>OV121120.1:2449184-2950452 GCA_921293315.2 Nemurella pictetii | reverse complement strand
AACGCGGCGGTCGACGCAGAGAGAGCTTGTACGGCGAGCTTAACGGACATCCTGTCAAACTTATTAGATGCAATGTGGCGAGGGCTCAGCTTGACATTCCACCGGGTTAAGTTCGAACCCTGATCAGTGACGAAAGCATCTCGAACGTCTCGTCAAGAAACTTGGTAGGGGATTCTGTCAAATTTTACTAAGAAATCCTTACTTTTCGAATTATTTCTTATGCTCTTAAACCAATGCGGCACATCGTACAGGACGTGTATTTTACGACCATTTGGGTGCTTGAAAAAATGTTCGCCGGGCCCTAGATTAAAATTGCTAACTAAAGATTGATTGTTCGGCCCCTGGTCACAAGTGATTGCTCGAATGTTCGCGCCGGCTTCAAACAGCGCAGTGATGTTAATTTTAAGGAAACGTAACATATCTGCCCCAGACACATTCGTGCCAGCTACGTAGAATGCTATTTGCATCTTATATCTAAAAGTCAGGCCACGAATCATGAAAACTAAAATATGTGAACCAGGGGTCTCCTACCATATTCACCTAAATCTTCGAACCCTTTGATCGAGTCGTATCGCTGTGAATATTGCAAATCTTTCTTTATCGACATCTCATCGAACAGCAGCTCAACGGACTCATCTGTGACACCTTTAAACGCAACTTTTCCATCAATGAAGAGCAAACCCTTGGCTGCAAATCCAGCTCACCCAACCACTTCTCGATCGTGGTCTTGCATGGGAGTTTCAACCCATATTTCTCCCTCAAATCCGAATACAAACCAGGGCTCTTGTAGTGCATTGCAAGAGACTATTGCTTCTCAGCAGTTGTCACGGCTGAGTCTGCTTATGCAGTGGTTGCATTTTAAACAAAGTGTGTACATCTGTTGTTCAGCGATAATCATCAAAAAAAAAAAACTCCATATTGGTTGATCCCATCATTTTTACCAATGATTAATACATATAATTCAGAAATTAATTAAGATATTACATATATTCACTATTCGCTATCGCAATGCATCACGATATGGCAAACAAAATACGCTCTCTTATTTTGGTACGCCCCTCTACCCAGAGCTTTGTTTGGTCAATCTGTGGAACATAATTATGTCCGTTTGCCTCTTTTTTGTTGCAAAAATCCCGGCACTGGGTGTACTTAACCAGAACATGGTAAGGGGCATTGCGGCTTTCAGGAACTGCGTGCCCCTGCAGAGCCGATCTATCAAGGGCTTCAGCACCTTGCGGCTCTCAATATTATACGCTGTATTGCTACAGAGAGCTTGTAATTTCTCCTTGTAGCACCTTACTACATGGTTGGCACACTCGCGTTTTTCAACTATCTGGCCATACGGTCACGGTCAGTAAACGGTCAGTAAAAATATTACCACGAATCCAGGAATTGCCAGATATTTGGGTGGACTTGGCCAACTCTGGATGCCAGGTACCGATGAAAGGACTCAATGTTGTTGTTTGTCCGCCTCGGCCTCCCGTAAACCGACACCACCTCCGGTGTCACCCCTTGTCTTGATTAATGATTAGAAAAATGCATCCTTGTTGCACCTACCGGTTTTTCAACTATCTGGCCATACGGTACATGTTGACGCACCCTCGCGGAGACGGAAGTTTCGCCGTCGCCAACCATGTACCGATAGAGGAGGCCGTGGTCTTTGGTGCAGAGAAGCCCTGCGGTATTGTCTCTTGCTCCATGCCCGTCGATGTCCCCGTGTAATTTTTAAAGCACGTGTCGAGCGACATCGGCTTTCCCTAAAGTACTTCGCTCACAAGTAAGACAGTACTTGTTTTTAACTCCCACGTAGAGCAGCCTTTGGTCCTGGCGCCTATTATGCATGCCTGCCGAAAGAAACAAGATTTCAGTTATAAGTAGGTACTAAAAACATCAATGGAGCTGCAATGGATTCTTGATGTGGCTGTACAACCTAGGAGTGAATAGGCCGTTTTTTCTTTTGTGTCTCATCGGAAATTTTCTTGAAGGCCATTTCCTGAAAATATATTTTTTGATATCATTTTTGTCGCGAGTTGTGTGTGGCTCGGGTGACCCCGACGAATGAGATGGAGGTAATCCAAGGGAAAACTTGGGACAAGCCCCATGTTTAAAATTGTTAGTGGTGACTTGGCCTCATGATGCTCGGCATTAGCCATCTCGTCGAACTCCCCCAGCATCTGTCTTAACAGGAGCATTTATTTCAGGAAGCGTCATTCGCCTTAATAACTCCCCTCGTTGGCTTCAATTGTCACAACCATAGAAGCCAGAGAACATTTTCATACATTTTCGAGGATCACAGCAGAAGGAAATGGATTGAATCGACACGTACCGTCAATGAGCAACCAAACCTTCCACCTAGAGCCTCTTTTAACTCTTTAAAAGTTGCCTCTCCTTTTACAAAATTCCTTGAATCACCCCGAACACGACAATGGTAGTTTATCGGTCCAATCGCCCATCCCGGCTGCACGCTGAATTGAGTCTTGAAATGTCAACAATCTCGATCATTGCAGCTTCTGCTGGGACTTCGAAATCGTCGTCCATTGTCACGTCTCTGTCGACCCCGCTGTTTTGCCTCGCTGCCAGGTTCTGTCCCACAAGCTTGTCTGTGCCATGTGAGCGCTTCAGCAGATATTCGAGGATAGAGAATCTCCTCGGGACAATTTTTTCTGCTGCAGTCCTTATGCGCCGATCTTGACTGAGAAGCCCTCTCGGCCTTTGGTGCGTAATGGCCAAGCCGTTTTCTAGACGGCGAAATTGATTATTTTTAAAATCCTCGACTATTTTCAGCTTTGCTGAGAAGTTAGAAGATTTTTTGCCATTGGTTTATACGTAACAGGATTCATCGAAGGAAAAAAAGCAAAAAACAAGGAATTAAACCTTTCATAATTACAGGTCAGTAAAAATATTACCACGAATCCAGGAATTGCCAGATATTTGGGTGGACTTGGCCAACTCTGGATGCCAGGTACCGATGAAAGGACTCGATGTTGTTGTTTGTCCGCCTCGGCCTCCCGTAAACCGACACCACCTTCGGTGTCACGATACGCAGTCTGTATCAATTCACATACCTCAGCAAAAGGTGAAATCTTTGATTATAGTAATTGAAAATGGGTTGTCACTAAATTCAAATTAGATATGAAATCTCTGCAAAACTTAAAAAATTTTACCTCAAGCGCTGCTCGCCGCATATAGCGGCGAACGACCAGCAATCCCTGCTCCATGAAATGAGCAGGGAGCTCTCTCAATTGAAATTTTTTTGTATTCTTCTGTAAGCTTGTTTCTTCGCCCGCTGTGTTGTGGAAGTTTCGTTTCCCGCCAATGTTGCTGGCAAATAATTCACAAGACCATAACTGTCCTTCTTCGTGGTGCGAGGTTGCGCCGGCGCCTCAAGCGCTGCTCACCGCAAATATCGGCGAACGACTAGCAATCCCTGCTTCATGTCATGAGCAGGGAGCAACGCTGGCGCTTTCAGCATTTGCAAGCCCTTTCTTGCGCTAGCGTTGCGGGCCACCAACCGCCCAAGCCCCACGGCCTTCATCTTCTGTCACAGGGACTCAAAAATGAAGCAAATCGCACTCTTAATTTCCTCGATATTTTTATTGAATGCGTTTTTACATAATCAAAAGGCTGTGTTTATTATAATATGCTAGTAGCGCCGGTTGATGAAGTGACAAATGAAAAACAGATCATGGAACAAATAGGTATTTTAGTTTAATCACAACCCTAGTTCTAAGGGTCAAGTATCAACCAGATTGTTTTAGTAACAACCACAATGAACTTTCCACGCCTGTTCTTTCACTTCCTCCGTCGTCGCACTTGACCATCGCAAACCATTCCACTGCTTACGGAGTTCTTTGTCACCTCATAACTTCAAAACTAACTTCCGCGTACTCTTCACCTCACTTCTAAAATACAAGTCCTGTATCTTTAATACACACACAAAAAATTAAAAAAAGTCTCCTGAACATGAAATAAGTCCTCCTCTGTTGATGCCGGCAGTCCACCGCAGATTTTCACAAGCCTCCAGGTCCACTTCTCCTTGCAATCTCATGCCTTCGAAATTCAGGTGCCCAAACTTTCATCCCAGGTGCATAAGCAGAAAGCCCAGGAAGTAGCGATGGGCCGCATCCGTAGTGCCCGAGGCCTGGTTCTCTTGAAGCGGCTCCTTCCTCGCTGAATCGCTTGACTTCTCGTCGGTGAGGACAAGCAGCTGGTTGAAAAACCGCCGAAAGACGTGCAGGGCCGTACCGTGCATGATTTTATCTGTATCACTCCTAAATGGAAAAAAATCAGAGTCAATATCTTCCATACACCAGGCTCCAATAAGCAAAAACAAAGCTCCAAGCAACAGCAGGTGTATTTCTGGATTCACTCACTTGTATTTGGAGACAAGCTCCACAAAACCACCAATAAACGACTCGTATTGATGAATATCGTAGATGGAAGCCCAGAAATCTTCTCTAGATTTAAAACTCACGAGACCAGCTGCCTCCTTCAGGTGCTATCCAACAGACTTCTCAGCATCTTCTCTGGCCACGCGGCACTCGAAAACCGCGCCCGCTTCCTCACAGAAATACTCGATCACAATCAAGTCCATCCTGTAAAAAAAAAAAATTAATGAAATAGAACCTTTAATAAGGATTGTTTAGAAAAAAATATATATCAATTGGGTTGTTACTGACCTGCAAAGAAGCACCGCGTTTTTTTATTCAGCTCCTTTTAACGTATAAAGTCTATTTAAAGTTAAATGTGATAAAATCACTCTGCAAAAATAAAAAATTTTACCTCGAGCGCTGCTCGTCGTAGCTGCGAACGACCAGCAATCCCTGCTTCATGTCATGAGCAGGGAGCAACGCTGGCGCTATCAGCAGTTGGTGATGGACTTGAGGTAGCAATCTCAAGTAAAACTCGGTGGGGGGGCTTCGATGTGACGGATTGGAACACATACGCCGTGACATTTATTTGTTCCTCCGAAATGTCGGTCACATAGCAATCAGCCATGAACTAGGATGAAGAAATGGCTTCTCCCTCTTCCAGGCACCTCTTCCTATCTCCTATGTGGTCGTAAGTGGTTACGAAACTTATTGGAACTGAATCAAAACAAATGTTGTTTGAACTGTTTCACAGAACAAAATTCAATTTTAGTTCACATTCGATTTGATAAGATTTCTGAATAAGAGAAGTCGTATTTTGAGGTTAATGGCTATATTCGTGAGGCCTGTTTGAAACACATCTTTAGAAGACATGGATGTTTGTAACAACCAAAATGAATAAAGAAGAATAAACTATGATTCTTTACCTTTCATTCGAGTGCAAGTTTCTTCGTTTTTCTCCATTATTCCTAATTTTGTAATATAATAGAAAAAGTATTGCTCGACACACTACTAAGCTGGTAAAAGCACGTGTTCAGAGATGATCAACTAAACTCAACTCACGCGCTTGCCGCCTGAGGGCGTTGCGCTTCCCAATTGACCGCTGTGAACCAAATTTGTCATACCATCTCGGCTCTTCAAGTACCTCCTCGAGCTCCACCAATGAAGTGGGGTTCCGGGGGAAGGCCAGCGTTCTCAGCCTCTTCAGCTGCATCTTCACCGATGGGTGCGAGACCATCGCAGCGGCATCTGAGTGCCTGTAGAGATATATTCTTATCTTGTAGAGATATATTCTTATCTTGTAGAGATATATTCTTATCTTGTAGAGATATATTCTTATCTTGTAGAGATATATTCTTATCTTGTAGAGATATTCTTTTACGTGTGGCCCGAACCAACATTGCCTCCGCTTTCAATGTTTTTAACTCATACTCTCAACTCCCAACTCCTTCATTATTTAGAATTTATAAGTTTTTCATTTTTCTTGGGGGGCATTCGTGGGCTTCAAATCACCCTGGGGGTGTTTTGTGTGAGACAATTTCAATTACTAATCCTCAAAATCCAAATTCACCTAAATCAAAAACCACTAAACCAAAATCATCTTTCACATCCTACCTTAGTCCCAAAGAAATTTCCAGCACTCTTGTCACAACTCCTCACCGTGATGGACCTTTCCCATTCAAAGTCAATAAGGAAGAAGTTATCAGGCCATCGAAAAATAAAAGTCCTACACCCATCGTAGGGACAGCAAACATAAAATATGATCACCCATACAGCATGAATCTGCGATCTGGAGCAATTTTGAGAAAAATCGGGTTCTCCCCCATTCAATCACTCACCCGACGCACCAAAGAAAAAATCACCAATTTCACGTAGGATTTAACAGGAGGTCATGCAAGAACAAGGGCGGTTACCTTTTACCTTTAAAAAAAAAACAATTCATCATTTATTCGTTAAGATGCTGTTGCATGCGCATACGTAGCATGGCGCAGGCACATGGCAGTTCGTATTCTGTTGAACCCACCGTCCAACGATGGCTGTGGTCGATGATGGTGTCCACCGTCTCGTATGGTGCGATTACTTCACTCACACATACCCACAGTGGATCATCCAGAAGCCAATCAAATCTGCCGGTGCTGGCGAGCCTCCACTCGG
The DNA here is from genome assembly GCA_921293315.2 of Nemurella pictetii. Classification (NCBI taxonomy): domain Eukaryota; kingdom Metazoa; phylum Arthropoda; class Insecta; order Plecoptera; family Nemouridae; genus Nemurella; species Nemurella pictetii. Next base: position 2,943,928 of record OV121120.1, on the reverse strand, counting down.
CTCCAACACAAGGGCGCTGAAGACGAGGCATCCACCGCCTCACGAGTAGCGTTGGTCGGCGAGCAATCTTCGGTTTTCGGCTCCCCGGAGACGAAAACCGAACGTCTGGTCTCTCCTTGTCCATTTCAGTGGCAGTCGATGCTGGGCGAACTTCGGGAGTCCGCATTTCCGCCACCAGTTCTTCACAAAACTGTTCCAATGTCAAGATCACCACGATCAGACCGCAAACCAAGTACAGCGACAGAATTGCGATGATTTCCAGAATTACGGCAAACATTGTTGAGGTTCGATGGCAGAGACAATTGCTTCCCCTGAGGTACAGCGGACAAAGGGGGAAGTACCTTTTGTTGTCGCTGACCACCCTTCTGTCTTCTGGAAGTTGGGTGGATTTCTCGCGAGCTGCAACCCATGGCTTGATCTTGGCAAGGCGGCTGTTGTTGCTGCTGCCACTGAGCCTGGGGCTTATTATTATTAGTCTGGGCCAAGAATTATTAGTTCTTACCAATTATTAAAAAAACATTTTTTTTGATTTCTAAAAAACTTATATTTTACTATCCCAAATTTGTTTGAATAACTTGGTAGCATTAATTTTCTCTTTAAAATGTTGATTTTTAAATAAAGTTGAAATTCTCTTCATTCGGATTCTTGGCCCGATTCTTGGGCATAGGTGGGGCCGTTACAAGGCAAACTCTTGTAAAATGCGTGATGTTGGGCTATTATGAGGTTTGGATTACACAGAGACATGAGGTCCATCTCTTTGGCATACGATATTTCTTAGGGCCCGTTATAGGCTGGGACTAACGTCAAGTCTGCATCAACAGACAGGCGCCCCCGAATTCTTCTGGAGCGATTTACGATTAATTCGTTTAAACTCTGCTTGGCGATAATCAGTTTTGTAAAACATAATGTTGGGAGAATCCTTTTGGACACGAATGATCTTTAAATCTCCCCACAATACCTTCTCTTGGCTCTCGTTGGTGTTAAAGTTGTTGCCTATCTGACTGGCCAAATTTTTGAAATCTAGGAACTCTTCGGTTTACATTTCCTTCAACTGATAAGATTTTCCCGTTACCTTTGCTAGACGAACAACTGGAACCCATTGGCTTGGTAACTTCTCATTTTCCGTAGGCGGCCAGCCGTGTTTCGGGGTCCCGAGTCTGTTTTTGCTCACTAATCGGGCCATGGCTTTCAGTTCAATCTGTAGTTTGTCCGCAAAATTTTTTGGAAACTGGATCTTTCTGTAATAGAGCAAATCTTTATTAAAAAATAAAATAAATAACAAGTACCGCTGTAACTGTAGCTTACTAAATCTGCTTACCCAGCAGCCAACTTGAAGTGAAACAAAACTTAAAGGAGCCCTCCGAAATGATTGTTAGAATTTATATATTGTCGAGTATACCAATCAAAGTGACATTCCGTTTAAATTTTATTAAAAAAAAAAATCGGGGGCCGAATTATCGCACATTTTCTCTTTTGCGCGAAGCACCTTGCGTGACGTCACCGCAGGGACGGCTGTAGCACGCGCTCGGTCGCTCAGCCGCTTGCCGAGGCTGCGGAACGTTAGTATGCGCGATACTTTCTTGTCAGTAGGTTCTTTTTTGTCTTGTGTATCAGTAATACCGTGTTCAGTAATACACTCGCCTTCCTGACACAATGCTCGTATTTGGGTTGGCTCTTTACAGCAGTGCGATGTCATGTCATTGTCCATTGAGATGCAGTTGCCACAAGTGCACCACAACGTATTTCCTGCCCTTCCTTGAAATGTTTCGTCTCTCCTTCTTTCTTGGGCAAGCCTCAAAACATTTTCAGTCATTTCACTTTGAGTGAACTCGGATCCAAACTTTATGGACGCCCTGCAATATTCACGCTGATAGATTTATACGATCGCGAGCGCTCGAGGCCTGGCACTAGACTGGCAGACTCGGCTTGCAGCTACGCACCCGTCCCTGCGGTGACGTCACGCAAGAGGCTTCGCGCCAAAGAGAAAATGTGCAATCATTTGGCTCTAGATTTTTTTAAAAATAAAATTTAAACGGAATGTCACTTTGATTGATATACTCGACAATATATAAATTCTAATAATCATTTCGGAGGGCTCCTTTAAGTAAATTAGTAATCAAGAATAAAACTTTAATGTATTAATAAATCACCCCTTTTGCTATAATCTGTATAAAAATTTAAATTCTGTAAAGTACTTATTCTTTTGAGTATAATTTTTATACACTTGAAACTAGTTCAATATCTTGTCCATATACCGACCTGGTGTATTTTTCGGGCAATGTTAAGAAATTTGTGGAGCCCGCAAACGATTGAGCGAGCACACTGCGCATAGATGTACGCATCCCCGTTGCAACCAGGATAGTGAGCGTAGACATTGGTGAACCGCATACCAGCGTTGGACACTGCCTTGACGTTCATGCTGAAACGCTGGTGCCGGCTCGCACACATGCCGATGAATCACATGCCGATTAATTTAAATTTTCCCAACGCTTTAATGCCTCGAGGGTTTTCTGTTTCACATCTTTTTTTCCGAGTTCAGAGTGCAAGAGATGTTCACCCTACCGCAGTCAGTGGCCGACATCTTCTTGATGCCTCTAAAAACTTGCTGCGTCCTAGCCAGCCCATATTGAAATAAATTCGCAGCCAACTTAAGAAATCTGAAAACCTTATATAATATTTTAACAAAAACTTGACAAAAGGTTTACCTACCTCTCAGGCGATTCGAACACTTATTTCTTGCAGTAAAAAGCCATATTATGATCCTCAGCCGGGATTCGACGTTGTCGTCGACACCGAATTCAATGTCTTTGGTACGTAGTCAATCCATATCATTCAAACTGTGGGCCGTGGCAATATCGTTTCTACATTCAGACATGCAAAGTGCGTTGATGATCGGAATTTACACATCAACGTCTCCGGCTGTAACAAGAAAGTGTTTTAATATCAGACACTTAATAAACTGTTGTAGTTTTTTTAGCACACTTTTTAGCACTACTGCTTCCTTCGCATTTGAAAAAACTGGCAGATGCAATTTGCTCGTATTGAACAGCGGTGATCGACCGGACCTCTGTGCCCGCTCGTTTGGGAGTCACTGTCGGCGAGTCTGGCTGCGGGCTGCTGGATGGACGCCCTCGCTTTCTTGGGATTGGCTTCCTCGCGACGACGAGGCTCTGCGCAACTTCAAGTCGGAAATGCAGCAAGTCTAACGTATTTTTTTCAGAACTTTAAATTCTGCCGCGGCATGCTTGTATTCTATCCACGCATTGGTCAGAGCCAAGTCAATAGCGTGGGAAATGAGTCGAAGAGTCCACTTTTTTGAACGAATATGTATCCTACTTAATCCAGTTGGCATGTCTTGCAAATCAACCCCACACATACTCTTTTTGTATAGCTTTATAACCTCTGGTCTTGGGATGGTGATATATTTGCTTTCTTTTTTGTCCCATCGTGTTGCGTCGGTCACTTCACCGACGCCGACAAAGTTTGAAGCAATGTGAAGGCTTTTATTATCGAGCCATTTCACAACAACCACGTCTCCATCTCGGCTAAAGACCTCGTCGGTGCTCCCACGTGGCTTCTTTTTCATTTCTTTGTCATTAATAATAATAACGGTTTTATTTTCCAAAATCAAATCAAAACAAGCATAAAAAAATACAAACATGTAATTTAAAAGACTCCGTTGTGTACAGAGTGTCTGGAAAAATTTGTTTGACACACTAGTACAAAGTACAGCTACCATCATTGTGTTTACTATGTGCTACTATGTGATGCAAAATATATAGGCACTTTTGCTAAATTTGATTAAAATTAAAAAATATCTGAAAATATGGTTCAAAACTGGCCAACTCCATAAAATGAAAAAAAAATAAGTGAGGCATTGGAAGTGCATCAAATTAGGTTCTTCCATACATCGAGCCAGTTGTTAGATTTAAAAAGTTCCATATCCCCGCGTAGCAGCTTCTAAAGACTCGCGCTAGTTTCAAAAGCGGCCAACTTCAGCGTCATCGAACTTCAAAACCGGCCGTATTATCATTGAGTTTCAGGAAGCTGCCATATCCAGCAATGTGAAATACACAACGAGCAGGATAAAATTCAAATTGAACCGTTACGAACGAACTGAAACCGTTAACGAGCCACAGTTTTTTTGCGATTTACTCGACATCGTCTAGGGTGGAGATGGCTGGTTTTGAATCGAGGCAACTCATTGTACCAAGCAACTAGGTACCGGACTCCCTGGTTGTATGGCATGGACATTATAACTGTAAGCAACTAAAAATCAAATTACAGCTGCATGGCATAAGGTTAAAATTATACTTCTCACTTACCAATAACTCCAAGAAGGGGGGTGGTAGCTGCAAGTAGTATGTCTGTCTCCTCAACACCCACCTAAAAAACAAAATTTTCAAATTATTAACAACAGTACCTATCATGGCATAATTTCAACAAAGCTCACGTCGACCCGTCTTATTTGCTTCTCAATGACCATTTTCGGCTCAAAGAGTTTGACCAAGTAAGATAATAATATTATGATTCTTCTCCCAATTATCACGTTAACATATTAACCAAGAGATGCCGTCTGAAGAAAAAGTTGTTTTGGACTACCTTCTCAAAAGATATACGCCCCTGGTATAACCTTGGATTAAGAAAGATTTTAATGCAGCCAGTGCTTAAAAGTGTAATTAAAATGCAGGTTGCAGAGTTTCGCATCACTACTAGACATTTCGCAACATTACTATCGATGTTGTACATGGAGGATATTGCCAACATCAAAAAATAACTACACTGACCAAAAAAGTGTAAATGAAAACCTGGGACCATGTAACTTGAAATGAAATTACTTATCTCAAAAATTCGAATGATTCCTGTTTCCTCAAAGTAGTCCGTCAGGAGGGGAATCAGCGCCTCGGATTTAGGCAGATCGCATTCACGGACGATGACGGCGGCCGACATCGACGCCAGGGTGCTTGCTTTTAGAGTCTTCTTTTTTCCCGATGTTGCCCGAGAAGTATTTCACCATTGTTTCGGTTTTATTTGCAAGGGCGGTTGCCCACTTCTCCCGCATGTCTTCCCCTATCAGCGTGGAGAAGTGGGCAGTGAGGGCCATGTGGTGTCCCAGGTGTGGCCAGGCGGCGATTACATCCTTCGTGGATTTATTCTCGCATCCGTTTATCTGCAGCCGCTGTGCAATGTGTGTAGCTGCCGCCATGGCTGCCAGGACCTCTTCTGTAGTAGACCGTAGCCCTGACAGCCAGACTCTTTTTTCCTCCTGGGAGTCCGCGGATTCCCCCGGAGGGTGCTCAGACGGCTCCCAGGCCTCGGCCACGCAACCATAGGAGTCCTTTTGCGTTTTTCGACGTTCATTCCCTGTGCGTAGGGTTTCTGTTGCTCTGCCGGCCTGGCCCAATTTCCTTCGCTTTAGCGACATCTCATAGGTCACTTTATTTTTTAGTTGCAAGGTGAGAGTTTTGAAATCTTTCGGAGAGCGCTGATTCGCAATCCTGTCGCAGAGTGTCGGGAATCTCGCAGCCAACTGCCGAACTGCAGATTGTTGCGTGTGGCTGCCAGTCTCCTTGAGGTCCCAAACGATGTACTTTCCCACAGTCTCCACTATGGTTCTCCTATCAGCTGAAAGTAGAAAGCAATCATGTTAGAAACTTTTAATAAATAACTTGGCAGGAATATGGTAGAATTGACTGTACTTGAATGGGAAACAAAGCTCCTTCTGATCAATCCTGGCTAAAAACCAATAAAATAATAACATGTTTTATTTTGCACGTTTTAATTATTACTCTTTTCCATAGTGATGCTCAATTTCTGGAGCAATGGTTCCACGTGTGTTGAAAATTTACAATTTTCAGAGATTGAAGCTTAGATCAAGCTGCAGTATGACTGCAAGATGACCGTGTAGTGGAACTAGAAAATGTGAAATTGTTGTTTGGAAAAACCATCATGGGGAACCTCGGCCTTTTTTGAATTTTCTTTCGGCGTTGCGCGGAGGTTGTCTCCGCCGACTCGGTCGGAAAAATTGATTTTTACTTTGGTCATGTATTCTTCCTGGTGAGATTACTTGAATTCGACTGCGAAAAGGGACTGTGTAAACCTGACGCATACAACTTTACTGAAAGGAATCAGTTTAAAGTTCAAATTCTTAGAACAAATTTGGAAATCTGTAAAATCAGTCCTACGCATTTGCATGACTTTGTACGGCCTGCGTCGATTTACTTTTAGTAAATCCTTTACTAAAAGAATCCTTTTAGTATCCTTAAAAACGATACAGGCGAATAATATTCTGTTGCCTTCATGGACTTCTCAATGAAGCTGTGTAAATTGTCCACACCTTGAATGCACGAATGATCAGGGGTCGAGTATTTCAGAGTGACACTTTTTATGTGCGGATTGTCTTTCAAGAAAGTTATTATACCGTATGCAAGAAAGGAATTTCTGTTTTGCGGCACGCAGCTATCGCTCCATTGTAACGCTTCCGCTAAACGCCAAATTATAACGCTGTGGGTTTGGGCGCCAAGTTATTTATTCCCAGGTAAAATAACTAAAACCGTGCTCTCTATTTAAACTTATTTATTCTTCACTCTACAAATACACTTGTTCGTTACACTTCAAAAGCTATATCCAGACTGACTCGCTCATACCGCCTGTCCCTCCTTTATATAAGTGACACCTTCTAGAATTATCCAAGCTCCTCGAATATTCCAGAAGGGTCCCGACCCAGGTAGTTTTGGCTACTCGAATGTTCTAAACTGGTTTTCGATACTGTTCGTATCGAAAACATGTAACTCGTTACACCATCATGTGAGCACCTCCACGGCCGGATGTTCCTCATCTACTTTGTTGAATACTTCAATGATGGCGCTGGCGATGTCCTTCCCAACCCTACCCATATCCGCTTCTGTCCACCCTGCACAATGCGCATGCTTAGTGGTGGAAAGTGGCCAGTTAAATTATACATGTTGAGCTTGCGATGGTAGAAAAAGCAGCTGATTTCGGCTCGAGGGCACGTAATTACATTTTCCATGTCGCAGCTCGACACATAATTATTTTCATCGTCCCGATCGCGTTGCCGTTCAGCTCTCATAGCCGTTTCTTCTGCCAAATGTGCCGCTTGTCCCAACGTTTGTTCCTCCGATAAATCTGTTTCCTCTGCTGCCGCGACGAGACAGGCTTCGCACTCGTCTCACCTATCGCTGTTCGGAACACGGAATGCCATGTTGTGCTCCGCATTGAAAATATTCGTGTAGGTGTGTCTTTTGACGGCTTCTTTCTGCAGCTCCGTCTGCCGATCACAATACAAATCAAACATTTTTCATATGTTCAGGGTTATTATTATAATTATTTCTTTATTTAAACAGATTTGAACATTTTCATGCCAGTTTGTCTGAGTCCCTAACCTTCACCCTGTCCTTTTCTTATCCCTACCTTAAAATTCTTCAAACTTTCCAACATCTCTTCACTTATTCTTGAACTGTTCCATTCCTCTACACCCCTTTCTAAAATTCCTATCTTTCTCATTCCTTTCCTCTTCATGTCCAACTTAAACTCTGCAGTAAATTCTGCGGTAGTGCGATTCCACTTTTGGGAACGATTCTATGTGTTTCCGTACATCTTGTTTCATTTCGTCCGGAACAAATTTTTTTACATGTTTTCCTTGCTGTTCCTTACTGCAAGCATCTAACACATGCCTCCATCAAGCATGTGGCAGGGTGAATAATGTCCCATAGGTGCCTGGTGGTCTGGTGATCTGGCCACCTCAAGGGTCGGGTATGATAAGTGCCCAATGATGGAAGTGGCAGGTCTGGTAAAGATCAGAGACAAGATGACAGAAATCTGTACAGACAGGCTCGTCTAAAATATCTATGTTACCCTTACTTTTGTAATGCTATGTTCTAGTTTTAGCCACACTTTTATAAAATGTGGAAATGTTAAATTTTAAGTCGCAGAATCTTTTAACTGGCTAAAAATGACGTAATGTAAGCATACGTTAATTTAATTGGAGGATACGATCCTGTGGTATGAGAAAGGGTAGTGGGACCCGGAAAGAGACGCTGGAGCGAGGGAGTTGAGGAGGACAGTTGAGGGGAGCGTTGCCTGGACGGTGGCCTGGACGGGTCCGCACGTCCGTTGACGTGCGGATTCGCGCGAGACATCTGGGTGTTGTGCGGAAACCCCTCTCCGACTACGTCGCCGTCGTCTCTAAGTGAGCCGTGCCCGCTACTAAAGCCAGCGTCTCGCCGACTAAGTTGTCGACGCCTCTACGCGAGCCGCGAGCCTGCCACAGAAGCCTCTCGCCGACAATGTCGCCGACGCCTCTACGCGAGCCGCGAGCCTGCAATGGAAGCCTCTCGCCGACTACGTCGTCGACGCCTCTACGCGAGCCGCGAGCCTGCAATGGAAGCCTCTCGCCGACCATGTCGTCGACGCCTCTACGCGAGCCGCGAGCCTGCAATGGAAGCCTCTCGCCGACCAAGTCGTCGACGCCTCTACGCGAGCCGCGAGCCTGCAATGGAAGCCTCTCGCCGACCATGTCGTCGACGCCTCTACGCGAGCCGCGAGCCTGCAATGGAAGCCTCTCGCCGACCATGTCGTCGACGCCTCTACGCGAGCCGCGAGCCTGCAATGGAAGCCTCTCGCCGACTACGTCGTCGACGCCTCTACGCGAGCCGCGAGCCTGCTACGGAAGCCTCTCGTCGAACCATGCGTCCGCAACAACCCTATCTCGGCCGACACCGTCTCCAGCGTCTAGTGCGACACCACGTTAGTATCGAATAGTTTTAACTAATTTTATATTTAATCATCGAGCCAGTTAGGAGATTTAGTTTATATTTGTTATTGATAGCTTATTAAATATATGTATTTTTGATTGAGCGTCTGTTTGTTAGAAATTATTCTTATCCAGGCGTGACGGGAAGGGGGTTGCGTTACAACGTGATGTCCTTGTCTCTGTGGACTGTATCAACCGGCGTCTGGCTTATGTCCAATGTACCAAGATTAAACTCACGACAAACGGATATTTTCTCATTTTTCACAATGAAACTGTACTTGCCAGCCTCGCTGGCTAACTGAACGCTTGTGAACAAATTGTCACAAAACTATTTATGGTGCTTACCGTGCAAGCAATGGGAGAGCCGTAATACAACATCGCCTGCCATACCGAACTCGGCGGATGGTTTATTGCGACCACCTGCGGCACCTTGATACAATTCGAAACAATATGCGCCAGCGGCAAGCCAAACCTTACCCCCATTTCTTCGGTTTGCTGGGAATGTATTGTTGTACAGAGGATCGACCTTTAAACGGTATCATCATTTCATTTGTGGAAATGTGTTCCCCGGCGTCGACAGCAGCATGAAATGCAGTGTGTAGGGAGTCGACAACAGGTCGAATACGAATAAATTTATCCAAGTTATTTTCAGGTATTTTGGTTGAGTCCTGGAAGCGCATGAATCGCCATAGTTCCTTAAACCGGTTCACCGTCATGTTTTCAGCTACAAGTGCTAGGCGCAGGTCATCGGTCTTTGACCAATACTGCCTCATCCTTGCGTATTTGATGTTAGTCAAAACCAGGCCCTCAAAAAAAATCTTCAGCTCTCCAACTGTGAGACAAAAATTGTCTTTCCCCTTTTGCAGAGCATATAAATTTGTTTCAAATACTATCATTTTTAACAACTCTTCGGTAAACAGATGGCTCAGATACACTGTCTTTGTAAGAATCAACGAACAAAACCCATATATCTAATTCAATTTTTATTTACAGTTGCTATCCCGACCCTCGGCATCCCATTTGATTAGGGTGACCAGATTGTCAGGGCTGAATTTCGGGACATTTTTGTTCACAGTCAAAAGTCAGTGCAGGACACTTTTTGCTGAAATGGGAACAAATGTGGGTGCAGATCTCTAGTGGATTTTAAGGAAACTAAGCGTCTTATATTTTTCAAACATTTAATCTTTGGTGTTAGCCATGGAAGTTGGAACACATTATAATACAATAATAGAAAATACAATAGATAGAAATACAATAATAAGCTTGCCATGCAAGCTGGCCATATGCTAATATGCTAACCATGGTAGGTAAGGGTAACTAAAAACTAAAAATGATTTGACCGATTAGCATTCATATTTTTCAGAACTTCTTACTTTTTTTAAGACATCATTTCGCGTAATAACATAATCATAGAACTCTTGGCACGTGTATTTTAAGTTCAGCTTGACTTTTATTTCATTTCCAATTAGTTCAGGCAAGCGTCGATTTCGAGAGTCTGTCCATTTGTTCTTCATCAGGGAAAATGCCCTTTCTGAATATGCGTTGGAAACAGGAATACTGAGAACAAATGAGATCAGCTGCTTTATGTTGGGAAGGCCATTCGTACTTGATGCTGCTTGAAAAACCAGTACCCACTTCTTGCCGGGGCTTTCTTTACTGGAGATCAATTCGTGGCTTTCAATGATTTCCTTGACAGTGGAGAACTCATCATACATAGCATCAAAGTCAATTGTTTCCAGCTTAAGTGACTTGGCAGCTTTTACCAGGTCGCCATAAGCTATTTTCTTCGTTAAAGCCAATGGCTGTATATTAAACAAATAATAGTCTTCCGAAAAATTGAACCACTTTTCCAAGTACTCAATCGCGGTTTTGTAAAATTTCATGAAGTCTGCCCTATAGATTCGAGCTTTTTCTGGAGCCAGCGCTTTTAGGTCGCTTTCAATAGCATATCCAAAAAACTCATCTTCATGCCTTTGAGAAACCTTTTTCTTGAGAGATGCCATGATTCCATATAGTTCTGTTGATGTTATGTCGGCTTTTTCCAGCAAAAGAATGTGATCGTGAAATACTTTTAGTATATTTTTGAGGAATCGGAGATGGACTTCAATCTTTGAGGGAACATTTTCTTCCATGTCATTGCCATCAGAATCCCCTCCACACTGAACATTCCCATCTGCGTGAGCTTCAAATAGTTTCCATAATGAGTGCGGGCAGTCTTTTTCTCCCAATGTTACGAAGTATGACTTGATTGCCCCCCATGTTGACAACAGCCGATCAACAGCAGGATAGATAGTTAGCCAGCGAGTAGGAACGTGCCGGAGAAGAGCCGCATATTCCATATCAACAAAATCGAAAACTGATTTCAGCTCCTTTACGCGATTACTCGAACTACTAAAGTGATTATATGTTTTTATAACGAATGATTCAATATCAACTTTCAAGGTGTTGCAAGCTTTTTTCACAGCGTTGTGAACAACGTGGGCCGGACAGTTAGCAGCCAGGATTCCTGGATTAGCTGAGCTTAGCTTTTGGTAAACGGAATTATTCCTTCCGTAGTTCACGGAAGCATTATCCGCTGAATATGATGAAGCTCTCTCAATCGAAAGGTCGTGGCTTGCAAGTACTTCCATTATTTTGTTAAAAATACCTAATGACGTCTCGTCATCATGTTCGAAGAAGTCAACGACTTTATCTTCAACACCCGTATTAGTGTTGAAGTAGCGAACAGCTAAGGGGAACATTTTGATATTTCCTTTGTTGGATGCATCTGTTGCTATTGAAAAGTAAGTGCCTGTCTGACCCTTCAACTCACTATAAGTTTCTAATGCTAGCGGTGCTAGAACATTTACCACTAATTTTTCTGATTTTGTTCGGCCACATGCAACGCTAGTGGCAACTTTGGAATCTGCGAACATAACTTTAAAAAGCTTTGCCTCGCAGTCAGCAGACCGATATGAATGGTTATGAGCTACCGTGTGAAATGTATGGGTCAATTCTGCGGCCAAAACTTTTCCCTCGACCGCGATCGTTTCTTTGGAACTACGAAAGAATTTGTTGATGGCAGTGTTTTTCTGTTTTAGTAGAGCATTTTTCTTATGGGCGACACCAGACGCGTGAAGTTTAACATCGGCTTCACCACCATGAGAAATTATAAACTCCTTGTTGCACACACTACAGTGTGCTTTGTTCTCGAAATCGTAGGATTTCCTTATCCAGCAATAACTGGATAGCCATGTTTCTTTGAAGTGGCAAAGACGTTTTGGCTTCTTCAATTTATTAGAAATGTTGACTTCGGCACGTGGTCGTGTGGTACTGGTAATGGGAGCAGCACTAGCTGCGGCCACAGGGGTGGGTATTGGGGAAGGCCTACTTGTAACACCACTGCACCCAGCGTTCTCGTCGTTCTCGTCCATCTGCAAAGTCATGATTTGAGGATTCTGAACCTGAGATGCGCTCAGCTAAAAAAGTGGTTGGAACTTGGATCTCGCCAATGAAGTCTGCACTCTCCCTACTAGAGTACTAGTACTAACGTATTAAGCTTGTTCACTTCTCACTAGTAGTAAGTAGAAATCAAACTCACCGAAAGGCAGACACCAAAACTTAATCAGCAGCAGCAAAATTCAGCAAAATGGCTAGCCACCACTCACGTCAATTCACAGACTCGACCTGCCACCATGTGGGCTGCAAGTGCGACGGCGAGAGACGCGCTATAACCATGCTGCTAGCGGCAACGCTAGCGAAGTGCCAACTGCCAACAGGCTGATGTCTGATATGACGTTAGTAAAACCAGCGCACTGCGCGCCAAATTACAAATTTAAATGACGACTGCTGTATTTTTTATCTTTAAAAGTTATCATTTTTTATACTTAAGACAAGGAGAACCAGCAATTTTCTAAATTCGGGACAAAAGGCGTCCCGAAATGAAACATTTCGGGACACGGGACACTTGGGTCTAATTCGGGCCTGTCCCGCATTTTTCGGGACGTCTGGTCACCCTACATTTGATAGCAAACTGTTACATTGGCTGGGCGGACGGCACTCCTGCATGTGACCGCGTCGGCCGCATCCCTTGCAGATGGGTCGCGTGCACGCTGCGCGCATCTGTCCAAAACCTCCGCAATTGAAACATTCCACGGGGGAGTTGCGATCTGAATTATCATTCCTCCGTGCGAAAATTTGATATGGGAGCCGATTGGTTGTGTGGAAACATTTGTTGCGCGACATTGGGACTCATGAATTGTGGAGAGCCAAGGGGATGAGACAAATACTGGGGGTTGTACCCAAAACGGGACTTGGTTGATGCCAAAAGTGTTAGGTGCATATGCTACGTTATTCTGCAATGCTGGAAACGGTGATTGACTTTGCCATGCTGGAAACTGTTGTTGGATAGCCGATGCTGGAGACTGGGGTTGAATTTTTATTCCACTCTCATATGTCCTATATGGTGACAATAGATGAAATTTCCCTGTCGTCCCCCCATCAGTGTGTTCGAAAACCTTTCCAATCCACTGGCCGGTGGAAGTGATTTGAGAGCCTAAAATGGCCGCTGTTTACGAACAGATCTATCAATTCGACGTGAAGTTCTGAAAAATGGCGGGAGCTGTCATGCTGTTCGAACTATTAAGTTCTAGTAATCCGTTAAATTTACCGGATCTATTTGATATCAACGGCGATACGGAGGTGGAAACGTTATATGCGGCTAAAAGCAATGGGAAGGACCGGGAGAAGCGCAAGGTTGCGAAAATTGAGAATTTTGTAGCCGTGACAGTACCAAAGTACACTGACATGGATTTCAAAAGTCATTTTCGCCTCACCAGACAATCTGTGCAGGTATGAAATTGCTTGCAAACAGGGAACTTTAGGAAGACCCTCGGTCGCTGACATTGAAATTATTTTTTCCAATTTCTCTCGTTCTTTAGGTACTTTTGGAACGACTAGGTCCAGCACATGTGACAAATGCAACGGGGAGGCCGGCAACCCCATTGGAAGACAAAAGTTTTACTGTGCCTTGGTTTTTGGCCAATTTGGAAACTTTCCGACAAGTTTCGGAACGTTTCAAAACTTCAAGAGGTAACGCCCACGACCTCTACAAATCGTTTTTGAGCGATGTGGATTTTCTCGCAAGTGATTTCATAGTGTGGCCAACAGGCGCCGAAGCCCAACGCTTCGAGGGCCAGGTAGTTTCAAAAATGTGCTTGAGTGCATTGACGGTTTGCATGTCCGGATTTCTTGCCCCAAAGAAGATGCCCGGAGCTTCGTAAACAGGAAGCAATTCCCTTCGGTGCTTTTGCAACTAAGTTTACTAATAGGTACCGAAGTGATAATATGGTACCTGTACCTACAGCAATGATAATATGAGTTTACTTTCATTAAAGGCAGTGTGTGACTCTGAACTTCGTTTCACCAATGTGTTTGCCGGATGGCCTGGTGCATCGCACGATGCACGCGTGTATCGAAGGAGCGAGCTAGGCCGAAGAGTTGTCAATGACCCCGCATCGATAATTCCTGAAGGGGCCCATCTATTGGGGGACGGAGCATACCCTCTTACCGAGGGGATGATGTGCCCTTACCACAATAATGGACATCTGACTGATCGTCAGCTTAGGTTTAACGTGAAACTTAGTTCAACAAGAATCGTGATTGAGCAAGCTTTCGGGCATCTCTAGGAATTTAATAGGTAACTAACACAACAAAAATGTTTACCTTATTTTATGCCAGATGCTTGGAGATGAAGAACGTTAGTCAGACAGGCCTTGTTATCAAAGTGGCATGTATATTACACAACCTCTGCATCACCCTGAGAGAGACAACCCGCCCAATGATGAGGTTGCTCTGGAGCTGGAGATGAACGACGATCCCGGGCATGGAGATTTGGATGGCAGGAACTAAAGAGACATGCTTGCAGATGTGTGAGTATTTTGATTCAAAAACAGCACCACAACTCACTTTAGTTTGAAACATTTTTGGTCACAGCACAATTGTTCCTCGACTTGCTAGTAAAAATAGTTGTATTTAATTAATTATCGTAAATAATATTCAATAAGAATAACAACACCAGCAAATGACTTCAGCTTGAAACATTTTTGGTCACAGCACAATTATTTTATCATATTACTATAGGTACCAACTATTAATAAAACCCGACACTTTTTTTTTTCAGGTTCTGAAACAAGTGGATGCTGGACGATGGCACTGAAATATTTCTTCTCAAATTATTAATAAATTTAAGTAGCAGGTCTTCACATATTAATTGGAATTATATAGGTACTAGCTGAAACAATACTGAAACAATTTTCAATGAAACCTAGCAGAAATAATTACTTAAATAAGAATTGCAGCTTTAGTAAATAATAGTAAATATAGTGATAATAGTAAAGAAAATATGAGAGTACCTGTGGTTAATGTGCTTGCTTGCGGTTCATCTATTATCTACCAGTACTATTAATTGTTATAATACTGCCAAAATAAATTTATACTACCTATTGCTATAAATTGTTTTTCATGACTCGTGATATGGCTTGCCAATCAAAAGGCATTATTTGGAACAATTCAGTCTTTTTTCAGGCCTTGCAGATACTCTCGAAGGAGTTGTACTTTCTCCTACTCCAGAGCTTGAATGCGGCGCTGCTCGGCCACAATTCTTTCTTCTCTAGCGAGATCATCTTCTTTCTTTTTTTTGATGTACCTAGTCCAAGAACCAGGCTGGGGGTTCATCAGCAGCTTTACGTTTTGAACCCTGCGGGTGCGTTGCAGCCGTCGATTTTGCGCCAGATGTCCCTGCTGTCGGCTGGTCTGGCGACGATGGCTTGTCGACCAGGAATGACGACTGGAGTTGACCATGATGCGGTTCTGAGGAGCTCTTTTTCCCAAAAAGTTCCTGCATTAAGTCAAAATACTCCCAGCGCACCGCGTGGGCCTTGTCCTTGTTGGACCTGTAGGTCTTCATCAAGTTGTTCCATTTTGAGTTGGCAGCAGAACCGCTAACCTGGTAGCGACCCACCTCCAGCATCTCTGCTGCTACTTGGTCCCACAGCAGGCCTTGCCGTGTAATCGTGTCTTCAAACTTGCTGTCAAACTTATGAGCTTGGTTGACAAGAAATTCCAGTTGAATTCTGTAACAAATAAAAGTGTATAAATCAGGCTTCAGTCAAGCTTGTCTTTATATAGTACTAGCTAATAATTCTTTTGCCTCCTCAATCTGGATTCAAAAGCTATTTTTACCTGGCAGGACCACTTTATTTTCTTTTTTTTCTGAACCGGTCTGAAGAATCGTGGAACCTGTCTGAACCGTGTGTGGTGCAGCGGGCTCGAATACTAGTCTAGAATAAGTACAAATAATGATTCAGGAAAAAGAATTGAAGTGCATGCTGTTCGTAGACGGGTTCCAAAAGATCTCAGATCAGCCGAGCCATGTTGAGCTTATGATAGCCCAGCAGGTCCTTGACGTCAGATCGATCGAACAGAAGAAATAGGTACAAATAAAAATCATCCAGGAAAAAGCATTGAAATAGGTGGTCGGATAGTAGAAATGTTGATGCCAAACGCCTACCTATACTCGTTGGGTGTCCCAACAAGCACAACGATTTCATTCAAGATTGAGTTTGCCGGGACCAGTGTTTCCAGGCATCCCGTGGCAACAATTTGCCGAACATATTGGTTCGAAAAGTTTGTATCTGTAACAAAATTGAACCATAAATGAAATTGGCACACAAAACCCCCAATGCAAACCTCAAAACACCGAGATCGAAATTCGGAAGCGAGAGCGGAAAGTGCCAAGAGTTTTAGAAGGAACTGCTGTAAATATATTAAGGAAGGTAAATAAGTGACTAAGAAGCATGAGAAGGCCCAATATTGGGATAAATTATATGAGTGAATAATTTAAATTCAGATGCATTTTTGATATTTGCAATACTATTATATTAATAATACTACTAAATATTGAATTGTGATACTTGAAGATATTAAACTATATACTAGATCTTGAGCGGTACCTCCTGGGGAGCTGACAGAACGTCCATGCTCCGCCTCTACCGCTCTCTCATAAGATCCAAATTAGACTTTGGCTGCACTGTTTATGCATCGGCGAGGAAATCTTATATCGGCATCCTGGATCCAGTGCACAACGCTGGTATCAGGTTGTGTACTGGCGCGTTTCGCACAAGTCCCATCGTCAGCCTGCATTGTGAGGCCGGGGAGGCTCCGCTTAAGATCAGGCGTGACTACCTCCTTGCCAGCTACGTAGCCAAGCTACGTGGCATGCCAAAACACCCGGCATACAGGTCTGTGTTCGCTCCGCCGAATGTTGTGCTCTACAACACCAGGCAAAAAGCAACCAGACCTGTTGGCATCAGAGCAAAAGAGCTCCTGGCCGCATTTGGAATGGACCTACCACCTGTCCTTCCTGTCGGAATCGGTCGAGTGGCTCCCTGGACAACATCCCAGCCTGTGTGCCTGATGCAACTCGCTCAGCACACCAAGGCCCAGACGAGCCCGGCCGTGTTCCGACAGCTGTTCTTCAGCATTTGCGATCAGTACCCTCAACACTGCAGGATCTACACTGACGGATCAAAGGACAATGAGTCTGTGGGGTGTGCCTTTGTCATGGACAACACAAGCGTGTGCTTTAAGCTCAGTCCTCTCTGTAGCGTCTATACAGCAGAGTTGTTTGCGATTCTCAAGGCCCTTGAACATATCAAGCGTGCCAATCGCAAACAATTTCTAGTCTGTTCCGACTCTCTGAGCTCCCTCCAAGCACTATGTCAGGCATTCCCCACGGACCATCTTGTGCAAACAATCCAGGCTAAGCTTGGCGAACTGTGCTTGGTCGGCACAGAAGTGTTGCTCTGTTGGCTTCCAGGCCATGCAGGAATTGCTGGCAATGAGATGGCCGACAGAGCAGCGAAGAACGCCACAACAAAAGCCGATGTTGACTTCACAGTTGTCCCTGTGAGAGATCTTAAAGCCGCCTTCAGGGCCGAAACAAAGAAGTGCTGGCAATCATCATGGGACACTGTGCAAGTCAACAAATTGAAGCCTATCAAAGCGTCCATCAATCCCTGGCAATCTTCTGCCCGACACTCTCGACGCGAGGAGGTTGTAACAACGAGGTTGCGCATCGGTCATAGCCCGCTCACTCACGTCTTCATCCTGAAGCGCGAAGAGCCACCGATGTGCACCTCCTGTGATCAACCTCTCTCGATCAAACACATCCTTGTCGAGTGTGCCGTTCACAGGCAACTGCGCAACACCCTGCAGATTCCCGGAAGTTTGTCTGAGGCATTGAAAGATGACGCCATGGAGATTCAACGAATCCTCCGTTTTTTAAATATGACTGACTTTTATAAACTTATCTAGTTTTTAAGTTTTTAATGCAGTTCATATTCCAGGCGCAAGTATTTGTAAAAAATGCGCCTGGAAATGACAACTGGTTTTTTAGCATTGTTTTTATTGCTTTTTAACCTTTTGACAATATTTTACCTATCTGACGCGAAACAAGTATTTATTTGTTCGTAGTTGATCGAGTAAATTTTATTTGTCTTTATCGTTGTCATTTTATTTATTTTTAAATTAAGACTGACTTATATTAACTGCCCCTTCGAGGCTAGCACCTTAACGTGGTGAAGGGGTTTGCGCGGCCCGATGATCCGACAGGCCATGCCGGCGGGAGGTGTTACTCCCGGCAAGGTCTCCTATGCCGGACAGGCTGTCGGTGAGGGTCCAGACCAAGACTAGCCCACCCCGTCGTTGTCGCGGGACCCGGACTTTGGTCGAGGGAGGATCTGGCGCTCTTTCTCTCCCCACCTTTCATTTCACCATCTTTTCTTCATCTCCCTTCTTACTTCATTTCTTTTGCCACCTCCCAAACCCACCGTCTGTCTTCTGCGACAGCGGCGGGGTTCCCCCCCATTGACGACTCTGCTACAAACATGGAAATGATTTGGTTTACTGACAGTCGTTGTAAGTTCCAGCGATGTCTGGTGACTGGTGACCTGCACAGGGAGTTCTCGAGCCTTACCTTATTGCTATCTCTTCTCTATCCTACACTCTCCTGTCTTCTCTTCCGGCCGACCCCTTGTGCAGGTCTAAACGCTTACCTGCGTGTTTGCCGTGCGCAGTGACCTGTACGGGCGGAAAAGATTTTCTTGGGGGTTGAGGGGCAATTGTCTAGTTATTAAAGACAATTGTCCCAACACACCCCTTTAGTTTCCGCTTCGTCCAAAACAGGAGGCTGGGGGCTAATCCACCCCCAGTCAATCGGCTCGCCTGGAGTTGTAAAGCTTCACGCGTGGATGAGGAGGGGGGCACCGGTGGCGTGATGGGTGTTGCTGGGCCCCACCAGTTGCGGTCACTCGCGACTGCCGGTGCCTCCTGACTATATCCCCCGGACAACCCCGGCGTCCCAGTGGGACGTCCCCCTGGTTGGGCTCCGTGGTGGGCAGGGCTCCGGGGGACGAATTTATATCCATTCATATGGACCCCAAAAACCCAATTCCCCCCCTTAATCCGAAGAAGCGCCTTCGTCCTCTTTTGGAGGAAAGTATATTGTTAAAGGATGTTGTGGCTCCGAGGAGTGTGGAGCCACTCTTTCTCATACTTAAATTGGATAGTGGAAAATCTTTCAGGACTGTTTCGCCTTTCGCGCAGAAGCGCGGACTTTTGCTTCTCGCAGGTGATGTCAAAAGTTCAAAGTGCCTTCGCGATGGCACTCTACTAGTTGAGGTAGCTAACAGTGAGCAGTCACTAAAACTGCAATCGGCAACATCTTTTGACACCATGCCGATCACAGTGACTGCTCACAGATCCTTAAACACCTCTAAGGGAGTTATTTTCAGTTTCGACCTTCAGGACATCCCGACTGAAGAGCTGAAAAAAGAGCTTTTAAGCCAAGGTGTGATCGATGTGTATCGTGTGATGAGTAAGAAGACCGGTGACTTGAAGCCAACACCATTACTCATCCTGACCTTCGGCACACCTAAACTCCCAGAGTGTATCTTTGCTGGTTACCTACGTCTGCCTGTGCGACCGCACATTCCCAATCCTCTGCGGTGCTTCACCTGCCAGATGTTCGGCCACTCCAGCTTCGATTGTAAGCGGAAGCCCATCTGTGGGAAGTGCGCCAAAGAGGACCACGAGACGGACGCGTGCAGCAACAGCTTTCACTGTGCTAACTGCTCGGCAGCCCACCCTGTGTGGTCCCGCGACTGCCCACAGTGGAAGTTGGAGCGTAAAATCGTGGAAATAAAGACAATCGAAAACATTTCTCTGTTCGAAGCAAGAAAGCGCTTCAACACTCAGAATGGCCTCGGCTCAAAGACATTTGCCAAAGCCGTGGACTCGGGCGCGGCTGTCTCGGCGGAGACGGCTCGTTTGCAGGCCATGGTGGAAAAACAGCTGCAACTCTCCGCCGAGCAGGCTAAGCGCCACGAGGAGATGGAAGAACGCCACCGGCAAGAGATCGAGGCCATGAAGAGAGACCTAGAAGCTAAGAACAGAGAAATTGAATCGCTTAAACAGCAAATAACCGAACTTCACGAGAGCCGTACGCTCCAGCTGCACGCTTCCAAGGGAAGGCAGACTGAGGCCAGCACCTCGAGGAAGGCGAGGGAAATAATAACCTTCCTTCCCAACACCACCGGTAGCTCCACGTCCACCTCCCTGTCTACCAGGAAGGATGGAATGGAGGTAGACCCTACCGACACGTCGCCGAACACCTGGCAGACGGTGAAGGGAAAGGAGAAGGAGAAGGTGAAAGAGAAGGGAAAATCCTAAGTCCAACAAAATGCCAGACATCATTCAGTGGAATGTTAGAGGATACAACACAAGAGCACCCGAGGTCCGTCAACTGGTGTCGTCAAAAAGCCCCCTTGTCTGTTGCTTCCAGGAATCACACCTGAAGCCATCAGACAAGCCACTCCTGAAGGGCTATGACTTCTACCGTTACGACCACACAGGTGGACAGAGAGCTCAGGGGGGAGTTGCAACGGCCGTCCACAACAGTATCCACTCGGAGACTGTTGTGCTGACCACCACTCTCCAGGCCGTGGCTGTGAAGGTTTTCCTTCCCAGCCCCCTACACATCTGCAACATCTACCTCCCCCCTGATAGTGTCGTTACCCAGCAATCCATCGACCATCTCATGGACCAGTTACCTCTACCCTTTCTATTGGTTGGTGATTTCAACGCTCACAACCCCCTGTGGGGTAGTCTCAGCACCAATCAGAAAGGTACACTGGTGGAAGACACTATCAGGCTTCGCAATGTGGTCCTGTTGAATAACGGCAGTAACACCCACTTTACTGCATCAACAGGATCACTCTCTGCGATTGACCTGACTCTCTGTTCACCCTCCCTCGCTCTTGACACTGAATGGTCTGTGCACGACGATTTATGTGGAAGTGACCACTTCCCTATTTTCATTAAATCGTCGAGGATCCCTTCTCTACCACCCAGACACCCAAAGTGGATTCTTAGACGGGCTGACTGGTCACTTTTCAGTGATCTTGCCACTTTCGATGAGGCTGTCCCCGAGGATATCGATTCTCACGTGGACGGCTTCACGGAGGTGGTAATTCATGCAGCCGAGAATTCCATTCCGCGGTCGTCTGAAAAACCCTACCGTCTCCCCGTCCCGTGGTTCACTTGTGAATGCAAGTTGGCCATCAGGGCGAGACGGAGGGCCCTCTCCTTCTTCATGTCGCATCCGACCCAAGAAAACCTGATCGCCTTCAAGAGATCCAGAGCTAAGGCTCGGAGAACAATCACTGAGGCCAAGAGAGTGTCGTGGCGGGCCTATGTGTCGACCATCACGGCCCGCACGCCGTCGTCCAGGGTATGGGACAAGGTTCGGAAGTTGTCTGGCAGATCAACTTTCCGTCCCATATCCGGACTGATGCGTGACGGGCTGTTGCAGTCCACGGGCCCGGCCATCGCCGACACTCTTGGTTCTCAGTTCTCGAAAGTCTCCAGCTCAGAGAATTACACCGCATCCTTCAAGCGGGTCAAGCAGGTAGCCGAGCAGCAAGGTCTTGTCTTCCGAAGTAAGAACCAGGAAACTTACAACCTGCCCTTCAGCGACTGGGAGCTGGACTCCGCGCTAAGAGCCGCCAACGACACTTCACCTGGCATCGACATGATCCACTACCAGATGATCAAACATCTGAGTACAAGATCTAGATCATATATGCTTCAGATGTTGAATAGAGTCTGGCTCGAGGACAGTTTCCCAGCTCGTTGGAGGGTGGCTATTGTCATCCCCATCCTGAAGCCGGGCAAAGACAAGACTGATGCTGCTAGCTACCGCCCAATTGCCCTTACAAGCTGCCTATGCAAGATCTTGGAGCGAATGATCAACGCTAGGCTTATGTGGCATTTGGAGAAGAACGGCCTACTCTGTGCGGAGCAGTCTGGTTTCAGGCGAAACCGTTCCGTCACAGATAACTTGACCCAGCTTGAAGGATTGATCCAGGACAGTTTCCTCACAAGGAAACACCTGATCGCGGTGTTTTTCGATCTCGAGAAGGCGTACGACACGACGTGGAAGTACGGCATTTTACAGACCATCCACAAGTGGGGTATTCGTGGCCACTTGCCCCACTTTGTGCAGAACTTCATGGCTGATAGGTCTTTCCACGTTCGTGTCGGAAACACTCTCTCGTCGGCTTTCGATCAAGAGAACGGAGTGCCGCAGGGCTGTGTCCTCAGTGTTACCCTGTTTGCGATCGCCATCAACTCCATCACGACGTGCATTCGGACTCCGGTTCGTGCATCGCTCTACGTTGATGATTTGGCGATCTTCCATCAAACAGGGAACCTGAACTCGGCCCAGCGGCAGCTCCAGCTAACGATCAACCGATTGGAGAGTTGGGCGGATCGACATGGCTTCAGATTCTCCTCGTCGAAAACAACATGCATGCATTTCAGTCGCCATCGTCTATTTCATCCTCATCCTGTCTTGACGTTGGCAAACCAGGTGTTGCCTTTCTCAGAGTCAACCCGCTTCCTCGGAATGGTATTTGACGAGAAGCTCACCTGGTTACCACATCTCCGTCAACTCAAAGACAAGTGCTTGAAGGCAATGAACATCCTGAAGATCTTGAGCGGTACCTCCTGGGGAGCCGACAGAACGTCCATGCTCCGCCTCTACCGCTCTCTCATAAGATCTAAATTAGACTTTGGCTGCACTGTTTATGCATCGGCGAGGAAATCATATATCGGCATCCTGGATCCAGTGCACAACGCTGGTATCAGGTTGTGTACTGGCGCGTTTCGCACGAGTCCTATCGTCAGCCTGCATTGTGAGGCCGGGGAGGCTCCGCTTAAGATCAGGCGTGACTACCTCCTTGCCAGCTACGTAGCCAAGCTGCGTGGCATGCCAAAACACCCGGCATACAGGTCTGTGTTCGCTCCGCCGAATGTTGTGCTCTACAACACCAGGCAAAAAGCAACCAGACCTGTTGGCATCAGAGCAAAAGAGCTCCTGGCCGCATTTGGAATGGACCTACCACCTGTCCTTCCTGTCGGAATCGGTCGTGTGGCTCCCTGGACAACATCTCAGCCTGTGTGCCTGATGCAACTCGCTCAGCACACCAAGGCCCAGACGAGCCCGGCCGTTTTCCGACAGCTGTTCTTCAGCATTTGCGACCAGTACCCTCAACACTGCAGGATCTACACTGATGGATCAAAGGACAATGAGTCTGTGGGGTGTGCCTTTGTCATCGACAACACAAGCGTGTGCTTTAAGCTCAGTCCTCTCTGTAGTGTCTATACAGCAGAGTTGTTTGCGATTCTCAAGGCCCTTGAACATATCAAGCGTGCCAATCGCAAACAATTTCTTGTCTGTTCCGACTCTCTGAGCTCCCTCCAAGCACTATGTCAGGCATTCCCCACGGACCATCTTGTGCAAACCATCCAGGCTAAGCTTGGCGAACTGTGCTTGGTCGGCATAGAAGTGTTGCTCTGTTGGCTTCCAGGCCATGCAGGAATTGCTGGCAATGAGATGGCCGACAGAGCAGCCAAAGACGCCACAAGAAAAGCCGATGTTGACTTCACAGTTGTCCCTGTTAGCGATCTTAAAGCCGCCTTCAGGGCCGAAACAAAGAAGTGCTGGCAAGCGACATGGGACACTGTGCAAGTCAACAAACTGAAGCCCATCAAGGCAACTATCGACCCCTGGCAATCTTCTGCCCGACACACTCGACGCGAGGAGGTTGTAACAACGAGGTTGCGTATCGGTCATAGCCCGCTCACTCACGTCTTCATCCTGAAGCGAGAAGAGCCACCGATGTGCACCTCCTGTGATCAACCTCTCTCGATCAAACATCTCCTTGTCGAGTGTGCCGTTCACAGGCAACTGCGCAACCACCTGCAGATTCCCGGAAGTTTGTCAGAGGCGTTGGGAGATAACGCCGTGTCGATAGATCGAGTAATTCGATTTTTAATTAAAACTGACTTTTTTAAACTTATCTAGTTTTTAGTAAGTTTTTAAAGCAGTTTATGTTCCAGGCGCAAGTATTTATAAAAACTGCGTCTGGACATGACAACTGGTTTTTTAGCATTGTTTTTATTGCTTTTTAACCCTTGACAATTTTTTACTCGTCTGACTGGACTCAAATTTTTATTTGTTCTTAGTTGGAGTGTAGTTTTTATTGTCTTTGTTGTCATTTTATTTTTAAATTAAGACTGCCATTTTATAAACTGATCTAGGTTAGAGAAGTTTTAAAATCAGTCTTAAATTCCTGGCGCAAGTATTTATAAAGAATGCGTCAGGAAATAATAACTAGTTTTAATCTAGTTTTTCATTGCTTTTTAACCCATGACAATTTTTTATCAAACTGATCAATAGAGTTATCTATTTGTTTTTAGTTGAAAAATTTTTGTCATTGTTTTATTTTAAAAATCTGACCGGCGCACATAGCCAAAGCTGCTGACGCGCCGTTAAGCCCACAAAATCAAATTATATTAACTGAACTTTTAATAGTGAAGTTTTTAAAGCAGTTTTAAATTCCTGGCGCAAGTATTTGTAAAGAATGCGTCAGGAAAAGACAACTGGTTTTATAGCATTGTTTTTATTGCTTTTTAACCTCTGACAATTTATTTTATTCATCTGACTTCCCAAATTTTATTTGCTCGTAGTTTAATGGAATAATTTTATTTGTCTTTGTTGTCTTATTTTTATCATGTTTTATCCAACTGATCAATAGAGATTTCTATTTTTTAAGTTGGTAAAACTGTCTTTTGTATTTTTAAACATCTGACCGGCGCAAATAGCCCAGCTGCTGACGCGCCGTTAAACCCACAAAATCAATCAATCAATCAATCAATCAATTAAACTATATTTAATTGGAAGGTTTGTTTTTGTAGGGATGTTTAACCATTGATGTACCATTGGTAATGTACAGTGACAAATTGCAAAATATGCTAAATAAAGATTTTACTACATTACTACATATCCGCATATTTGGAAAGTTACCTGAAAGCAGATTAGCGAACGTTTCTTCGTCTACCTGGGTGGTAAATTCAGTGCCGTCACAGAAAATTTAACTGAAACGACTCCCGTCATCTTTGAGATTTTTTTGACAGCTACTGCACAAATTTTTCCCGCCACATCACTTTGACCGAGCCCGGTGAGCAAGTCCTAGAAGCTCGGCACGGCACGGGTTTCAATCACTTCCACATTTAGACACGCCCACTCCCAGGTAACAAGCGAGTGTTGGCCCTGTACCAGGCCACTACATTTTTGCCTCAAGCAAGAGTGTTGGGCCACCACTGGCAGTCAGCGCTGCGCCTGTAAAGGCAGGCACCCGCGGCCATCAGATGGCCTCACTACAGTTTTCGTGACGGCAAAAGCGCTGCGCCGGCAGTGGCCCAGCACTCGCGTGCCACTGCATTACTTTTGCTGGAAATGCGGCACTCCGCCGACAGTGAGCCACTACGGTGCCGACACTGGGCCAACGCACTCGCCCCCATCAAATATCTGCCATACCTTTGCCGGCACTCCGCCGCTTCTGGGCCAGCATTGGTCCAGAATTACGCCTTTACTCAAAAGCACCCCCCCCCCCCCACCCCGGAGCACGCACACAAATAAAAACCAAAATTGGAATAATTTCATTGAACCATTCTAGTTATCTTTACCACAGAGTTAAATAATTTGGAAGTACTGTCCTAGAAATGATGATGAATTAATGATTGATAGGTACATCAATTCATCCCATCCAATTCTGAATCAGTAAATCCAAATTATCTAACTCAGTGTCAAAGATATAACCCGAATGTCACATGAAATTGTTCCAAATTAAGGGAATAATTGTATAAATCTCACAACTGGAAAGAGCAGATAAATTAAAAGTACTCAATTCTTTTAAGAACATGTTTATTTCAAGAAACAAGATGTGGTATAAAATTACAATACGTAGATCATAACAGCCATTTAGCTTGATCCATGACCAATGATCTATGTCTTCCTAATGTAGAAAATATAATTCAGTACACATAAGTAATAATGCCGTAACTAAAAGCCATCAGAGGGCTTTCCTGGCCAAATAGATAAGGAATAATGGAATGATAAGGAATAATGCTGTACATTGATAATAGCAGCCACTGGTGGACTTTCCTGGCTCTACGCTAACTGATAAGGAATAATGCTGTACATTGATAATAGCAGCCACTGGTGGACTTTCCTGGCTCTACGCTAACTGATAAGGAATAATGCCGTACATTGATAATAACAGCCACTGGTGGACTTTCCTGGCTCTACGCTAACTGATAAGGAATAATGCCGTACATTGATAATAACAGCCACTGGTGGACTTTCCTGGCTCTACGCTAACTGATAAGGAATAATGCCGTACATTGATAATAACAGCCACTGGTGGACTTTCCTGGCTCTACGCTAACTGATAAGGAATAATGCCGTACATTGATAATAACAGCCACTGGTGGACTTTCCTGGCTCTACGCTAACTGATAAGGAATAATGCCGTACATTGATAATAACAGCCACTGGTGGACTTTCCTGGCTCTACGCTAACTGATAAGGAATAATTTTATAGGGTGGGCCAACTGGCCATCAGGTATTTACTGGAGGGCAGCGTTCTCGGAAGCCTTCTCAGCAGTCTTCTGTGCAGCGCTTGCGAGAGCCCGCGCAGTTCTCCCTCCTCTGCGGTCACCCGCTGTCCTCAGCCACACCTTCAGCCTTGTCATGACCTCCTCTGTGGTGGCAGAACTTGTAAAGGTGTTCTTCTTCACCGAAGCTGTAAAATTGGAAAGAAAATTAGTAAGTTGAGAATTTTGAATGTGCAAGATAGGGCAAAAACTGTGAATGACGTACATACCAACAAACAATTCTAGCACAGAGGAGTAAGGCTTTATGGACGTTTTGACGGCAGTCCCACGCCAATTTAATTTTTTTGAAAGTTCGTGCTGTATGACCCGGTCAAATATCAGTTCGGTGGTCTTTTCCAGGTTCTTGGACCCACCTTGAACTGCCAGATATGTTACCTAAAACAATAAATTACAATTTTATTTCTGTAAATTCCGCAAGCACATTCCAGAAATTTAAGGTGTAGGTGGCTGAAGTTTTGAATTCCAAGGATTTGGGACTTATAAAGTACACTTACCATCTTTCCAAATAGCTGCTTGTCGTCAGCTAAAATTGCATTGAGTCCACCGAGCTCAAGAACGGTTTTTACCGGGATTTGTGTAAAATTGTCGGCCGAAAGATATAGATTGTCCGATTCTTTTTGTTTTAAGTATGTCAACACTTCAGCCAACATCGCAGAGTTGCGTTTGGTTTCTCTAAGGTTTTCAGCCATCATGCCAACAATCTTCCGTTGAAACTCTGGAACACGAGTAAACACAATTTCCAAGTTAATATAAGAAATAATTTATAAGTGAGCCGCATAAAGAGAATGTAAATAGTCTATGTCACAACCTGCGGTGGTAGCCGACGCCATATCTACGGGAGGAGGCGATAGTACAGGGTCACAGCGCAAGAAATCTCCGCTTGTAATGGTGGACGAATGAGGCCTCCGGCTGAATACTGGTACCAATGATCTAGAAGCCTGTGGCGTTAGGTCATTTCGACGAAACTCTGCAACAAAAATAAAACAAAAATAAAATAAATAACTAAAATAAATAACTAAAATAGGTATTTGAAGGTGTATTGCAAACAAATAATAATGTAATCACATTCACAACCTTCATTGATCTGTGTGGGAGAAACATGCTGGTCATGTGAACCACGTATCAAAGCTCCACTGGTTACGGTGGCCACCGGAGAATTATCTCTTCTGAAGGAAGCTGAGGATGTACTTGCAGCATATCTCTGAGCTGAATTGTCTCGACGAAACTCTAAAGAACACACAAAAACCAGGTCAAATATATTTTGAAAATTATTTAAGGTTAGGTAATATATTCTAAGCAAATAATATGTAATCACAACCTTCATTTATCCATGTAGGAGAATCATGCTGGTCATGTGAACCACGCAGCAAAGCTCCACTGGTTACGGTGGCCACCGGAGAATTATCTCTTCTGAAGGAAGCTGAGGATGTACTTGCAGCATATCTCTGAGCTGAATTGTCTCGACGAAACTCTATAGAACACACAAAAAACAGGTCAAATAAATTTAGAAAATTATTTAAGGTTAGGTATATTCTAAGCAAATAATATGTAATCACAACCTTCATTGATCCATGTAGGAGAATCATGCTGGTCATGTAAACCACGAAGCAAAGCTCCGCTGGTAACGGTGGCCACTGGAGAATTTGTCCTGATGGCTGCTGTGGTAGCCATGGTTGGCGCCTTTGGCGCAAGGGGCAGATTGTTTTTATTCTTACGCCTTGGTGGAGAAGATGGAATAACGTCGGGATCACTGTCCAAACATTCTGGGAGCCTGTTTTCGTCTGCAAGCTCAGGCTCGGGTTCGGACTCGGAGTCTGCATAAGCTGCAGGCCTTCTTTTCTTCCGACCTTTTGCATTTTCATAGTCGCTTCCAACATCAGATGTATACTGGGCCCTAGAAAGCTTTGTGAAAGCCTGGGTGTAAGTACCTGCAGACGTAAAGAAAAATGAAATAATAATTAGTTCACTTATTATTTTCCTTGTGCTTTCTTGATAGACATAATTTTGTCTGAAACAGTTTTAAATTATTGACAGTGTTGGCCAAATGTTCAACTAGAGAACATTAAATACCTATATATCAAATAGCTATTGCTATTAGCTAATATCTATCTATGCTACTCTACTGTTACTCACAAGATTCAAGAATAAAAGTAGCTCGATGAATGGTCCAGGCTACTACGTCTGGTGCCATCTCTGTTTTCACTGCCTTCTTGTATGCTGCATCGGACTTGATTGGTGGCCACCACACAAGAAGCTGGCCGTTTTCATCCATGTGGATCCAGCTCATGGGGACGGCTGCCAAGTTGTCTTCCTCATCAGGAAGTGCAATTATTGCAAAGTTTCTATTTGTGAAATTTACACAAAATTCCATCAAATATTTTTCTCTTTCAATGTAAATAATTATTGTAATAGGACCAAATTCTAAATCCTCAAAAATAAAACTTAAAAATAATAGTAGGCAATCACTATAAATATAATTACATGTTACTAATAAATAGATCGCCAGGAAAAAAGCACCACCCCGTGTCGTCTCACTACAGATGAAGCATAGGCATGCATACAAAGCCTGATTTATAAGGCAAACAAATAGCCTTACAGTCTATGTCACTCGCAGGATGTGCCTTCAGATTGTTTGAAAGATGCGTGACAAAAAACACTGACAAAGTCGAAGACTTGCAAGGATAACTATAAAAGTCCTCACATTTACAAAATCTTTTAGAAACAAAGAGAAGGGATCCTGCTTGGTCTACAACAAAATAAGACAACCGAACTATATGGCCGTTTTTCAAAACGACACAGTTGTCTTTTAAATTATCGGTAGCCAGCCTAAAATTTGGTCCCCTCACTCGTTTATAGTACAGCCCAACTATTCCCAAAACATTGCCACATTGTGGAATGAATTTACTGGTAGGAATTGGTGTCATATGCCTGTACAAATGTCTTTCAGGATGTACATAATTCCCCCGCTCTAAAAAGCGCCGACAAGCTTGCTCTAGCGGTTTGTTGCCCGATCGTAACAATTTCTTTAGTTGGCCGAGGAAATTTTCAAAGGGAAATGCACTAAATGTATCCACGTTTCCAAAGCAACCAGCTTGGCTACTTAGGTGGATTAAACAGTGCACGTTGTACACAACAAAGGTAGTCCCGTACAGCTCCTGTGCGTGACTCGCAAACATTCTCAGAAGTTTGTCAGCATAGTCGTACATTTCACATAGCCTTGGGCTGATTAAAAAATTCATTGCAACAGAAAAAATCATAAAATGACCATACATCTCCTCTGAAAGTTCATTTTTTAAAATAACAGGCCCCAAATACAGCAAGAACTGTCTCAACTCTGTGGCTTTCCACCTATCCAGTTCGGAAAGAGACCGCGGCTTACGACCAAACTCAAATGGCCAATATCTTTTGGATAGAACCATTTGTTCGCTTATTTTGTTTATAGATCTTCCTAATATCCGTGTCGGACGGGGACCCGACTTCCAGGCAACCAGAAGTCGTTTCATTACGCCTAAACAGACGAGGTGCATATAATCAAATGGGAATGTCGAAACCAGACCTATACCCAAGCCATTTAAGGGTGAAACGTCTTTGTGGTATTCCTTATTTGATTGCTTGGAGAATGTTTCATCTGTACGAAGAGGGGCATCTTGTTCTAAAAAAACAATGCGATGGTCACAGTATTTCCCTTTCTGGCTACATCCATCACACCCAAAAAAACCATTATGCCCTTTCGTGCACTTCAAAAAAGCCTTGGCAGGAGCATCACAGATGAAAGCTCGAACCGTCACCAAAAACTTAATTTCTTTATAAGAAAATCCATCCTCCAGGAGCTCTCGCAATTCAGTCACAAAATCATCCAAGTATTCATTAACAGGCGGCTTCGAAGTGCCACAATACAGTGCAACAGGAAACGGGGACTTAAAAATATCTTCTTGGACAATACACAAAATAGGCCACAGCTGAACATTGGAGCTTCTAGAAATGGGTAGACCGTCGACATTGAAATTCAACTGGAGCGTCATACATCCTGAGACAAGGTCTGTACTCTCTAAATGCTTCCTCAAACTTTCAGCTAAACCGAAATTAAAAAAATCGCCGTTTCCCATTTTCCTAACCGCAACACTTGGAGTGTGCTGTAGAGTTCTGGCATCTTTAGGTAAATCGGGGTGCCACTCACGAAGGCCAACTAAAAGGTCGCTAAGTGCACTCTGCGTTATATTGTGCCTGAATGACCACTGCTTCAGAAAATCTCCAATGTTGTTAATGGCGTCGTCATTAGCGTCTACACTCTCATCGTCAGAAAGGCTCCCACTTTCGCTTCCAAAGTCCACAATCTCATCCTCACAGTCGAAAAATTCGTCTTCCACTTCCTCTAGATAGTCCTCATGTCCCCTATTTTCCCTAAGCTGATCCGGTGCCTCAAACACAATAACTTCTTGGTTTTCGTTACTTGTTGCTACTTCTTCTGTGTCTACATTTTCGCTGCACGTTTGGCTATTAACACTGATGATATTATTAATAGCAGCTTGGCTATTTATCTCGGAGACGTGAGCATCAACGGCTCTCTTAAGATTTATTTTTTCCTGCCACCTACTCAATGATCTTTTCATCGTGGTACTTTTGTTGATGAAGCAAAATAAAATTAGGCATACCGTAATTCAGGTTGCGGTGGCTTCATACTGGAACAGCGATAAACGGTTCCAATATAATATGTAGCTTGCGCTAGGCTAAACTGTTGAACCTAGAACAAATTAACAGACAGGATTGTAATTAACAATAAACAATTGGAGTCAAATAGCAAATAAACACGTGTCGACGTGCTGAAGGCAATGGAATCTTATGGGCGGTTTGACTAATCAGTGTAATTCCGGCATGCTGGAAGACAGGACATTATATTACTTCATAAGTAGTTAATGATGTACTTGCGCTTACCGTTAGCTGTGTTTTGTTTCACAACGCTCACAATTCACGCAGATGCCTCCGGATAAAGAAAGGGATTAATTTCTTTTTCACAATGGCCGACACAACACAAGTCCAACGAGTAGAGAAAGTGAAGTTCAGAGTCGATATACTATCATTTGAGATCGATCGACCTGGCCGAAACGCGCTGGCGGCAGTGCGGTGTATATTGAAACTAAAGTTAAAAATCACCCCGCGAAATAAAAATCCATCATAATAGCGTTTTGCACTTGTTTAAATATCGCTTATATGTTCCAAATGGCGATAAAATATACATACACCATTAAATGGCCGTAAACCTAGTTTGTGAAGCATAAAATATTTAAGCCACTTTAAATTACATGATTGCGAAAAATGCCAGGGTATGGCGTACGTAAAACTACAACCTAAATGAACCTCGTACATTGTTTCTCCGAATGCATCAACGAATATCTCGAGTTGGGTATTGAGTTTTGAAAATCTAGTAGCTATTATCATTGGCTTTCATTAAACAATAAAAAATGTAAGTTTCGATCAATATGCCCCTTCGAGGCTAGCACCTTAACGTGGTGAAGGGGTTTGCGCGGCCCGATGATCCGACAGGCCATGCCGGCGGGAGGTGTTACTCCCGGCAAGGTCTCCTATGCTGGACAGACTGTCGGTAAGGGTCCAGACCAAGACTAGCCCACCCCGTCGTTGTCGTGGGACCCGGACTTTGGTCGAGGGAGGATCTGGCGCTCTTTTTCTCCCCACCTTTCATTTCACCATCTTTTCTTCACCTCCCTTCTTGCTTCATTTCTTTTGCCACCTCCCGAACCCACCGTCTGTCTTCTGCGACAGCGGCGGGGTTCCCCCCATTGACGACCCGGCTACCAACACGGATACGAATTGGTTGACTGACAGTCGTCGTGAGTTCCAGCGATGTCTGGTGACTGATGACCTGCACAGGGAGTTCTCGAGCCTTACTTTTTTGCTGTCTCTTATCTATCCTACACTCTCCTGTCTTCACTTCCGGCCGACCCCTTGTGCAGGTCTAAACGCTTACCTGCGTGTTTGCCGTGCGCAGTGACCTGTACGGGCGGAAAAGATTTTCTTGGGGGTTGAGGGGCAATTGTCTGGTTATTATAGACAATTGTCCCAACACACCCCTTTAGTTTCTGCTTCGCCCAAAACAGGAGGCTGGGGGCTAATCCACCCCCAGTCAATCGGCTCGCCTGGAGATTCAAAGCTTCACGCGTGGATGAGGAGGGGGGCACCGGTGGCGTGATGGGTGTTGCTGGGCCCCACCAGTTGCGGTCACTCGCGACTGCCGGTGCCTCCTAACTATATCCCCCGGACAACCCCGGCGTCCCAGTGGGACGTCCCCCTGGTTGGGCTCCGTGGTGGGCAGGGCTCCGGGGGACGAATTAAAATCCATTCTTATGGACCCTAAAAATCAAAATCCCCCCCTTAATCCTAAAAAACGGCTTCGACCTCTTTTGGAGGAACACATTTTGTTGAAGGATGTGGTGGCTCCCAGGAGTGTGGAGCCACTATTCCTAATACTTAAATTGGAGAGCGGCAAATCTTTCCCCACCGTGTCTCCTTTTGCCCAGAAACGTGGATTGTTGCTTCTTGCTGGGGAAGTAAAAAGTTCCAAATGCCTTCGTGATGGTTCACTCCTGGTAGAGGTTGCGAACGGTGAACAGTCACTAAAACTGCAATCGGCAACATCTTTTGACACCATGCCGATCACAGTGACTGCTCACAGGTCCTTAAACACTTCGAAGGGAGTTATCTTTAGTTTTGATATGCAGGACTTACCAACCGAAGAGCTAAAGAAAGAGCTTGCTAGCCAAGGCGTCACTGACGTTTATCGAGTGATGAGTAAGAAGACCGGTGCCTTGAAGCCAACACCATTACTCATCCTCACCTTCGGCACACCTAAACTTCCCGAATGCATATTTGCTGGCTACTTGCGTCTGCCCGTCAGGCCACATATTCCTAATCCTCTGCGGTGCTTCACCTGCCAGATGTTCGGCCACTCCAGCTTCGATTGCAAGCGGAAGCCCATCTGTGGGAAGTGCGCTAAAGAGGACCACGAGACAGACGCGTGCAGCAACAGCTTCCACTGTGCTAACTGCTCGGCAGCCCACCCTGTGTGGTCCCGCGACTGCCCACAGTGGAAGTTGGAGCGAAAAATCATGGAGATAAAGATCATCGACAATGTCTCTTTGTTCGAAGCACGAAAGCGCTTCAACACTCAGAATGGCCTCGGTCAAAAATCATTTGCCAAAGCCGTGGACTCGGGCGCGGCTGTCTCGGCGGAGACGGCTCGTTTGCAGGCCATGGTAGAAAAACAGCTGCAACTCTCCGCCGAGCAGGCTAAGCGCCACGAGGAGATGGAAGAACGCCACAGGCAAGAGATCGAGGCCATGAAGAGAGATTTAGAAGCTAAGAACAGAGAAATTGAATCGCTTAAACAGCAAATAACAGAACTCCATGAGAGCCGTACGCTCCAGCTGCACGCTTCCAAGGGAAGGCAGACTGAGGCCAGCACCTCGAGGAAGGCGAGGGAAATTATCACCTTCCTTCCCAACACCACCGGTAGCTCCACGTCCACCTCCCTGTCTACCAGGAAGGATGGAATGGAGGTAGACCCTACCGACACGTCGCCGAACACCTGGCAGACGGTGAAGGGAAAGGAGAAGGAGAAGGTGAAAGAGAAGGGAAAATCCTAAAAACAACACAATGCCAGACATCATTCAGTGGAATCTGAGAGGATTCATCACAAGAGCACCCGAAGTCAGACAACTAGTGTCATCTAAAAGCCCCCTTGTCTGTTGCTTCCAGGAAACCCTCCTGAAGCCATCAGACAAGCCACTCCTGAAGGGCTATGATTTTTACCGTCTTGACTTCACTGGTGGACAGAGAGCTCAGGGGGGAGTTGCAACGGCCGTCCACAACAGTATCCACTCGGAGACTGTTGTGCTGACCACCACCCTCCAGGCCGTGGCTGTGAAGGTTTTCCTTCCAAGCCCCCTACACATATGCAACA
Source organism: Nemurella pictetii (assembly GCA_921293315.2). Classification (NCBI taxonomy): domain Eukaryota; kingdom Metazoa; phylum Arthropoda; class Insecta; order Plecoptera; family Nemouridae; genus Nemurella; species Nemurella pictetii. The sequence continues at coordinate 2,909,060 of OV121120.1, read as the reverse complement.
TCTACCTCCCCCCTGATAGTGTCGTTACCCAGCAATCCATCGACCATCTCATGGACCAGTTACCTCTACCCTTTCTATTGGTTGGTGATTTCAACGCTCACAACCCCCTGTGGGGTAGTCTCAGCACCAATCAGAAAGGTACACTGGTGGAAGACACTATCAGGCTTCGCAATGTGGTCCTGTTGAATAACGGCAGTAACACCCACTTTACTGCATCAACAGGATCACTCTCTGCGATTGACCTGACTCTCTGTTCACCCTCCCTCGCTCTTGACACTGAATGGTCTGTGCACGACGATTTATGTGGAAGTGACCACTTCCCTATCTTCATTAAATCGTCGAGGATCCCTTCTCTACCACCCAGACACCCAAAGTGGATTCTAAGACGGGCTGACTGGTCACTTTTCAGTGATCTTGCCACTTTCGATGAGGCTGTCCCCGAGGATATCGATTCTCACGTGGACAGCTTCACGGAGGTGGTAATTCATGCAGCCGAGAAATCCATTCCACGGTCGTCTGAAAAACCCTACCGTCTCCCCGTCCCGTGGTTCACTTGTGAATGCAAGTTGGCCATCAGGGCGAGACGGAGGGCCCTCTCCTTCTTCATGTCGCATCCGACCCAAGAAAACCTGATCGCCTTCAAGAGATCAAGAGCTAAGGCTCGGAGAACAATCACTGAGGCCAAGAGAGTGTCGTGGCGGGCCTATGTGTCGACCATCACGGCCCGCACGCCGTCGTCCAGGGTATGGGACAAGGTTCGGAAGTTGTCTGGCAGATCAACTTTCCGTCCCATATCCGGACTGATGCGTGACGGGCTGTTGCAGTCCACGGGCCCGGCCATCGCCGACACTCTTGGTTCTCAGTTCTCGAAAGTCTCCAGCTCAGAGAATTACACCGCATCCTTCAAGCGGGTCAAGCAGGTAGCCGAGCAGCAAGGTCTTGTCTTCCGAAGTAAGAACCAGGAAACTTACAACCTGCCCTTCAGCGACTGGGAGCTGGACTCCGCGCTAAGAGCCGCCAACGACACTTCACCTGGCATCGACATGATCCACTACCAGATGATCAAACATCTGAGTACAAGATCTAGATCATATATGCTTCAGATGTTGAATAGAGTCTGGCTCGAGGACAGTTTCCCAGCTCGTTGGAGGGTGGCTATTGTCATCCCCATCCTGAAGCCGGGCAAAGACAAGACTGATGCTGCTAGCTACCGCCCAATTGCCCTTACAAGCTGCCTATGCAAGATCTTGGAGCGAATGATCAACGCTAGGCTTATGTGGCATTTGGAGAAGAACGGCCTACTCTGTGCGGAGCAGTCTGGTTTCAGGCGAAACCGCTCCGTCACAGATAACTTGACCCAGCTTGAAGGATTGATCCAGGACAGTTTCCTCAAAAGGAAACACCTGATCGCGGTGTTTTTCGATCTCGAGAAGGCGTACGACACGACGTGGAAGTACGGCATTTTACAGACCATCCACAAGTGGGGTATTCGTGGCCACTTGCCCCACTTTGTGCAGAACTTCATGGCTGATAGATCTTTCCACGTTCGTGTCGGAAACACTCTCTCGTCGGCTTTCGATCAAGAGAACGGAGTGCCGCAGGGCTGTGTCCTCAGTGTTACCCTGTTTGCGATCGCCATCAACTCCATCACGACGTGCATCCGAACTCCGGTTCGTGCATCGCTCTACGTTGATGATTTGGCGATCTTCCACCAAACAGGGAACCTGAACTCGGCTCAGCGGCAGCTCCAGCTAACGATCAACCGATTGGAGAGTTGGGCGGATCGACATGGCTTCAGATTCTCCTCGTCGAAAACAACATGCATGCATTTCAGTCGCCACCGTCTATTTCATCCTCATCCTGTCTTGACGTTGGCAAACCAGGTGTTGCCTTTCTCAGAGTCAACCCGCTTCCTCGGAATGGTATTTGACGAGAAGCTCACCTGGTTACCACATCTCCGTCAACTCAAAGACAAGTGCTTGAAGGCAATGAACATCCTGAAGATCTTGAGCGGTACCTCCTGGGGAGCCGACAGAACGTCCATGCTCCGCCTCTACCGCTCTCTCATAAGATCCAAATTAGACTTTGGCTGCACTGTTTATGCATCGGCGAGGAAATCGTATATCGGCATCCTGGATCCAGTGCACAACGCTGGTATCAGGTTGTGTACTGGCGCGTTTCGCACAAGTCCCATCGTCAGTCTGCATTGTGAGGCCGGGGAGGCTCCGCTTAAGATCAGGCGTGACTACCTCCTTGCCAGCTACGTAGCCAAGCTACGTGGCATGCCAAAACACCCGGCATACAGGTCTGTGTTCGCTCCGCCAAATGTTGTTCTTTACAACACCAGGCAAAAAGCAACCAGACCTGTTGGCATCAGAGCAAAAGAGCTCCTGGCTGCATTTGGAATGGACCTACCACCTGTCCTTCCTGTCGGAATCGGTCGTGTTGCTCCCTGGACAACATCCCAGCCTGTGTGCCTGATGACACTCGCTCAGCACACCAAGGCCCAGACGAGCCCGGCCGTGTTCCGACAGCTGTTTTTCAGCATTTGCGACCAGTACCCTCAACACTGCAGGATCTACACTGACGGATCAAAGGACAATGAGTCTGTGGGGTGTGCATTTGTCATCGACAACACAAGCGTGTGCTTTAAGCTCAGCCCTCTCTGTAGTGTCTATACAGCAGAGTTGTTTGCGATTCTCAAGGCCCTTGAACATATCAAGCGTGCCAATCGCAAACAATTTCTTGTCTGTTCTGACTCTCTGAGCTCCCTCCAAGCACTATGTCAGGCATTCCCCACGGACCATCTTGTGCAAACCATCCAGGCTAAGCTTGGCGAACTGTGCTTGGTCGGCATAGAAGTGTTGCTCTGTTGGCTTCCAGGCCATGCAGGAATTGCTGGCAATGAGATGGCCGACAGAGCAGCCAAAGACGCCACAAGAAAAGCCGATGTTGACTTCACAGTTGTCCCTGTTAGCGATCTAAAAGCCGCCTTCAGGGCCGAAACAAAGAAGTGCTGGCAAGCGACATGGGACACTGTGCAAGTCAACAAACTGAAGCCCATCAAGGCAACTATCGACCCCTGGCAATCTTCTGCCCGACACACTCGACGCGAGGAGGTTGTAACAACGAGGTTGCGCATCGGTCATAGCCCGCTCACTCACGTCTTCATCCTGAAGCGAGAAGAGCCACCGATGTGCACCTCCTGTGATCAGCCTCTCTCGATTAAACATCTCCTTGTCGAGTGTTCTGTTCACAGGCAACTGCGCAACCACCTGCAGATTCCCGGAAGTTTGCCAGAGGCGTTGGGAGACAACGCCGTGTCGATAGATCGAGTCATTCGATTTTTAATTCAAACTGACTTTTTTAAACTTATCTAGTTTTTAGTAAGTTTTTAAAGCAGTTTATGTTCCAGGCGCAAGTATTTATAAAAACTGCGTCTGGACATGACAACTGGTTATTTAGCATTGTTTTTATTGCTTTTTAACTTTTGACAATATTTTACACATCTAACTTGACTCAATTTTATTTGTTTTTAGTTGGAGAGTTGTTTTTTATTGTCTTTGTTGTCTTTTTATTTTTAAATTAAGACTGCAATTTTATAAACTGATCTATTTTAGAGAAGTTTTAAAATCAGTCTTAAATTCCTGGCGCAGGTATTTATAAAGAATGCGTCAGGAGATAATAACTAGTTTTTTAATCTAGTTTTTGTTTTTTAACTAATGACATTATTTTATCCAACTGATCGATAGTTTTATCTATTTGATTTTTTGTTGTTAAATGTTTTGTCATTGTTTTGTTTTAACCATTTGACCGGCGCTAATAGCCAAAGCTGCTGACGCGCCGTTAAACCCCACAAATCAATCAATCAATCAATTCGATCAATATGTTAGACGTAATAAGTGATAATAGATTTAGTCGCTGGCTCACTGCTGGCTAGCAGGCACTGGCCCAACACTCAATTCACGACACTTATCGGACACATTAAAATCAGTTGGCTGACGGGCACTGAGCCAGCACTGGCCCTACAGTGGATATTCAGTATGTTAAAACTGCTGGCTCACTGCTGGCTAGAAGGCACTGGCCCTACACTCAATTTACGACTCTCATCGGGCACATTAAAATCAGTTGGCTGACGTGCAATGAGCCAGCACTGGCCCTACAGCGGATATTCAGTATGTTTTTGCCAACACGGTGCCATTATTGGCTTGGCACTGGCCGGCCGGCAATAAAATGATTTGCCTTCACACCGGCTGTTGGCCGGCAGTCTGCCAACACTTGCTTGTTACCTGGGCTGATTTGCCGAGTTTACGAACAACTTTTCGACGTTGAATCAATTGGAAGGGAGTTTTCGAGCACACTCCATATTGCTTGGAATGCCCATGGCCGCTTTCAACCACTTGACCTCTAAAGCACTGTAAGATTTCCCACTCTATTGAATGACTCGATGTCTTACCTTGGTTGTTCTAATAATTGTCTTACTTTATTGTTTCAATATCAAGAGAGTCTTTGTATTGAGAAGTACACTTATTTTATTTTTCTGGAGCGTAAGGGAGGGAATGCTGTTTTGCAAACACTGCGAGCGTATTGAGAACTGTTTAATCGAGTTGACACAAATCACAATGATAAGACTGACAGAGAGACTGATCAAGAGATATGATGAGAGCGAAAACGTAATGCGAGATGCGATTATAGAAAAGCGAGTACAGAATGCCACATGCGAATACAGAACAAGATAGAGAATGCCATGCGAATTGCAGGAGCAGGTTGCTTTTATATGCCCTGGCCTATGACGACATAACTAAAAATAACTCTAATGACAGAGGGCCGATAATAATTAACGAAAGCTAATGAGAGGGAAAGATAAAACAAATGCTTCGCCGAAACATTCCGCCCGTCTCGTCGACTTGTTGACGAAACTAGCAGTCTTCGTTTCTTGAGACGGGAAGTGGACACAGCTTGACCACCGGTCGTTTGAAGGTGGACGTTGCCGTCTTCACGGTGACCACTCGCGTAAGTCCGTCCGGACCTGGATGAACCTCGATGACCCGAGCGAGAGGCCATTTTGCTGGCGGGTAACGCTCGTCTGTGAGGAGCACCAGTGACCCAATCTTGATCGAGTCCGATGGTTGATGCCACTTGCCGATGGCGTGGAACCGTTGGAGACACTCGCTCGACCAGCGAGACCAGAAGCGTTCCAGCAGCTGGCGGAGAAGTTGCCAGCGAGAGAGGCGAGGTGTGGCAATGTCTGAGAGAGTTGGCTCTGGAACAGTTGTTAAGGCTGACCCGATGAGGAAATGACCCGGCGTGAGCGCTGAGACGTCGGCAGGGTCCTCTGAAATTGGGCAGAGTGGGCGCGAGTTTAGAACAGCTTCGATTTGAATGAGAACTGTGTTAAATTCCTCATAAGTGAGAATAGTCTCGCCGATTGCTCGTCGAAGATGAAACTTCACAGATTTAACCCCAGCCTCCCACTTTCCGCCGAAGTGAGGAGCAGAAGGTGGGTTGAATTTCCATTGCGTTCCGTCGTTTGCCAAGAGACTGGCGATTTGCAGAGATTCTTGAGACGCTTGTCCGAATAGTTTGCGGAGTTCTGCATCCGCGCCGGCGAGATTTGTACCGCAGTCGCTCGTGAGGGTGCTGCAAATTCCTCGGCGACCGGTGAATCTTTTGAAAGCTGCCAAGAAACCTTCAGTTGAGTAGTCTGTTGCAAGTTCGAGATGGATTGCTGATGTCGAAAAACAGACGAACAGCACGATATAGCCCTTGTAGGTTTTTGCCGCCCGCCCTCTCCACGTCTTCACGGTGAACGGACCCGCGTAGTCCACTCCCGAGTGAAGGAAAGGTCGCGACGGAGTGACCCGCGTAGCAGGTAGCTGTCCCATGAGTTGTTTGGCGGTAATTCCTCGATGGCGTGCGCACTTGACACATCGTAGGATGAATGAACGAACTGGAACTCTTCCGCCCCGAGAAGTACGCGCGCTGCACGACTCCCACCCAGAAAATACGAGCAGATTCCAATTCCGCAGGGCTGATGGGGTAGTTGAGTGACGATCTTGGAACGCGTTGCATCCGCAACGTTACTCTCCGACAAATCGCGGTTATGCGAAGCAGGCGAGTGAGATTTGAGTACCGCGATAGCAAGTCCCACAGTGGCGGATTTTCTGTCGCGACGTTCGCGACGACGACACGTCGCTCTTCTAACTGCATCCCATCTTCTGGCGTCGGGTTCGAGTCAGGCCATGTCGTCGACGGTTGAGAAAGCCACTTAGGTCCGGTCCACCACAGCGACTCTTCCTTTAGCTGCCGCGGCGACAGTCCTCGAGATGCGCAGTCTGCAGGATTCTCTTTCCCGGAAACATGATGCCATTGAGCGTCGGGGGTGATTTCTTGAATCGCGGACACCCTGTTACGAACGAAGTCTTTCCAGCGAGATGGGTGGCTGCGAATCCAAGCTAGAGTGACAGAGGAGTCAGTCCACAGGTGGACTGATACATTAGAGAGATCGAGCACATGACGAACGTGATCTACATGTCGAGCGAGCATTGCTGCTGCAGTGAGTTCGAGACGAGGAATCGTCATTCTTTTCAGGGGTGCTATCTTCGTTTTGGCGCCAACGATGGTGATGCATGCCGTGTCACTGTCTGTCAGAACGCGAACGTATATCACTGAGGCCATGGCTAGTTGAGATGCATCAGAGAAGCCATGCAGGTCGACAGCATGTTTCTCGGTGGAGGTGCCGAGCCAACGTGGAGTCGAGATGATAGATATTTCTTCGAGTTGGTCCATAAACTGCGACCATTTCTGAGCAAGTTGAGGTGGCAGGGTGTCATCCCAGCCAAGTTTAAGAAGCCAAATTTCTTGCATGAGCATCTTGGCTTTTACTGTGACGGGGGATAGCCAGCCAAGAGGATCGAAGAGTTGAGATATTTTTGACAATACCTTGCGTTTGGTGGGGTGAGAAACATCCTTGCGGCTCATGAAGACGAAGTCGTCGGACTGCGGCCTCCATGCTAGCCCCAGGGTGTTGTGAAGAGGTTGTGCGTTGAGTTCCCGAGACGACGACGTTGCCTTACGCTTGTCAGGGAGTTCTTTGAGAATGGAGGCTTCGTTTGACGTCCACTTTTGAAGATTGAAGCCGCCCGCCGTGCAGAGGCCATCGAGTTGTTTCAGCACTTCCTGAGCGTCTTCTTTAGTGTCCGATCCACCAAATGCGTCGTCGACATACATTCCACGGCGAAGGATGTCCACCGCGCGAGGAAAGCGATGTCCTTCGTCGAGATTTAGCTGTCTGAGAACACGCAGAGCGAGATACGGAGCGGCTGCTAGGCCGTAAGTTACCGTCAACAGCTGATAGGTGAGAGGTGATCGAGAGAGATCCGGAGTCCACAGGATTCGTTGGAAGTCCCGATCATCCTGGTGTACCAGTATTTGCCGGAACATTTTCTCAATGTCCGACGAGAAGACGTATCGAAACTGGCGCCACCACAAAATGACGTCAGCCAAGTCAGTTTGCAGCTTCTCACCTATGTGCAGATGATCGTTGAGAGACGATCCGTTGTCCGGACGACACGAGGCGTTGAACACGACCCGAAGTTTGGTCGTCGAACTGTTTTCCCGGACAACTCCGTGGTGTGGCAGGTAGAAAACTGGTCGAGTTTCGCACTCGGAAGCTGGCACTCGTCGCATGTGACCGAGATTCTCGTACTCGCTGAGAAACTCCGAGTAGCTTTGAAAGTAGAGAACATCTTTAGAGAATTGCTTGGTTAAGCGAGAGAACATGCGCGAGGCTGGCGTTCGCGAATCTCCGAGATTGTTCGGTGTCGTTCTGAACGGAAGACGAACAATGTAGCGACCAGTTGAATCCCTAGCATGAGTAGAGACAAAGTGAGCTTCACACTTCGCTTCTTCGGGCGACAGTGCGGGAGCAGATGTTTTCGGCGGTTCTTCTTGAACCCAGAATCGTTCGATCAGATCGTGCAGATCGTGATCTATCGAACACCGGAATCCTTGTGCTGGCGATTGAGATGATGAATCTTGTGTGGGCGCGATTGGACCGGACAAGATCCATCCCAGATTCGTTCGTTGTGCTATTGGGCTGTTCGGGGGACCTTTGATCAGATCTTCCTCGATCAGTTGTCCATAGATGTCCGCACCAAGGATGAGGTCGATTTTTCCAGGAGTCGAGTAGTGTGGGTCTGCTAGCTTGAGACCCGCGAGATGAGGCCAATCAGATGATTGCACGGAGGTGCTCGGCAAATGAGCTGTGAGATTAGGCAGGATGAATGCAGATAACTCACATTTGAAGTCCGAGCTGAAGTGAGATCGAAGACTGAGAGAGACGATGCCTCGAGTGGTTCCGGCGTGCTGCGCACCGATGCCAAGAAGCGGTACCACAGCGCGACGCCGTGAGAGATGGAGCTGCTGTACCAGGGACTCGGACACGAATGATATTTCCGAACCTTGGTCTAGTAGAGCTCGAGCGTTGAGTTCTGTTCCTTGCTGCGTGCAAACACGAACTAGAACCGTAGCTAGCAAGACAGTCCTCCTGTTAGAGGCTTGACGATGCAGCGTGTGATGAGTGTTGATTGCACTTCGATTTGCGAGAGGTTGCTTTTCCGGACCCGGTGATTGACATTGCTCGATGCGTGACTGGTCGAGCGAAGCCGATCGCGAGGTAGCTGTACTAGCGACCGAGCTGTGAATGGAGGTATGATGACGCGCATTGCATACACGACAATTCTTCAGAGAGCGGCATGCCAGGACTTTGTGTGGTCCTAAGCAGTTGAAGCAGAGTTTTTTCTTTGCGAGAAGATCCCTGCGTTGATTCGCAGTCATCGCTAGATAAGCAGTGCATGCTGAGAGATAATGAGAACCGCTGCACTGAGAACACGTCGGTGAGCTAGCTGATCGAGTGTTTTCAGCAGCTTTGACTGTCGATGCGTGATTAGCGCGAGCATTGCGCTGACTTCGCATTAGAGAAGAGGTAGATAGTGATTCACATGTTGAACTCTTACCAGTCGCGCGATCGTAGACTTGTAGAGATCGAATGCGAGAGACCATGAACTTGTCCAGGTCGTTCCAGGTAGGCGTCTCTGTGAGTGACCCAAGTGAACGCTCCCATTCCTTGACCGAGCCTGCGTCTAGTTTCCGAGTGGTCAAGTAGACGAGGATGTCGTCCCATTGTTCAATGGGTCTTTTGAGCGCCCTTAGTGCTCCGATGGCTTGAGTGATTGCACAGTACATGTTGTCTAACTCTGTTGCCGATTCACGAGAGACCGCCTGGATTGAGAAGAGTTCGTGGATGGCCGAGTCGACTAAGACACGTTTGTTGTCGTAGTGCGAACAGATATTGGTCCAAGCAATTGGATAATTAGCGGCGTCAAGAGTTACGTTCTTTAAAAGTAAAGCAGCGTTATCCGTTAAGCAGCCTTTGAGATAATGCAATTTCTGAACGTCCGACAACGTCGGATGAGAGCCGACCATCGATGAGAACAAGTCTTTAAATTCCATCCAACCGACGTAATTACCATTGAACTTGGGCAGGTCGATTGGCGGCAGCCGAATATTTAGATCGTGACTCACCGATGCTTTCGTTTCGATCATAGTTTGTCGTTCGTGAAGCATTCCAAGTAATGATTCAGAGGCGTCTAGGTAACTTTCTGAGCATTGCGAATGTTCGTGCTCCTTGAAATATGACAGTGCCTTTACCTTTTCGCGATCTTCCGGCTTGAGCTTGAACAGTTCCTTGGATAGCAGATCGTGTTGTGCCTTGAATTTCTGCCAGTTTTCAGACAGATCTTTCAGGCGAGTTTGAATTCTTTCTGTGGTGATCTTTGCTACGCCAACTTTCTTGAGGTTCTCCACAGTGCGCGAAATTGACCAGTAGAGTTCACCTTGAGATGCGAGAAGTTGTTCGATTTGTGCCATGATGATTGGTTGATTGTCTGCACTCACGATGTCGACAATTGATTCGTAATCCCCTACTCTCCGGCTCAAGGGACCAAAATGTATTGAGAAGTACACTTATTTTATTTTTCTGGAGCGTAAGGGAGGGAATGCTGTTTTGCAAACACTGCGAGCGTATTGAGAACTGTTTAATCGAGTTGACACAAATCACAATGATAAGACTGACAGAGAGACTGATCAAGAGATATGATGAGAGCGAAAACGTAATGCGAGATGCGATTATAGAAAAGCGAGTACAGAATGCCACATGCGAATACAGAACAAGATAGAGAATGCCATGCGAATTGCAGGAGCAGGTTGCTTTTATATGCCCTGGCCTATGACGACATAACTAAAAATAACTCTAATGACAGAGGGCCGATAATAATTAACGAAAGCTAATGAGAGGGAAAGATAAAACAAATGCTTCGCCGAAACAGTCTTGATTCAAAAATTAAACATTTTGCAAAGTTTTTTAGGGGCTTCTTTACACCACTTTCAGCAATTCCTTCGAACGTTTACCCAACCACATCGTAGCAAGTGTACACCAAGGCATGTCTTAGACTTGCAGTTCGATCATCACTCCCTGGCAACGTGGGCAGCATTCTTCTCTTTTCATCCATTGAATTAAGCATTATTCTTATTTGTTTAGGGAGTGTAACCTTAGAGGTCACACTGAGATTCATGAGATTTTTCAATTGATCGATAGTTGCGCTGGATATTCTGTCGTAAGGCAAAGTATGGTCAGGAAAAAGACACTCTTTAAGGATGGCTTCTTTCATCCCCGGATCCACTTGAAGCGTTACATTTCTGGTTTCGACAATTCTTCTCTCGAGTATGGGTTGCCCAAATTTTATACGCGTCTCACCCCAGTTAACAGAGAAAAATATCTCTAACGTCTTTCCTTGGCTGATCGTATAGGACATTGATCACATCAATCATATCTTGGTTGGGTACCTCACTCTTCGATATGAACCAGTCTACTGCTTTGCGACATTGAATACGGCCATGTTTGTGTGTCTTCATCTTCTCCTCCTTTCTTCAACATTAGAAAATCTTCTGGCATTTTGTATCTGACAGCTTTTTCTTTGAGGACTGATGTAGGATATTTATCAGACATGACCATCATGGCGCTTGCCAGAGGATTCGGGTCTTTTGCACATCTGATGATCTTTTCCTGCTGTTTCTCAGCATTTCAATTGCTTCTTTTCGTGCCTTGAATATCGATTGAACAGTGTGCATTAAAAACAGGTTTTCTTTCTTCCATTGTCTTTAACAGATTGGTTTGTTAATTAAGAGTTTAAATAAAATAAGGATCTGCTAAACTAGTAAAATACGTTACTAATTTCTATGTTGCTATTTGTTCATAATACAAAATTACCTTGATTGGGAGCTCTACATCGAAATGTGCCTTAGAAATTGGCAAGCATCCACAAATCTTAGAAAATATATCATAGAGAACATACTATTGGATCCAACTGATAAACATATCAATAATTTGTGATTTTGGTAAATAACACAAACGCATACACAAAAACTATGATAGATTTACTAAAAACAAATAACATACTTGGCGCAAGTGAAATTTGAGAAGCTTAGGTTGGTGAAAAACTACATGGTAAAAAATGTATAAATAAATAAAATATACACATCTGACACACGAACTTTCGGATGAATACATGATTACATGACACTGGATTGAGCTGAGTTCGGCGAAAAAACACAGTGATTGCTTTGTAGGGATTGTTTGTAAGCGAAATGGCGAGACTGGTCAGATACTTGGCTTTGCGGGTGCCTCTTTTGAGATGGTGGACACGTGGTTGTCTTGACTGGAGGGAAACGCTTCTTGAGAGATCCCTTATGATGATATTCGGATATATTCCGTGTGTTCGTAACTCGTAAGTGAAATAATTGCGATTTCCGGCTGCTCCTTGCGCCCCCTGGCGCACTCTGGCCATCTGGGACTTAACCCACACATCTTGCTGAGCCTCTGTGCCCGGAGGTACGAGGAAGAATTTATGTTCTCCTTTGTGAGTGAGGAAGTAAACTGATGCTTCTCCAAAGACTTGCTGCTCCATTGCTTGTGCTGTATAGACTGAGGGTTGTCAGGAATATTCCCCTTCGAGGCTAGCACCTTATCGTGGTGAAGGGGTTTGTGTGGTCCGATGATCCGGGAGGCCATGCCGGGGGGAGGTTCCACTCCCACCAAGGTCTCCTATACCGGACAGGCTCCCGGGGAGGACCCAGACCAAGACTAGCCCACCCCGTCGTTGTCGCGGGACCCGGACTTTGGTCGAGGGAGGATCTGGCGCTCTTTCTCTCCCCACCTTTCATTTCACCATCTTTTCTTCATCTCCCTTCTTACTTCATTTCTTTTGCCACCTCCCGAACCCACCGTCTGTCTTCTGCGACAGCGGCGGGGTTCCCCCCCATTGACGACTCTGCTACAAACACGGATTTGATTCGGTTAACTTGTCAGTCGTTGTGAGCTCCAGCGATGTCTGGTGACTGGTGACCTGCACAGGGAGTTCTCGAGCCTTACCTTATTGCTGTCTCTTCTCTATCCTACACTCTCCTGTCTTCTCTTCCGGCCGACCCCCTGTGCAGGTCAGAACGCTTACCTGCGTGTTTGCCGTGCGCGGTAACCTGAACGGGCGGAAAAGATTTTCTTGGGGGTTGAGGGGCAATTGTCTAGTTATTAAAGACAATTGTCCCAACACACCCCTTTAGTTTCAGCTTCGCCCAAAACAGGAGGCTGGGGGCTAATCCACCCCCAGCCAATCGGCTCGCCTGGGGCGTTAATGCTTCACGCGTGGATGAGGAGGGGGGCACCGGTGGCGCGATGGGTGTTGCTGGGCCCCACCAGTTGCGGTCACTCGCGACTGCCGGTGCCTCCTGACTATATCCCCCGGACAACCCCGGCGTCCCAGTGGGACGTCCCCCTGGTTGGGCTCCGTGGTGGGCAGGGCTCCGGGGGACGAAACTATTTCCATTTACATGGACACCCCAACAAAAATTCCCCCCTTAATCCAAAGAAGCGTCTACGTCCTCTTTTAGAGGAAGTGATTACGTTAAAGGATGTGGTGGCTCCCAGGAGTGTGGAGCCACTATTTCTTATTCTCAAACTAGACAGCGGTAAATCCTTCCGCACTGTTTCGCCATTTGCGCAGAAGCGCGGATTGTTACTCCTTGCAGGTGATGTCAAGAGTTCTAAGTGCCTTCGCGATGGCACGCTACTAGTTGAGGTAGCTAACAGTGAGCAGTCACTAAAACTGCAATCGGCAACATCTTTCGACACCATGCCGATCACAGTGACTGCTCACAGGTCCCTAAACACTTCAAAGGGAGTTATCTTTAGCTTCGACCTACAGGACTTAACAACCGAAGAGCTAAAAAGAGAGCTTGCTAGCCAAGGCGTCACTGACGTTTATCGAGTGATGAGCAAGAAGACCGGTGACCTTAAGACAACACCATTGCTCATCCTGACCTTCGGCACCCCTAAGCTCCCGGATTTCATCTTTGCTGGCTACCTGCGTCTGCCCGTCAGGCCTCATATTCCTAATCCTCTGCGGTGCTTCACCTGCCAGATGTTCGGCCACTCCAGCTTGGATTGCAAGCGGAAGCCCATCTGTGGGAAGTGCGCCAAAGAGGATCACGAGACAGACGCGTGCAGCAACAGCTTCCACTGTGCTAACTGCTCGGCAGCCCACCCCGTGTGGTCCCGCGACTGCCCACAGTGGAAGTTGGAGCGGAAAATCATGGAGATCAAGACGATCGACAATGTCTCTTTGTTCGAAGCACGAAAGCGCTTCAACACTCAAAATGGCCTTGGTCAAAAATCATTTGCCAAAGCCGTGGACTCGGGCGCGGCTGTCTCGGCGGAGACGGCTCGTTTGCAGGCCATGGTGGAAAAACAACTGCAACTCTCCGCCGAGCAGGCCAAGCGCCACGAGGAGATGGAAGAACGCCACAGGCAAGAGATCGAGGCCATGAAGAGAGATTTAGAAGAAAAGAACAAAGAGATAGAATCGCTTAAACAGCAGATTACCGAACTCCATGAGAGCCGTACGCTCCAGCTGCACGCTTCCAAGGGAAGGCAGTCGGAGGCCAGCACCTCGAGGAAGGCGAGGGAAATAATCACCTTCCTTCCCAACACCACCGGTAGCTCCACGTCCACCTCCCTGTCTACCAGGAAGGATGGAATGGAGGTAGACCCTACCGACACGTCGCCGAACACCTGGCAGACGGTGAAGGGAAAGGAGAAGGAGAAGGTGAAAGAGAAGGGAAAATCCTAATAACTTAAAATGCCAGACATCATTCAGTGGAATGTTAGAGGATACAACACAAGAGCACCCGAGGTCCGTCAACTGGTGTCGTCAAAAAGCCCCCTTGTCTGTTGCTTCCAGGAATCACACCTGAAGCCATCAGACAAGCCACTCCTGAAGGGCTATGACTTCTACCGTTACGACCACACAGGTGGACAGAGAGCTCAGGGGGGAGTTGCAACGGCCGTCCACAACAGTATCCACTCGGAGACTGTTGTGCTGACCACCACCCTCCAGGCCGTAGCTGTGAAGGTTTTCCTTCCCAGCCCACTACACATCTGCAACATCTACCTCCCCCCTGATAGTGTCGTTACCCAGCAATCCATCGACCATCTCATGGACCAGTTACCTCTACCCTTTCTTTTGGTTGGTGACTTTAATGCTCACAACCCCCTGTGGGGTAGTCTCAGCACCAATCAGAAAGGTACACTGGTGGAAGACACTATCAGGCTTCGCAATGTGGTCCTGTTGAATAATGGCAGTAACACCCACTTCACTGCATCAACAGGATCACTCTCTGCGATTGACCTGACTCTCTGTTCACCCTCCCTCGCTCTTGACGCTGAATGGTCTGTGCACGACGATTTATGTGGAAGTGACCACTTCCCTATCTTCATTAAATCGTCGAGGATCCCTTCTCTACCACCCAGACACCCAAAGTGGATTCTTAGACGGGCTGACTGGTCATTTTTCAGTGATCTTGCCACTTTCGATGAGGCTGTCCCCGAGGATATCGATTCTCACGTGGACAGCTTCACGGAGGTGGTAATTCATGCAGCCGAGAAATCCATTCCACGGTCGTCTGAAAAACCCTACCGTCTCCCCGTCCCGTGGTTCACTTGTGAATGCAAGTTGGCCATCAGGGCGAGACGGAGGGCCCTCTCCTTCTTCATGTCGCATCCGACCCAAGAAAACCTGATCGCCTTCATGAGATCCAGAGCTAAGGCTCGGAGAACAATCACTGAGGCCAAGAGAGTGTCGTGGCGGGCCTATGTGTCGACCATCACGGCCCGCACGCCGTCGTCCAGGGTATGGGACAAGGTTCGGAAGTTGTCTGGCAGATCAACTTTCCGTCCCATATCCGGACTGATGCGTGACGGGCTGTTGCAGTCCACGGGCCCGGCCATCGCCGACACTCTTGGTTCTCAGTTCTCGAAAGTCTCCAGCTCAGAGAATTACACCGCATCCTTCAAGCGGGTCAAGCAGGTAGCCGAGCAGCAAGGTCTTGTCTTCCGAAGTAAGAACCAGGAAACTTACAACCTGCCCTTCAGCGACTGGGAGCTGGACTCCGCGCTAAGAGCCGCCAACGACACTTCACCTGGCATCGGTATGATCCATTACTTGATGATCAAACATCTGAGTAAAAGCTCACGATCATACATGCTTCGGATGTTGAACAGAGTCTGGCTCGAGGACAGTTTCCCAGCTCGTTGGAGGGTGGCGATTGTCATCCCCATCCTGAAGCCGGGCAAAGACAAGACTGATGCTGCTAGCTACCGCCCAATTGCCCTTACAAGCTGCCTATGCAAGATCTTGGAGCGTATGATCAACGCTAGGCTCATGTGGCATTTGGAGAAGAACGGCCTTCTCTGTGCGGAGCAGTCTGGTTTCAGGCGAAACCGCTCCGTCACAGATAACTTGACCCAGCTTGAAGGATTGATCCAGGACAGTTTCCTCACAAGGAAACACCTGATCGCGGTGTTTTTCGATCTCGAGAAGGCGTACGACACGACGTGGAAGTACGGCATTTTACAGACCATCCACAAGTGGGGTATTCGTGGCCACTTGCCCCACTTTGTGCAGAACTTCATGGCTGACAGGTCTTTCCACGTTCGTGTCGGAAACACTCTCTCGTCGGCTTTCGATCAAGAGAACGGAGTGCCGCAGGGCTGTGTCCTCAGTGTTACCCTGTTTGCGATCGCCATCAACTCCATCACGACGTGCATTCGAACTCCGGTTCGTGCATCGCTCTACGTTGATGATTTGGCGATTTTCCACCAAACAGGGAACCTGAACTCGGCTCAGCGGCAGCTCCAGCTAACGATCAACCGATTGGAGAGTTGGGCGGATCGACATGGCTTCAGATTCTCCTCGTCGAAAACAACATGCATGCATTTCAGTCGCCATCGTCTATTTCATCCTCATCCTGTCTTGACGTTGGCAAACCAGGTGTTGCCTTTCTCAGAGTCAACCCGCTTCCTCGGAATGGTATTTGACGAGAAGCTCACCTGGTTACCACATCTCCGTCAACTCAAAGACAAGTGCTTGAAGGCAATGAACATCCTGAAGATCTTGAGCGGTACCTCCTGGGGAGCCGACAGAACGTCCATGCTCCGCCTCTACCGCTCTCTCATAAGATCCAAATTAGACTTTGGCTGCACTGTTTATGCATCGGCGAGGAAATCGTATATCGGCATCCTGGATCCAGTGCACAACGCTGGTATCAGGTTGTGTACTGGCGCGTTTCGCACAAGTCCTATCGTCAACCTGCATTGTGAGGCCGGGGAGGCTCCGCTTAAGATCAGGCGTGACTACCTCCTCGCCAGCTACGTAGCCAAGCTACGTGGCATGCCAAAACACCCGGCATACAGGTCTGTGTTCGCTCCGCCGAATGTTGTGCTCTACAACACCAGGCAAAAAGCAACCAGACCTGTTGGCATCAGAGCAAAAGAGCTCCTGGCCGCATTTGGAATGGACCTACCACCTGTCCTTCCTGTCGGAATCGGTCGAGTGGCTCCCTGGACAACATCCCAGCCTGTGTGCCTGATGCAACTCGCTCAGCACACCAAGGCCCAGACGAGCCCGGCCGTGTTCCGACAGCTGTTCTTCAGCATTTGCGACCAGTACCCTCAACACTGCAGGATCTACACTGACGGATCAAAGGACAATGAGTCTGTGGGGTGTGCTTTTGTCATCGACAACACAAGCGTGTGCTTTAAGCTCAGTCCTCTCTGTAGCGTCTATACAGCAGAGTTGTTTGCGATTCTCAAGGCCCTTGAACATATCAAGCGTGCCAATCGCAAACAATTTCTAGTCTGTTCCGACTCTCTGAGCTCCCTCCAAGCACTATGTCAGGCATTCCCCACGGACCATCTTGTGCAAACCATCCAGGCTAAACTTGGCGAACTGTGCTTGGTCGGCACAGAAGTGTTGCTCTGTTGGCTTCCAGGCCATGCAGGAATTGCTGGCAATGAGATGGCCGACAGAGCAGCGAAGAACGCCACAACAAAAGCCGATGTTGACTTCACAGTTGTCCCTGTGAGAGATCTTAAAGCCGCCTTCAGGGCCGAAACAAAGAAGTGCTGGCAATCATCATGGGACACTGTGCAAGTCAACAAATTGAAGCCTATCAAAGCGTCCATCAATCCCTGGCAATCTTCTGCCCGACACTCTCGACGCGAGGAGGTTGTAACAACGAGGTTGCGCATCGGTCATAGCCCGCTCACTCACGTCTTCATCCTGAAGCGCGAAGAGCCACCGATGTGCACCTCCTGTGATCAACCTCTCTCGATCAAACACATCCTTGTCGAGTGTGCCGTTCACAGGCAACTGCGCAACACCCTGCAGATTCCCGGAATTTTGTCTGAGGCATTGAAAGATGACGCCATGGAGATTCAACGAATCCTCCGTTTTTTAAATATGACTGACTTTTATAAACTTATCTAGTTTTTAGTAAGTTTTTAATGCAGTTCATATTCCAGGCGCAAGTATTTGTAAAAAATGCGCCTGGAAATGACAACTGGTTTTTTAGCATTGTTTTTATTGCTTTTTAACCTTTTGACAATATTTTACCTATCTGACGCGAAACAAGTATTTATTTGTTCGTAGTTGATCGAGTAAATTTTATTTGTCTTTATCGTTGTCATTTTATTTATTTTTAAATTAAGACTGACTTATATTAACTGAATTTTTAATAGTGAAGTTTTTAAGGCAGTTTTAAATTCCTGGCGCAAGTATTTGTAAAGAATGCGTCAGGAAAAGACAACTGGTTTTATAGCATTGTTTTTATTGCTTTTTAACCTCTGACAATTTATTTTATTCATCTGACTACCCAAATTTTATTTGCTCGTAGTTTAATGGAATAATTTTATTTGTCTTTGTTGTCTTATTTTTATCATGTTTTATCCAACTGATCAATAGAGATTTCTATTTTTTAAGTTGGTAAAACTGTCTTTTGTATTTTTAAACATCTGACCGGCGCAAATAGCCCAGCTGCTGACGCGCCGTTAAACCAACAAAAATCAAAAAATCAAAGTCAGGAATATTTTTCTCATGCTGTTGTCGCGTGGGGGTGGTGGTGGAATATTATGTGGAATTTTGTTTTATTGCATAAGTGGACGCTGATGAGGCACGTATGAATGTGCATTGTTTCCGGTTTTCGCTAGAGTATGCAGATGATTGCTGCATTTGCGTCTTGCTGGCTTGTCATATCTAGGTACTGGGGTTGGGGTTTGTAATAATTTTGTCTTTAGATGTGCTTGCATCTTGATTTTGCGAGGAGTCTGAGAGGGTTGTGAAGGTTATAATTGGGGGATCAACAGGAGTTTTTTTTACTGATATAATGCCGCCACTTGACAATGCATGTACAATAAGAATGACGATAAATATAAATGTGTATACGCCGTAGTTGATATAGTTATGGATTATTTGGAAGTTTTCTTTTTCCTGGCTGTGGTTCAGATAAACTCGGCTTTTAATGAATATTTTTTTCCTCCTCTCCTACTATCTCATTATCCTCTAGTGCCTTTTATTAGTCTATCTCACCAATTAGATAACGTTTCATTTAACTGTAAATCTTCACGTGGTACCCAAACAGCGTACTTTTTTCTTCTGTAGAGGGAATGCCCCTAAAGTCATCATCAACGAACTGGAAGGGTTCACTGGCAAATTGTCCGCCGCCCGTCCGAAAGCACCCAAAGTAGCATCAACGACATGTCTACACTCAGTCTTCGCTGTCTCGTACGCCATGTGCGCGCTGCTTGGTCAGCTGAACAGCACCCATACACATCGGCCATTACAACACTCGCTGCCAGTTAAGAATGCGCACGCACTGCACTATTTGTTGATGGCCTATAAAAAAGTGCATGTGTCATTAACACTTTGTCGTACGATCCAAACACTGGCTTGACACACTTCCTATTGCAACATGACGGCATCTTGAGTGGAATGATCCAACACTGCAACCCTTATAACACCCTAAATATTCACATGAACACGCAGCCTGCTACTCACAGTTCGCACAACTCGCCGGAATCAGGACGCGAATCTTATTGCGCGTCACAATATCGTCACACGTCAAGGAATTGAACCGTGACGGTAGAAAATATTGTTGATCGTTGATCAAAACTGTCGCCTGACGTCCGAATCTTGTAGATGTGCTTTCCCAATGGTGAATCAGATATCTTTGATTCACCATAAGACGCTCCAGAATTCCGTAGGATGTCTTCGCTGCACCGAGCTTGTTCCAATGCATTTCCAATGTATTTTTTAATACTTTTTTCTGAATAATTGGTATGTTTGATGAGTAGGATTTTGGATTTAGGAATTGTTAAATATTTGGTGTATATACAATGACACTCGTTTCTTTTTAAGTTTGAAAAAACATGATAAACATGATAAATTTATTTATCTTAGAAATCAGTGATTTTTGGTGGAAGCCCACACCAGAAGGCATTTGATGATGGGATAGCTGAGCAGGAAAAATGTGCGTCCGAACCGGGATATGAACCCGGGACCTTCCGCTTGCCGGGTGGTTGCTCTGCTCGGTTGCTCTGGCAGCTTTCCCATAATTTATTTATCTGTTACAATAACAATTCTTAATTTATATCTAATATTCCTCTAATTCCAAAATTGCCGTCGGCGGATAGTTTCCGAACTTTTTGTGCCCCTTATAAATGAGGCTAATTTGCTTTGCATTGTGAGAAGAAATGTCATTGTCCGTTAAAGAATTAAAACGCGATGGCAGAAAATACTGCTGTTCGTTAATAAACACCGTCACCTGACGACCGAATCGAGTCCTTGTAGTCTCCCAGTGGTGAATTAGATACCTCTGATTCACCTGTAGATGTTCTAGAACACCATACGAGGATGTCTTCGCTGAGCCTAACTTGTTAAAATACTCCATCGAACAGAGGAAGACGAATAATTCAATTATTAACAAACTCTACTTTGATGTTGTGGCGTTGTTATTATTCAATAAATCTCAACATTTACAATGAATTGTAAAAGTTAGAAAAAATCTTGAAATTTTCATGAGAATGGAAGTGATAAGAAAATTAATCGATTGCAATAAAATATACTCTTAGTGCGTAATAATATGCAGGGCACTTACAATATTTACTTGCCTGAATTGGGTTTGAAGCGATGGTGATAAAACGAAGTTGCCTAGGATTTCCCAAAGGAACTGTGTAGTATTCAGGTTGTACTTCATGATGTCTACTAAATAATAACTAACTCATTTAACTCTCTGTATCGTCCATTTTTATTCCTTGTCCAACTACTACTCTAGTCAAAGATCATCCGTCTAGCGGAACATACAGAAACAGAACGTTAAGTCAACATAGCAACTAATTCTACAATCCCTCTTTTTCTTTAAACTAATAAGTTAAATTAACAATGCAAATCTGTTAACATAATTAGTAGTACAGTCAGTTCTGATGTCTTTGTGGTAATCATTTAAGTCGAGTCGGCTGCGACCTTCGTGGAGTCTCTGGTCCTGGGGCGACGTCCATCTCCATCTGAGCATCTGGCCCTGTAGCGGTTTCCTGTTTTGACATGTTTTCTTGATCAGTGGAAGCGTTCCCTGCCGAATCCTTCTTGGGAGTAGGATCCTTTTCTTGGAAATTCTTGAAAAATGTTGAGTTTCGGGTGTACCGAACGTTGTCGCGAGTTTGAAATGTGATGCTGTTCCCTTTTCTCTCCACAGCTTATCTGTTTTCTGTTGTCTCATTAAAACGATATCCCCTTCTTCCAACTTGTTGTCTTCGGCGTGACGCCTTTGGTCGGCAAATTCTTTCCATTTCCTTTCTTGGTCCCGATCTCGTATTTCTTCATCAATTTCTTGGTTTTCTTCGTATGTTGGTAACTTGTCCCGCAGCGTCATCTTTAATAAGAGTTATGCCGGGCTTACTCCCGTTGTGCTATGAGGAGTATTTCGATAACAAATTAAGTATTTGAGCATTTCCTCCTGTCCAGTCTCTTCCAGTTGCCTGAGCAATTTTAAGTCTTTCTTGTTGCCAATGATGAATGAATGAATGAATGCTCGAACTGAAACTGAAACTGAAGCTCAAAAAATTAATTTAGCTACAATCAATTGAATACCTTATAATATTAGGACACTATCAACTCAATAAGCCTGTTACCATAGTGGTTGGGGCTCATACGAATAGTGCTCAACTCTGCGTGGTAAATAAGCTTAATCCATGAAACATGTCTAACATCATCTACTAATCGGACTCATTCAATTGATCGAAATCCGCTCAATAAATCAATTAACCGCAATAGGCTGTAGGAGACCAGATTGTTTCTGGGTTTTGTTCTTGCGATTTTGGAACTTTCGAGAGTAGTTCGGTATCCTTAGCCATTTTACCTCAATAATAGCTTTCTCTGAACGTCCGCCTCCTAAACGATCGTTAAATTGTTTTCTCTTTTGATGAAATTTGTTCCTTCCTCACGGACTTTTCTTCAACTTTCACCGCGTTTTCTTCTGTCTTCCTAGTATCTTGGGTGTAGTTTCCGCAATTTTCTTCTGCTTCCAACTCATGGTCCTTGTTGGAGCCAAGAGGGCTACTTGAAATGAAGAAAGAGAGTGGACTGTATTTTGCAGAAAATCCCAACCTGCCTACCTTGTGCCACGCTGGTGGCGACGGTTAAATATCTATAGGTAAAGGGTGAATTAGGCAGAGGCTGAAAGGGAAGGAACAATAGGAGACACAAACTTAGCTTCGAGATGCGCAGACTCGGAGCTCCGTCAAATACACGTTCGAGAAAAAAAAACTGATAAAATGAAAGTCGCGTAATTCGAGGATCGCGACCTGCCTCGACAGACTTCCTGTCTGATTCGAGGTTAGGAGATGAACTGAATGAAAAAAGCTCACCACTACACGTTGGGAGCGTGTCAAACTTGATGACAAGAAAAACCTTACTATAAACCAGCTGGAACACACAGGGAACCAACTGAAAGAAATTAATTTCAAAGCGACAGAAGTGGCGCGAACAGTCCTTTATCGGAGGGATTTGTGTTACGTTTAATACCACAGATGAACCCCTCGATGTTATCCCTGTGATTCCTCGTTTCTCAGATACGAGTTGTTTCGAAAATCAGTTATCTTCGCTTTATTCTTCTCTAAGACGGGGCAATAACGCATCGTATGTCCATTTTCACGACACACATAGCATTGTACATCGCTGGACGTTTACCGCGGCTGTTCGGCATCCTGATAACTGGAAAGCGATTTTTGCTGGGACCTGGGCCATATTGCTGTTATTGTTGCGGCTCCAGCGCTGATTGTACGGGGTGGTACTTGTTCCTCGGTAGGCGATATTGATACCCACGACTTCGATATTCTTGGCGTTGTTTTTGTCCTGAGTGGTGTCGATAATCTTGTCTGTCGTTGTTTGCTGTGGCTCCTTGCTGGCTTATGAACTGGATCATAGCTGTAACTGCTCAGATTGCGTTGTCCATTTCGTAATTCCTTACAAACCTTTTTCCGGCAACTTCCCCGGTACTGTGCGAGAATACAATTTCTATTCAATTTATCAATTTCTACAACTTCCTATCCTATCTCCAGTGTCTTCTAAGAAATTAAAAAAGTGAAAGAAGGATATAAAGCAGCTCAAGATACAAATAAACAAAGAACTGCAACAGACTCGGCAAATCCACCATTTTTTCAGGACTCTTTGGGTGTTAATTGGAGTGTGGGGGCACTTGCTTGGTAGTGAGAGGACCTGACAAAAGGCGGAATCAATATAAATGAAACACAATTTGGTAATCAAATTATAAAAACGAACGATTTTCAAATGCTGTGGTATGATCTTTTGTCCTTACGAACACACATTTTTCTTCGTGAGATCACTCATGATTTTAGATTGATCACTAAAATTTTCTATAAATTTCCTGTAGTAAGAGCAAATGCCCTGAAATGATGTCACCTGTTTTACATTAGTCAGAATCGGATACTTAAGTATCGTTTCCACCAAGCAAGGCGATGTTTTGACACCATTTCGTGTTATTCTGTGACCTAAGTAATCGACTTCTGCCATAATTATATGGAATTTTCCTGGTTTTAATTTTAAATGGGCTGATTTGAGTCTGTCGAAGACAGAACGTAATTTTTCGTTATGTTCCTCGACAGTTTTCCCCCATATTAATATTGTCAGAACTCTTTGGGTGTTCTTTGAGTCTTCTTGAAAGAAGACAAATATTTGGAACGATACCCTTGTGAGATGTAGTAAGGCCGCAGCGAGAGCACGTTGGCGCGTTGATGCGTCGCCGGTCCGAGAAGGTAGCTGCCTAGAGTTTTAATTAGAATGCAATCATCAGCTAAAATTTAAAATTTAAATTTAAAAATTACGTGTACATATCCCTTCTTACAGGAGTAAAACAATATTTAAATTTTTCTTGGAACAACCGCCTAACAATTTTATCGTTTTCTTCAAGTTTTTTTTTAACCACCTAAATTCTTGGGTTGTCAACCTGTCAACCAGCATAAGACAGTGGACCTTGCAATTCGACATCGTTTTAAGTCCACGATGACATTTCACAATCGGTGGTATTCCACACTGTCAAAAAATTCACCTCTTCCAAAATGATCGGTGTGAAAAACAACCCAATGAGACTCCGGCTTGTGTTTCGCATCGGTATTCGCTATGTTAACACAGGGACTTTGTACAGTTGTAGGTAAATTTTCAGCAGCAAAAATTCCACGAAACAGCGGCCTCGTAAATTAATCACACCACAGAGCTTCTTCAAGATGTAGCGCAATCACCGCGACTGGTTGACTTCTTTGGTGGTTTAACTCGCAATGAGCTTTTAAATCTCTCTACATAGGTCTAGCTCGGATTTCATCGCCTTCATTGACTCACTAAGAATGATGGACATTATTCAAAAATATTACGAAATCTTCTCGGTGATTTTACCTTGGACTTCTTCTGCTTCCACGGCATTCATACCACTTCTTCTCACACTCACTCCGTCTTCTACCATGTTGCTGCTGTTGCCCGACGTGCCACACTTTTTGCCGTATTCGTTGTCGATTGCCAAAGCCCGGTCGTCGTCTTAAATCCCATCATCACTCTACTCCATCCCACCTCTAACGCACTGCACACTCTTCACTCAATTTCTCAGCATAAGTCTCACTCTTTCTTCACGAATTTCGTCTCTTCCCCCCGCCAAAAGCCCTGCTTGCCACCTCACAGCCTCGTAGCCAAAATGCCATTCATGCATTGGGTTTCAGGGTTACCGTGTTCAAGCGTGCCCGCCATGGGGTGCGCTTGAACACTGCAACACTAAGCACACCCTGATTATCTTTACGGATATGCAACCCGCCACTCTCAGTTCACACAACTCGCTGGAATCAGGACGCGAATCTTATTGCGCGTCACAATATCGTCATCCGCCAAGGAAATGAATCTTGACGGCAGAAAATATGGTTTTTCGTTGAGAAAAACTGTCACCTGACGGCCGAATCTAGTGGATGTGATTTCCCAATGGTGAATGGTGAACCCTTTTTGTTTTTTGCTGTCCATTTTTTTCCTCGTGTTGATTCCCGGTCAGAGTTCCGGTCCCAGGAAGCCGAAGATGCTCTCGTCTTCCTAGTTCCTGGTCCCCTTCCTCCTCTTCCGGTCCTCTGTCGACATCACTCATCAGCAGCAGCTACCGCTCTTCCTCCTCCTTCTCGGCGAGCGTCTGCCTCACGAAATCGTGGATCGTCTTCCAGTGGGACTTGGACCGGATCATCAGGGAGACCACTGTCTGGGGCGTCAGTTCCCGCCGACGGCACTCGCAGTCACCCTCCGCGGCTCCTTCCATCACGGGCACTCGCCACCGCATGACCAGGGCCGTCTTCTTCCCCGCAGTGGCCGCAGGTGGTCGCTTCTCCCTCACCGATCCGAGCCAAGTAGGTCTTGAAGTTACCGTGGCCTGTCAGGAAGTACTCTGTCTCCCCTCCCCTCCTTCCCAGCCACTCCATGATGTTCGGGATTGAATACAAATGGTTGAAAATGAATTATTTGCATATTTACATTCCACTTAATTTTAAGAAGTTTACGAAATGGAATTAATCGGTTTTCAAGATTGATTTTGGGAAAAAACTTGCGATTTACGAACACGAACCTCGAGGTTTGGGTCATGATTCACACGACACTTTTGAATGCGATTGACACTGCACTTGGTGGTTGAGATTGCGTGATTGTGGTTTGCAATCTTTAAGCGTTCTGACTCTGCTTGCCAATGTTCGATTTGGGCGTGGGGGTAAAAGTGGTTGTGGTTACGACATCGTTTTGTTGTGGTAGTTTGGTGGTTGTTGGTTGGTCGTCGATGCGTCGTGATTTCCCGGACGGCTGGATTGGAGCGTCCTCGTCGCCAGGCAGGTAGATGCAGCAGTAGACGTCAGCGGTTGCAGAGAATTGCCCGGAGGCACTAAGAAAAATTTATGTTCACCTTCTGGTGTTAGGTAGTTGCAAAGGGATTCTCCGTGGACAGTGCTGGGGTTCGTCATCGCTGCTGCGTAGAGACTGAGGGTTGCGAGGAGTATTCAGATCAATCTGCCGTCGCGAGGGGATGGTGGGGGAATAATATGTGGAATTTTGTTATATTATATAATTTCTAGCGAGACACTGATAAGGCACGTATCGATGCGCATTGTTTCTAGATTCTGCTCGATCGTGGGGAGGATTGCTGAATTTGCGTCTTGCTTTGATTGTCATATCTAGGTATGAGGTGGTATTGTGGTGCCTGTCTGACTGGCGTTATTACGATATTCTTATTTATTGGTAGTATTTTTTTTTCTCGTTTACTGGGGTTGGGGCTAACATTAATTTTGTCTTTAGATGTGCTTGCACCTTGATTTTGCGTGGAGTCTGAGGGGGGTGTGAAGGTTATATTCGGGGGGACAACAGGGGTTTTTTTCCTGATATAATGCTGCCACTTGACAATGCATACGGTTAGAATGACGATAAATATAAATGTGTATACGCCTTAGTTGGTATAGTTACGGATTATTTGCAAGTTTTCTTTTTTCTTGTTATGATTCAGATAAACGAGTCTTGTAATAAAGATTTTTTTCCTCCTCTCCTACTATCTCATTATCAGGTTCTAGGATCCCCTGTATGTCAACGACACACTTATCCTGGTCCATGATCCCCTCAAAGCATGCCTCGGACATTTCACCCTCCACCGCGGCCAGGGCCTCCTCGTCGATCTTCCACGATTTTGCCCTGTCGATTCCGTTGTTCTCCTGATGGCCCTCCTGGGTCTTGTCGCGTCCATTTGGAAGGTGACGTAGTGATGGTCGCTGAGGTTCTTGATGTCACTTCAAACCCTCCAGCCCGTCACTCTTCCGGCGATGGTCGGCGAGGCCAGCGTGATGTCGATCACTGAGGAACTGCTTCCCCGCTCGAACGTCGGGCTGCTGCCCTCGTTCGCGACCAACATCCCGTTGGTCTTCATCCACTTGGCAACCAGCCTCCCTCTCGCATTCTCAGCCCTTGATCCCCAGAGAGGGGATTTCGCGTTCAGGTCACCGGCCAGGATGACCGGTTATCCTACGCCTCTGGCTACAGTGTCGATGTCATGTAAGACGGACTCCAGGTGTTCGATGTCCCTGTTTGGCGAGAAGTAGGTGCTGATGATTATGCACCCACTCATCTCCAGCCAAACAAACCCCTGGCCCCTACCCGATCTCGTTGGGTGGGTCTGGCTGCCGAAGACTCGTATCGCCACGTCGCGTCCGGTATCGAGGACCCATCTCTCCTTGCAGAACCGGATGTTAGGCTCGCAGATGACTGCGACGTCTATGGACTACTGTTGCACTGTTGCCAGCAACAGATCCCAGCATGTGGTGAAGCGTGGGTCTTTTCATTAGGGAGACAGAAAATAATTGTCATATCGGGTCTTCAAATGCATCATTAAGGGTACCGCCATGCACCTTGTCCTGAAACTCAGCGAAATTGTTCAGCGATGTTACATGTTAAGGTTTTTTGAAGATCAAGTGTGATCATGCGTTCTTTTGAAGTGGCCAAAATGGCACTAACTCTCTCCTAAAACACACCACTATAATCCATTACAAGTAAATCTAGTATTTCCAAATGACGGCCCTAATGTGCTAAATCGGCTCGATCAGGTTGAAAGCTATTGTTGGTAAAAAGTCAATTAGGCCATCCCCATAGAGTACTAGCAGTGTTTGTGGTTGCCGGATCGGTACAGCGTTGCAATTCATGATTTTGTGATAAACCAGATAAGTTTGTCCAATTGTCATCGAGTCCCCGCGAGAAAACACCGCTGAACTCATCCGGCAATGGACTGAGCAGACTACGATCACCTGGCGCCATGGTTGGTTCGTCGATCCGATTTGAAAATACACTGCACTTATCGGTTGTCGCTGATGCTTCAAAAGGTTGATTTGGCTGTTCCCTTACCACACATGGTCCGAATGTTCCGAGAATAGTCCCCTTGTGAAGTGTAATTGTTTTGTTCCCTGGATTCATGAGTCTTAGAGGGATACTATCTGAAGCATATGCAACACTGCGGGCGGCCATTATATCATGCCGCTGCGCCAAATTTACATCTGGTTCCAACAAACCAATGGCCCCCAACACTCCTCGGATGATCTCTAATCGCTACGTCGCGTCCGGTATCGAGGACCCATCTCTCCTTGCAGAACCAGATGTTTGACTCGCAGATGATTGTGACGTCTATGGGCCACTGTTGCACTGTTGCCAGCAACAGATCCGTAGCGCCCCAACACCGGTTTGCGTTTGTCTGCAAGAATTTGACGGCGGATGTGGTCATACTCGAGGTTTGGGAGCCCTCCTCAGGGGCGGAGACTGTTGCCGTTGCCTCCCGCTTTCCTCCACCTCCACGCCCTCTTCCACCGCCTGGGATGGGTTCCGACGCTTCTCCTCCTGCCTTCTGGCCCTGTTCAGTGCCGACCTAAAGGCCTTGCACATCCCAGAGCCGAGGACGTGGTCTTCCTTACAAAGAACGCAGAATCGAGCGTCCTTGCAGTCCTTCGCGAGGTGGCCAGGCTTTCCGCAGTTGCGGCAGTGCCTGATCCTGTCAGGTCCTTTGCAGAAGCTGCTGGAGTGGTCATAACTCCAGCACCTGTTGCATTTTCTCACCTCCAGGCGTTTTGTCGCCTGGTAGCGAGATGGACCGACCCTCAGGTGACCAGTCTCTAGCAGTTGGTCGGCCAGTCTTTTGGCCATGTTGACCGTCACAGCCTGGGTGTTCCGGCTGTTTGGCGTTAGCTGACCGACCCGTCGGCTCTCACGGCCTCGTCCAAAGCCGACAGGACCTCTTCTCGGGAGGCCAGTCCGTCAAGCCCTTTGAGATGGACTTGTTCCATCCTCTCTCTGTGGCCGACCGGACGCCCCCCCGATATTTCTTCCGTCCAGGAGTTTTGCCACCCTGGCCCGTGCGTCCTCGTTCTTGTCCATGACAATGAGGAGCTTGCCCTGCCGCGTGCTCCCCAGGGCCTGGATGCACTCGCTGCCGGGCTGACGCGCGACAGCCTCCCGCACTCCCTTCAAGATGTCTTTGAAAGTGCGCTGCTGCCCAACGTCAACCTCTAAGGCCAGGGTGGCTTTCTACTTCCTTTCCCTCCTCTTGGGTGACCCGACCCACTCCCGTTTCTTACGCTGCGGGGTGGTGAAGATGTCCACCCTGACCCGCGGAAGAACAACCGTCGTGAGCTTCCGAAGTCTCTCAACAGGCTTTGCCTCCACGTGGTGTATCGCCAGGGCCCCCTCCCCGCGCGGCTCATCCCTAGGGCCTGGAGCTTCTTCCAGAGATCCTCCTCAGATCCGTCGCGTCGTCGAATTATAACACAAAGGTCGTTTAGTTGAAATACGCTTATTGATAAGAAAAGTGAAAAGAGCTCGATATAAAAGGTTGTAAATGAAAATAGCAAAAACACGTCTTGTCGTTGTTAATTTTAAATTAAGACTGCCATTTTATAAATTGATCTATTTTAGAGAAGTTTTAAAATCAGTCTTAAATTCCTGGCGCAAGTATTTATAAAGAATGCGTCAGGAAATAATAACTAGTTTTTTAATCTAGTTTTCGATTTTTAACCTATGACAATTTTTTATACAACTGATCGATAGTTTTATCTATTTGATTTTTTGTTGTTAAAAGTTTTTGTCATTGTTTTTTATTTTAAACATCTGACCTGCGCAAATAGCCATAGCTGCTGACGCGCCGCTAAGCCCACAAAATCAATCAATTGGTTTTTTTTTGTCCCCGGGGGAGTGGATCCTGAATTCCTTAGTTTTTCCGTCTACTGATTTCTTGCTTGCTTACAAAATTGGTGCTGACCAAGAGCTCATGCTGGGTCGGATTACCTTCCTAGCCAACGGATCTGCAATTTGTTCATCGACAATAGATCTCTGTGAATAAGGAAAACGGTATCCCATGGGCATTTAATTGGCATAGCTTCCTTTGTTATAATGCGATGCTGCACAGTTGGATGGCATCCATTTTCGTCTCCTGTCAAAAAGAATGTTTCTGCATATTCCTTCATCAACTTGGACACAGATTCTCCTTCTGCATGGTCCAAATGATTCAAATTTAATTTATCAGCTAGCTGGGATAACCTTTCTTCGGCCGGAAGCTTAAGATCCTGATTGCTACGGTTGAATTTATTTATTTCTGCTATTATGTCGCAGCTCGTTTCATCTCCTGAGACTTTTTCTCTTTGTTCTTCGTGTCTTTCCATTCTACCGATAACTGTCTTGGTGGGTAATTCTATTTCCATATCTGAGATGTTAGCCAATTTGACCTGTACTAGCAAGTCTGGTCTCTCATAGGAAATAGACCTAGCACACAAGATCCCTCGCACCAATACCTCCGCTGGTTGCAAAATTATTGTCTTATCTTGGTTGCCCTAAGATACTTGGAAGAAGAACTAGCAGAGTGCCCACTCCCTATTTTGTTACCTTTAACCACTCCCGCATTACTAACTGCAGATGGTATAATTTCCTTTTGCTGATCGCCTTTGTTTAACGCAACTGAAACTTCCCTCTCGAGTTTTTGCGAGGCTTTACTAAAATTAGTTTTACCCATTTACTTGATACCGTAAGGGATGATGTTATTCCCATCTACTATACATTCAAACTTAAAGATTGCAAAGAGGTCGTAATGTATAATCCCCCCGTTTCCTTTATTAAAATTTCCTGTTGTTACTAAAAATGGAAATTTATACGACTTTGATCCTAGCTGGAAACTTATTCGATCGCCTTTCCGAAAATAGGCCACCTTTCTCCACTTATTTCATAAATGTTCCGAGAGCTATACATTTTAAAAGTAATATTCCCTTCTTCAAGAGCGTAGGCAGACAGTCTTACGGGACCTTAACCGTAGGATTCCTAGTGTCTAATAATTGTATTTTGACAATAGGTTTCCGGTTTCCTGTGGCGCTGCCGTATCTCTCTTATCTGTTGGTGTAAGCCCTCCGCTCCTGACCAGCTCGGTCAGTCGAAGGTATTGCCCCGAGCTGTTCCCGAAATTTTGATTTTGTCCTCGGCCCGGATTCATAGCTTGGTCATTGTTTTTATTTCGTCGAGGGTTACCTTGATCTTTTCCCTTAGTTCGGCCATTGAAAATTTTCCTGTCTTTCAAAATTGGGTCTGCTATAGCAGTCACGGGCAAAATGTCCAAATTTCCCACATTGAAAACATTGTGCCCTCGAAAAGTCAAAAGGCTTATCATGTCGTGGATACCGTTGTTGCGGTGGTCCATTCCTTGAAGGCCCCTGACCTTCTCGGTACAATGTTTGTCCCTAGGTAGAACCTTTGCTATTTTTCTCTACCGATAGTTGCATTGATTGTAAGCTGGCTTCCATTTTTTCTAAACGTTTAATCAAGAAGTGTTGAAATCTGGTCTTTATTTTTCTCTTGGTTTCTTGGTTTTTGTTGATTTAACTTTTTGTATGACGGACCTGATGAAATTTGACCTGGTGCGTGTACAACTGCCGCGTTGTCACGTTCTTCGATTGATTTTATTTTCTTGACCCTTTCCCATTAGCTTCGAAATCCAATGCTTATTTTACAGCATCTTCGAGCGTAGGATTTATGTTATTCGTGAGAATTAGAGAGATAATTCAGCTCTACACTCCTCTCGCAGGCCCTTCGTAAAATTAGGAAGTAGCGCGTTATCAACGAGAGCTTGTCGCGTTGCACGGTCTGCATCGTTCATTGTGGCTGTAATTGCCGCTTTTCCCGCTAACTTAAGTCGTACCACAAAATTTTTCACTGATTCGCCTTTGAACACATCTATAGAAGGTTGCCAATGGGTCTACGTGGGGGAATTCTTCTTGGAACCACGCTATAAGAGCATAAATTAAGAGGTTACAATCAG
Organism: Nemurella pictetii; assembly: GCA_921293315.2. Taxonomy (NCBI): domain Eukaryota; kingdom Metazoa; phylum Arthropoda; class Insecta; order Plecoptera; family Nemouridae; genus Nemurella; species Nemurella pictetii. The sequence goes on along the minus strand of OV121120.1, from coordinate 2,877,212 downwards.
CTCCTTCAATTGCTCGATTTGAATTTTAAAAATCCAGAGCTAGTCCTTGAATTCTGCCTTTGAGCACGGCTACCTTCATGCCCGGTGTCCATGCTCCCAGCTCTGCCGCTGTTTCGATTGATGCGACTAAATAATTGACATAAGGCGTTGCCGGTTCTCCAGAGAAATATCTAACCATTGGTAAAATACCTCCGAAATTGAAAACCTGGTCCGCCATTTTTGAATAAAATTAATTCAAGGGAAAAAATATTTATTTTGTGAGTATCATCTCAAAAAATTGGTTATGGCGAGGTTTATTAAAATTGCAATACAAGATGGATTTCAAACCGTAATTTATTTTCCATTTCAATTTAATTTCACATTCTGTGAATTTCTAGTTTATTACTCTCTGTGTTGGCAACATTGTGAAATCACTAGTAACTTTCAGCTATCATGTTTGCTCTACTGTCCGTGTCCTTGCAGTTCCAGCTAACCAACATGGCGGCTGCCAGTGAAACTAGCAAACGTCATTTGCTGTCCAATTTATTCAATAAATTCCTAATTGATGAGCGTAGCGAGCGAAGCGAAATCTTCAATTTCACTTAGTGGAGAAAAAAACACTTGTGTGTTTTTTTTGTGTGTAGTCTTTCCAGGATAAGGTCATACTCAAAAAATGGCCGCCATTTACATTTCACCAACTCATGAAACAAAATCCACAAGGCGCTTTTTCAAAATTCTAGAACACTGCCTAAAAGTATTTTTTACCACAAGTACATATCTTTAAGCATTTAACTAGTTGATGAGCCTAACGAGCGTAGCGAGTGAAGCGAAATCTTCAATTAAATTTTACTGCTAAAAAAAATCTCCGTTTTTTTTTTGTGTTTGTTCGCGCTCTACAGGCCAAACACCAAAACCGATTTTGATGAAAATTTCGGTGGACCTTCGCTTTCTCTGAACTTAGATCTGCCACGTTTTTGAAGCAATTCGGACGAGTAAATTTTATGTTATTAAGTTTTTACGAAATTATTCAGTTTTTCCAAAACACGTTTTGCACTCTAGGCCAAGCAAATGAATATAATTTGACGAAACTTTCAGGATTATGTTGACCCTCACGATTTAATGTTTGTGTGAAAATTTCATTGTTGTTTGTTACGCGCTTTTCTTGAAAATGGCGCGTTAATGACGTTTTTTGTGATTTTTAGCGTTTTTTCAGTTTTTTGCAACTAAAGCAACTTTATCTTCAACCGATGTTCACAAAATATACTGTGTGCATTAAAGATCGTAAAAAGAAGATACTGTGTTAATTTGAACCAAATCAATTGAATAGTTCTTCTTTAAATCGATTTTTACGCTTTGAAATATTCAAATAATTTCACGACGACTACATCATGATATTTTCAGGTAACGAATATCTCTGAGAAAGCTGCTAAATTATCACTGGACATGTTAAATCATTGAATTTAAATTGATCATAAAAGCCTCTAGGCTATGCGCACACGCAATATATTCGCTTTGAGGGTGAGCGTAAATATTACGCTCATCCACAACACGATTATATGCACATATTTGCATTTTCAAATTGTCTTCTAGCTCGCTCATGGTGCGAGTATCTTCGCTGATAGTCTTTTGATAACGGCGTGGACAAGAGTATTCCAAATATTTATTCGTTGCCTCACTCTAAATATAAAAACTACACGCCTATTCCAGTCACGAATCGAGGGAAAATTTACTAACTCTGAAGACAGTGAACCAATTTTACAAGAAATATAAATTTTTGAAACCTTTTTATAGGCGCTCTAGTTCTTGTGCGTGTGGCAAATGATGATACATTTTAGTCACGTAGACATCATTTTTGAGAAACACTTTATGAATCAGCAAAAGCATCTATCGATCGCACTTATACATTGAAAAAAATCAATTGTTCGACTTACATTATTTTCTTTGATTCATGTTTAAAAGAAGTTGGATTCATCTCTGTCAGCAGATTGTAAGAGATCTTCAATCAACATATTCGTGCGTTCATTGGCGCTTCTGGGCCACACTTTGAACACTCTTGCAAAATCTGCCAATAATTTGCGAATTGAACGAACTCATTACGAAACACCCTACTCACCTTCTTAGATGATACCAAACATAGGAAAAAAACGGGTGAACAATGGTTGTTTCACAATGATGTCTTAGCACCTTAATAACTAAATAATTTAGTTAAATGATGCTCATTCACAAAGTGTATATTTAAAGCGCTCGCAAGCTTTGCAAGCTTATTGTGACTAATATTTTTATGTCCTATCAAAAAAAAATGGTAAAAGGGCAACATGAATTCAATGTTACCTCTCTTTCATTTTTTAATTTCTAGGTTGGAAATGGATTAGGTATATCCTTCATTTTAAAAGATGTGCTGTCCTCATAGGTCATGACATAAAATTGTTTATTGCAATAAATTGTAATATTTTGTTTATGAACAGTCAATTTGGTGATACAAGGCCTGAGATAAACTATATTATTTTCATTTTTTTAATGTCATTTCATTCTTTATTACAGACAGGTACATGGACCCACAAGTGTAATATAATAAATTTAACAACACACGAACAAACTCAACAAGACAGGGAAAAAAGACAATACAGAACAAGCTGACAGGTTAGTAAGTCATTATATAAAATTAGGTGTTCACAGTTAAGTACTGTTCGTTAAAAAAAAATTAAAGTATTATAAGAAGCTAAAAATATGTCGATGTTTGCATTGATCTTTGAGTTAAAATACTCTTGAGCCCGGGAGATAAAAGAGTACCTTGAAACATTAAGTCGAAACGATGGTAGGAAAAGGTCATTATTTCTTGTCTCCCTCGCGGGGACCCGAAAGTTAAGCTCAAAAGCTCAAGCTCACTCAACTTGTTGTTGATAATATTGTATAAATAAAAATAAGTAATACAATTTGCTTCGTTGTGCGGTCAGAATGCGAAGGCCAAAAAACAAAAATATCTACAGATAGGTCGCTGCTACCCTGCCGGTGTACTACAAAACCTGGATTGTAAGGTTCAGAACCGTATGAAAACGTTTGAATTCTTGCGTGGGAAACACAAAAAATAACTTTGATTATTCGTAAAAATTGAATTTTGGTAAAAGTCGTGCATGCTATGTATTTCGCGAACAAACGTTCTTAGTCGTATTTAGTTTATGATCTTAAAATTCAGGACGTTAGCCACACTTCGAGCTTTGATGACCTAAGGCCGATTGGCCATCAATATCATGATTCTTATCGAACGTTTGAATCCCTCGCTAGATTTCAACTAATCACAATTTCTAGAAATATTGTCACACTTGTCTGCGGTGAATTCTTACGAGATGGACTGATTTATACTTCACCAAAGAAAATTAACTGTTTTAACTCAGCAAATGGTTTCAAAATAAATGGTAATCTGCTTCAAACTTCCAAACAGCAAAACTTTGAAGTTCTCCGACCTCGAGAGCTTGTGACAGGTTATACAATAAAATAATTGGACAGCTCTTTGTCCACAATTTCGTCTTAAGTTTTACAAGACTTTTACAACTTTTTAGTGCATATATCTAAAGATCAAAGTGATGGCCACAGCCAATAATATGCCTAGCTAATTGATACTGTTACTGAAAAATTAGGCATGAAATGAGAAGCGAATTACACTGAAAATTTTTGTATAAACTAATTTTGAGAAAAGTTCTCGATTGAGTGAGCTTCTTCTAAGATCCTAACATGGAAAAGTGAATAATTCTTAAAAAGTGGGTGAGCCGTTGGGCCCTTTAGGCGTCAGCTAGCCAAAAAAAACACTTTACCCACCCTCTGACACACACTCTTTCACATTTTTTTCAGCAGTGTTAACTCGCTCGGTTTTTCTTCGATTAGTATACTACTCGTTATGCTTACAGCTTACAACAAATAGTTAATTTTCCAATAAATCTTCACTTTAAACGGTTGAGCACCATGTAAGACGAGTAGGCTGAGTTCATCACCTGAAAAATCAAACCGAGGATACAGAAAAACATAATACATTAAAATCAGTCGGAGCAATGTTATCATCTGAACAAATTTTATAACAACTTAGTAGCGGTTTTTACATTGCAAAAGAGCCTTAGCTTTATGGACGCAGTACCTATCTTGATGTGAATCTTTATTGCAAACTATGAAGAAACAATAGGTTATTGCTGTCAATACTGTCATATAGATTCATAGAACGTGATAATTTGTGACTTTCAGGAAGAGAGCTTACACTTCTGTATGTGACCATCGACAGGGGCACGAACTTTGCAGCTCTGATGACGTAAGGCTGATTTGTCATCGAAATCATGATTCTTATCGAACGCTTGAAACTCTCGCTAGATTCCAGCCAATCACAGTCGTAGACTGATTCCTTAAGAAACTCCAACTAAAACATGAAGCAACCAGTGATTTGAGTTCTTACTTGAAACCATTTCATTGCAAAACGTTGTCCAAGAGACTTGCAATCTTGACTGTAGCACAATGTCACAATCGTTTCACTCAAATATCTTACAGTTATGAGCCCTGCATGACCACTCAAGTAGAACAAGAAGCATACAAAAAAGTGCGTCTCCATAAAAAAATTACTTACTTCTTTGGTGACTGTTTGTGAAAGGTAGCAAATAATTCCAAGAATCGCCAAGTTCACAAGGATATTGAGTAATTGAATCAGGAATATAGTATCGCCAGAATCCTTGAAGGCAAAAAAAATATCTTTGTACATAAATATTATTATAAGCTAAAATTAGAAAGCTTTCAAGGGTACGAACCAAAGCCAATCCAGAAATGTTGATCATTATCAACGTGCCATGAATGAGGCCGGAGGCAAGTTGACCACTAAAATATGGATTCCAAAACTCTTCAAACTTTCCCAGGAATCTGTTAAATAGAAATTTATTCTAAAATGAAGGTCCCACAAGCTTTAAGGTTTCAAGTATAATATAAAAATCAATTACTTCAAAATCGCACAATGGTGGGCGATGCACTCTTTGAGGGCAGCTTGCATTTCAAAGTCAACTTCTATTTTAGTGTGAATTTAATCCTAAATGCAAATACTCGTTGCATGGACGGTAGATGATGATTATTAGAAACGAAATATCAATTCCAAAATTTGCATCCGTACCGGGACGTACCCGTACCGGGACGGGACGGTCCCGGTACGGATGCAAATTTTGGAATTGATATTTCGTTTCTAATAATCAACTTCTATTTTATTTAATGAACTGCAAATCATTTCTCTAGTCTTCTTGGTCCCATCTATAACAGAAAAATTTTCGAGTTTTTAACTGTACCTACAGTTGAGTGATTAGCTTTAAGCTTTTAAAGATTTAAACAAAGGTTAATATCTCAAGAGTTCCCCCTTTTCACTGTTTTAGGTCTGCTTCTTTATTTGAACAATGAAAAAACATGAATTTTTTCATCAGCAGCTCGTAAAATTGATTAATTGCTCCACTCGCCTGCTTATAAATTACCTTTGAGACTCTCTGCTCTCTGCAATTCAGATATATTTTCGGCCAAGTCCACAGCAACCATAACTTCATCCCCTGGAGTCTGTCCCCTAAGCGTCGTCGATACTATTTCCTGGTCCACGCCTTGGTCTTCAATCATCTTCGTCTCATCTATAACAGACATTTCTAGAGTGTCCTCCCTAGGCGTCGTCGATCCTCTGCCCTGGTCCACACCGAGCTTCTCTCTGACCGCGTCCTCGGCGGCAGATCGCAGCTTCCTTATCTTGTGGCTGAGTATCTTCAGCTGGGGAACCAGGAGGACGAACATGCAGATCATCATGAGAGCTGTGGAGACCAGCATCGTGACGATAGGGATGAGGTTCAGGTTTAACATTACTATCGCAATTTCAAAGTAGACCGGTGCTTTGACGTCGACGGGATACCACGACCTAGAAGTTTAGACAACGTGATTTATTTAGAGGAACAAAGGTTGCTCAAAAAATATGCATATTTAAGGAAAGTTTCGAGGGAAATATTAAAATTTTATAATTTTCGAGGAGGATCAATTTGAAATTTTAGCAGGATGAAACCTTTGCGAAACATCATGAAATGTGTCCATCAATGTAACTCACTTTAACCGCTTCTCAAAGTCTCTCTCATGGACTACTCCAAAGCTGCCAATGATAATGGATACGCCAATCACGACGGTTGCCACTCTCGACACGGTGTGCGAAAAGAAATAGTACGTTTTCTCAGCATTCTCAGCAAGCATTGTTGCGTAATCGTCGGTCGGACGTTTGAATTCGTAGACTCTCCGCATCGACTTCACCAACTCTAGGAGCTTGTCGTTTTGCAGCACGTACATTAAAAATACCGTTGCTGCAAAGATTGATCCGCCGAGATTTGCCAGGCCCTCTGACACTTCGGAAAAATCGTCTAAGTGTTTGTAAATGTACACGGGACAACTGACAAAGATTATGAATGCATTGAACCAGCCGATGTAGAGGACAAGTGCTTGTCGCAGGTAAAAGACCCGGCCTTTTTTTTCCGTCTTGTCCACCCAGATACCTGTTTGACATGAAAACACATTATTTTGATTATTTCATAACTTTATTATTATTTTATAAGTCAACCTTCGGACTGGTGTAACCAATTCTAAATGTAAATCGACACTCGCTTTGTGTTCTTTTATGATTCGAGGAACAATATCTACATACAAATCTGATATGATATATAATCTCTTCCTTAGGGAATCAAGCAGTTTGTCAAGAGGCAATTAAAAATAATTTTGAAACAAGGTCATGCTTAGCCCATCTTAAAATTCATTTTCGTATTCCTTTTCACACTTGCATCGTTCAAATGATAAGTAAGAGTTAATATTACTTACCGATAAAATGCAGCATTTGCAAGTTTTCCTCTAGCTCGCTCATGGTGTACCCGTCAAGTCTGCTTGACTGCCGATGAAACCAAGGCGAGACTGTCTGTCTGTATTCTGTATTGTATTTGTTCCAATTCTAAATAAATAAGAAATTCATCAAAAAAAGAGAGATGTCACGAAGGTACTTACCAAGAAAGGTGTTTTAAAAATTAAGGCAGCAACCATCGAAACTTGGCTGTTAGCGAAACACTTCATCGAAAGACACGAAAACATACACCTATCAAAATAATATATTTTACCTTTTTACTCAATTCAAAATCAAAGTGACAACACAGTTCAATATTTTCAGACGTGCGTGTCGCCAGCCTGGAAGTGACTTAGAATCATTGAATTGCTGTCCTTGTCGATCCAGGGCCAAGCTTTTCATGTTACAGTAATATTTATGCGCCATTATCCACGTTATCAAGATGTTCAAGTGAGTTATTTTCCTTCGAACTCCGAAGGTTTGTTAAACATTGTCGAACACATTGGAAGTCAAATTGGCTATGATACATAATATGCTGGAGCCAAACAATATGATTTTATTAGAAATGCCAAAAGTCATGCGGTCAAAATAAGAACTCATAAATATTAGATTTTCACGTGTAATATTCCAGCGGTGCGTGTTAGGAGTAATATTTTTTTCCCACCAAGTACTTAAAATACTCTACAAACACAAAAAAAAACACAAATAATCAATGTTATACATTAACTAGGGCTTCGCGAACGTTCAATCTAATCGCGTTGTAGATGAGCGTACTTATTTAGGGCTTGAGGATAAGATGTAAGACCTACAAGAATATGAAGGTAATCGCACCTAAACCTTCTACTTGAATCTCGAGGGATAAATAGTTAAGAATCATAAAAAATTGTCGGAAAAATGCGAATAAAAAATGAACATGATAAGATATAGATCCAAAAATGTCTATATTTTACTACTCAATGCTATAGGAATACGTATGTCTACGACTTAGGCTGGATTGGTACTCTCTCTGCTATATCGATGCCTTTCTGCTGGCGTTCTCACAGGTGTGAAGTCCAAGACCAAGATTGTGGGAACAGCATTGTCAGCAGTTGCACACTTCTGTCCGTATACTGTTATGATCAGAATGAAATGATACTTGCTGCTAGTATAGAGTATATTATAGAATATTGTAGAGTAGAGAAGTATCTACATGTAACTTTGTTACATTCCTCCCTCCTTTGTAGAAGGAAGCAATACGTTGAAATTTTTGAAAACAAATTGAAATGAATTGCTGACGAATGGAAATATGCAATAGGCGAATAAAATTGGTCTAAAACTATTTAAATGTCACTATCTCTAGTAGAAAATGTGCTCGATATCTTAAAATTATGAGCAAAAGTTAAACAAATCTTAAGAATTAACTCTTACAAGTAATTGTTGGAAATCGATTGATGCAAATGATTGCAAATCAATTATTAGCTCAATAAAATCTTATAATGTAGATTGCTGCTTTGGTGGAATTGTCAACATTAAAGTTACTTTGTTTCAAAACTGGTTTACAATTTGTGAATTGGTTTGATTACTAAATCAAAACAAGATTAGGATCAATTCTACAAAACATAGTTTCATTATTATTATAATATTTCGTAAAACTAAGTTTCTAAGCATAAAATTAAAAGTCTTATCAAATTGGGATTTGATAATGATTATCGAATATTGAGTTCGACATCGGCTTACATGCTAAACAAATGGTTGGATCGATGAAGATTGTTCAATTGGAACATCTTGTGAAACAAAAGTTTCATATTTAAATAAAAATATTAAAAAATAATTGGTTATTGATTTCTAGTCAAACAATTGTTTCATAATTATATCGATACTTAAGATTAATTGATTGTTTTTTTTGAACAATAGATTCCTAATTAAAATTGGTTTTCTTTCAAATTAATAAGTTCATCTTGAACGTATCTTAAAAATACAATAGTTTCGTCGCTAGAACGATATTTTTGATTAATTGGCTGTTCATTTTGAACGATTTAGCTAAAACAATAGATTCATATTTAAATTGTTAATCCTTAAAATTAATTGGTTCATTTTAAAATTTAAACATTTGTTCAAATATGTTCAATTCGCTTCAAGTTTGCTTTGAAAATTTAGCTTTAACAATAGTTTGTTCTTAAATTTACATTTTATATTTAATTGTTACGCTAGATACTAGCTATGATTAATTTGACATATTTTAGAGTGAAGGGTTTTGAAACAATTCCAATGAACATTATTTTTTTAAGTATACGAAATGGGTTTCCAAGATTGGTTTTGGAAAATGGCTTTTTGCGAACACGAACCTCGAGGTTTGGGCGATGATACGCACGACACATTTGATTGCGATTGACACTGCACTTGGTGGTTGAGATTGGGTTTGCAACTCTTTAGCGTTCTGACTCTGTTTGTCTGCCAATGTTCGATTTGGGCTTGGGGGTAAAAGTTCGACGACGCATGGTTGTGGTTACGATACCGTTTTGTTGTGATAGTTTGGTTGGTTGTTGGTTGGTTGTTGGTTGGTCGTCGATGCGTCGTGATTCCCCAGACGGCTGGATTGGAGCGTCCTCGTCGCCAGGCAGGTAGATGCAGCAGCAGACGTCAGCGCTTTGCACTGCGTTTGACTGTGTCGAATGGCTGGTGTACGTGGTCATCCCTCGGGTTGTGCGCTGCGTAGTCGGCTGGCTAAAACATGGAAAACATTTCCGGCAGTTAACTGTTCTTTCAAAAACCTTCACCTCTTTTTTTTTTTTGTTATTTTTTTGCTATACATATCTATTTTGGCATTTTTATTTTTATTTTTTTTATTTTTTTTTTATTTTTTGTTTATTTTTATTTTTTACCCTGGTTGCTAGGGCGGGTTGGCGTTTCGCGCCTCTCACGCGCTGCCCGCTCTGCGGCGCGTACACGCGCCATATATAACTGCACGTATGCTTCCTGCTGCGCTGAAGTGCCCGGAGGCACAATGAAAAATTGGTGCTCGCCTTCTGGCGTGAGGTAATTACAATGTGACTCTCCGTGGATCTCCATGGTTGCGTTGACCTCTTTTTTTTTTTTTTTTTGTTCGGGGCATTCCTGGGGCAAACGAAACTTGTGGGGTTCCTATTTCTTACCCTGGTTGCTAGGGCGGGTTGGTGTTTCGTGCCTCTCACGCGCTGCCCGCTCTGCGGCGCGCACACGCTCCATATAGTCCTTGACGTACGCTTCTTGCTGTCCCGAAGTGCCCGGAGGCACAACGAAAAATCGGTGTTCGCCTTCTGGCGTTAAGTAATTACACAGCGACTCTCCGTGGATCTCCATGGTTGCGTAGATACTGAGGGTTTCTAGGTATATTCTGATCACTCTGCCGTCGCGAGGGGATGGTGGGGGAATAATACGTGGAATTTTGTCATATTATATAATTGCTAGCGAGACACTGATAAGGCACGTATGGGTGCGCATTGTTTCTAGATTCTGCTCGATCATGGGGAGGATTGTTGAATAAGCGTCTTGTTTGATTATCATATCTAGGTATGAGGTGGTATTGTGGTGGGGGTGTCTGACTGGCGTTATTATGATATTCTTACTTATCGGTAGGATTCTTTTTGTCTCGTTTGGCGGGGTTGGGGCTAATAATTGTTTTGTTTTTGGATGTACTTGCGTCTTGATTTTGCGTGGGGGTTGAGGGGGGTGTGAATATTATGTTCGGGAGCTCGGCAGGGGTGCTTTTCTTGATGATGTCTCCACTTGACGATGCATGTGAATAGAATAGCTATAGATATAAATGTATATACACTGAAGTTGGTATAGTTTTGGATTGATTGCAAAATTTCTTTTTCCTGGCTTTGTTTCAGGTCGTGAATCAAGGAGTTGATGTGGTCTAATTTGATACCTGTGTCGCTAGTGCCTGATGGAGGGATGTGGTTTAACAAATCTTTTATCTTTTTGAAGGTTGTGGGGAATTTTGCATGAGATTCGTTCAGGGATAGTTGCGCATTTTCTGACACAATAGCCTGAGTTGCGGGAATAAAGAACTGGGATTGCTGATTCTGCATTTTCGTGATTGCATTAAAATGTGGTAGGATGATATTACCGTTGGCTGTTGCCATGCATTGCGTATCTAGGTGGAGGATGCCTGTATCGCGGATAGTTGTGTGGGTAATTTGAATTGGAAGTTTGTGGGATGACATACATTTGATCAACACTTTGGTTTCTTGCGGTACGCTGTCTACCCATTGGGTGCCGTCGCATGAACAATAAAATACTGGTTTCGGGTTTTTTATGTTATATTTGGCGCACATTACGTTGGCTATTTCGTTTTGGCCTAAAAAAAGAGCAAAAATGCAGTCCTCTTCGGGTGCTTCTTTGACTTGTCGTCTCGGTTGACAAATGCGTAGTTCGTCACCGCGACAATTTGTTAACTTCGGATTCATCCATAGAAATGAATTTTCGCAGATCCCGTGAAATTGCTAAATAGGGGAGATCGGGTTTCACATACATAAAGAAATCGGTGTGGTTGACTTTGATGGGGAGTTCGGCAGCTTTGTATGGGGTGAATCTTCTCCTTTTAAGGGTAGATCGATGAACAATCGAAGGGAATTATTGAAAGCAGTGGCATGGACAGTTGATATTGCGTAGTATAGCGATATGGATTGCAGAATTAAGGGTGTCACAAATTTCAACGCTTCTGGTAGCAAAGGATTAATTTTAATCATAGTATACGTAGGTGTCGTCGGCGCAATAAAGTAGGGGCTAAGACGTTTTTGGGTTACGGATTCCCATGCTTGCGTGAACTCCTTTTCCCAGGACAGATACCACTTTAAAGGAGCACCCACCAGGTAGCAAGGCAAGTTATTCAATTTGTCATTTGACGTCCAGGAGTGAGCTCTTGCCTGTTTCTCGTAATTCTCTAACCACCCTCAACCATATCTTCACCCGGTCGGAACTTCTCGATCCATACTTTCGAAATGTTATGCGATTTATTTTACCAAATTCGGGCTGCCTGAATATGACCGCCACCCCCGAATTTTTGTCTCCACGTAACGGTGAACCCAAGCTGTTGCTCCTCGCTCGAAAAGGTGGTAATTCACCAACGCTTTCCGGCTCCAAATTTTGCAAACGACGGCTAGCACGCAATGTTGTCCAAGCGTAATTAGGATCTACTATGGATTTTTGCAGGAAGTTTTCGTGTGCCCTCAAAGACAGTTGCTGATATGAAATCCGATCTAAAATGACGTCAAAATTTTTTGATGGCGAATCGGATGAAAGAAAATGATACTCATCTGACGCTTGCGCGCTCGTACTCGCAGCGTTTTCGTCGACCACTAACACTATACGCAGACTCTCTGACTTTAGTTTAATATACGCCCATAGCAAGATCCAAACGCCGCCCGCTAGTCGCTACCTCATCTCGCACATACTTACACAAATGCGAAACATGACATGCAAAAAATAAATAAAACTATCCCAATTTATAAATCCTTTTTGGGGCGGGAAGCGTGGAAAGAATTTGGGAGCAGAATGGAGAAGGCAAGGTTTAAAGGAAAGAATGGACACGATTTTAAGTAATTGGGAAGGAAATTAGGGAAGAAAGGGATGGGAATTTTAGAAAGAGGAATTGATGATTGGAATGGGTTAAATTTGATAAATGAATGTATGATGAGGAATGTTAAATGTTTTAGGAAAAATTTGAAAATAATATTAAAGTAAACGGAGAGTACTCAGACACTGTATGAAATGTATACTAATCTGTTTGAATAAAAAATATATATAAATAATTGCATGCACACAGTAGGCCAACCAAACTCAAGATAAAATAGCCTCTAGAAAATTGGGAGACCGGCATCTCTGCCAATTCGTCAACTTCGGCTCCCGCTATGAATTTGGGGAGACCGGCGCTTCCGCCATTTTGTCACGAATCTACTTGTGTGGTTCACACAGGGAACATCCCTAGAAGCCTGGAACTGGGGGTTGGCTGTGAGAGGGATCGTGACTTACCGGGTGTTACTTGACAAACGACATTTAGAACATAAAGATTCTTTATTATTCTGAGGTCGGCCCCACTAAGAACAATTAATAAGAGATACTAGTCTAATCTAAATGGGAACCTCGGGATTCCTGGGAAATGAAGGATAGTAGCTCCGCTTCACTTGGCTTGTTGTAATTGACCGGCGCAAATAGCCATAGCTGCTGACGCGCCGTTAAACCCACAAATCAATCAATCAATCAATCGTAAGAGGCACTCGCCACCAAGGGATCGTTCGACTGCTTTTGAAAACCCCTTTTTATTTACTGAATATTGGAACTCGCCCTGTCGGTGCTCGTTCCGTCTCGAATACCCTGTTTGATAATGCTGCGCAACAGCTGACACACTAGCCAAATGAATGCAGCTCTCAAGACAGCTGACGCTACGGTAGTGAATAGTACGCGTCTTGTTGCAGATAGTAGACAGTTTCAACTTGTAGTGCAGCACGCCGCGTGAAACGTAATAACGAGTTCGTGTATTACCTCTCAGGGTTCGCGCCTCTCCGGTTCAGATGATGCGTATCGACGCTATTGCGCCTCACACACCTCCACCTTCTTTAATGTCGTCCTCGACATTCATAGCCCTTCTTCTTCTCCTCCCTCAGTCTCTTCCCGAGTTCATAGCCAGGTCGTCGTTTTGCATTCAATCCTAATTTTTTCTCAACTTCCACACCCTACGCACTTTTCGGTGGATAGTTTCCGAACTTTTTGTGCCCCTTATACATGAGGCTTATTTGCTTTGCATTGTGAGAAGAAATGTCATCGTCCGTTAAAGTATTAAAACGTGATGGCAGAAAAAACTGCTTTTCATTAATAAACACGGTCACCTGACGACCGAATCGAGTCGATGTAGTCTCCAAGTAGATACCTCTGATTCACCTGTAGATGTTCTAGAACGCCATACGAGGATGTCTTCACTGTGCCTAGCTTGTTCAAATACTCCATCTAACAGAGGAAGACGAATAATTCAATTATTAACAAATTCTACTTTGATGTTGTGGCGTTGTTATTATTTGATTTGACAGCTGACGCAACCGTAGTGAATAGTACGCGTCTTGTTGCAGATAGTAGACAGTTCGAACTTGTAGTGCAGCACGCCGCGTCTAACGTAATAACGAGTTCGTGTATCACCTCTCAGGGTTCGCGCCTCTCCGGTTCAGATGATGCGTATCGACACTATTGCGCCTCACACACCTCCACCTTCTTTAATGTCGTCCTCGACATTCATAGCCCTTCCTCCGCCTCTTACCGAGTTGTTGCTGTTGCTTAACTTGCCGTCCTCGTCGTCCGTGTTCGTAGCCGGGTCGTCGTTTTGCATTCAATCCTCATTTTTTCTCCACTTCCACACCCTACGCACTTCTTACTCCATCCTCCAGCAGCCGCTTACTCATCCTATCCAGGACCCAATGCTCCCCTTCTGCTATCAGCCCCATCTGCCAGTTTGCCTCCTCCCACCCGAAGTACTCTACCAAATCTTCCTTTTCCGCCACCGTGGGTGCACCAGACACCCGGACCCACGTCGTAATTTTCTCTACTTTCGACTTCATGTCTTCTTTGCCCCACAACACCTCTACCGCCAAGGACATTTGCAAATCTGATTGATTGATTTAAATCTAAAAGTCTTCAAATTCTAAAATTGCTGTCGTTGGGTAATTCACAAATTTCTTATGTCCTTTGTAAATTAAACTAATTTGCTTCGCATTTTATGTTGCAATATCGTCATCCGTCAAGGAATTGAACCGTGACGGCAGAAAATATTGTTTATCGTTGAGAAAAACTGTCACTTGGCGACCGAATCTAGTTGTTCTGATTTCCCAATGGTGAATCCGATATCTTTGATCCACCTCAAGATGCTCCGGAATACCGTAGGATGTCGTCTACGCTGCACCGAGCTTGTTCAAATGCTCCATCTGACAGGGAAAGCCGAAGAATTCAATTGTTAAAAAATACTACTTTGACAACAAGATGTTGTTATTATTTAATTCATCTCATCAAGTACATGGAATTGTGAGAGTGGGAAAAAATCTTAATAGTATTTAGCCAACTGTGGTTGAAATATTCATTTGTAATTTTAAATAAATTAAAAATAATATTTTATTAATCTTTTCAATTACAAGGAATTGTGATGGTTAGAGAAAAACAAAAAACTTGATGGTATTTCATCAACACTTATGGTTGAAATATTCATTTGTAATTTTAAATAAATTGAAGATAAATGAACTGAGAAGTGACTTTTTGGCAAAATAATTCTATGATATTGTCACGACTGCTAAAATGGGGTGTAGCAGAGCGAGAGGGAGTCGTGAAGGATCGTGTACAATTCGTCCTGCTGTCTGGTGGATTCGCATTTATTACTCAATAGAACAGATACAGCTTTACCCCGATGGAGCCGACGGCCGATCTTGGCGAGTGCAACCCCCCTTAGTGCCTGGGCTGGGCGGTACGCGACGTGGTTCCTCGACGTGGACTCGAGACGTTCGCGGCGATGGAAGACTGGGGCGTCCGCGCTCCTCGCTGGTCGTGAGTTGAGAGGGTGCTCCACTCAGCTTTGTCCGGTGATCGGTCGTGTCTTCGATCGCTCTGTCAGCATTATGCGTATCCCGTTGTTGGATCATGGGCTTGAACGGATCATGAACGATAATGCCGCGCAACAGCTGATGAATTATACACTAGTTATGACACACAAACACTTGATCTGTGAATGAAGCTCTCCACACTGCTGACTCTACAGTAGTAAAGAGTACGTGTCCTGTTACAAATAGTAGATAGTTCGGACTCGCAGTGCAACACGCCGCGTAAAACGTAGATATGAAATCGTGTGTCACCTTCTCAATGTCCTCGTCTCTCCTATTTGAATGTCGCGTATCGACAAGTAGACGCTCACGAATACTTGTAGACGAATAGCTAGAAGACCCTTGCACGATCTTAGCTTCGGACACTCGGAGACACTCCTGACAGTCGCACTGTGTGTAGGATGGGGACTCGCTCGGAACTGAACTGTCTTATTCTGGGGTTGCACGCTAATTTATACATGCGTCCGACCGCACCCAGAGTGACATTTTCGACATGTCCATATTTGGTCCTCGCCTGTCATTTACGCCATGTGCGCACTGCTTGGTAAGCTGGACAGTACTCGTACACATCGGCCATTACAACACTAACAGCACCCGTACACATCGGCCATTACATCACTAACAGCACCCGTACACATCGGCCATTACAACACTCGCTGCCAGTTAAGAATGTGCAAGCACTGCACACTTTGTTGATGGCCTACTTAAAAGTGTACCTGTCATCAACATTATGTCGCAAGCCTCGAGAACTGGCTTGACACACTTCCTATTTCAACACATCAGCCGTCCGTTTGGAATGCTCACACATTTGAACCCTTACTACACCCTAAATATTCACATGGACACGCAGCCCGCCACTCACAGTTTACACAACTTTCTGGAATTTGGACGCGAATCTTATTGCGCGTCACACACCTCCACCTTCTTTAATGTCGTCCTCGACATTCATAGCGCTTCCTCTTCTCCTCTTTCCGTCTCCTTCCTCAAGTTGCTGCTGTTGCTCGACGTGCCGTACTCGTTGTCCGTGTGCGTGTCCTTTTCCATCGCCGGGTCGTCATCTTAAGCTTCCGGTTCTTCCATCCTCACACCCTACACCCTCCTAACTCCATCCTCAGCACACGTCTTACTACCTTTTCCAAGGCCCAGTGCCCCCCTTTGGCCAGCAGGCCCCCTGCCATCTCGCTTCCTCCCATCCGAAGTGACTAACTAGATCTTCTTTCTCCATAAGCGTGGGTCCCCCGAAACCCGGTCCCACCTCGTTATCAATTCCACTTCCGTCTCTACTTCTCATTCACCCCACAACACCCCTAGCTCCATGGTTCTCTCCCCGTAGATCGCCCCTCTCTCAACCTTGAAGATTCTTGACCACCCCTGCTCCTTCCAATGCGCTCCCAACTCCACCCACGCAACTATGACAGTACAAGACATTCTGACAGGACTGATGTTTCTCAACGGCTGGCGACCAACCGTTGAAGCCCTCTTATATACCTCACCGACAAAAATGCTGATTGCGACTATTTCTGCGCGACTGTGTTCGCGAATGTTATAAGACATGATGATTATAAGAAATCGATTTTTCAAAAAGTAATTCAAAGTGCATCTATACCAACCATTTGAAGTTTCAATCACGAATTATATACAAATAAATAATAAAAATGCTACCCTTCTATTCTGAGAACATAACTAAGGGTGTGATTGAATAACCTCCTCAAAATGCACTACCAATTCCATATCCCCAACTGATAAACATAATTTAAAGTCATACACTATCTTAATATCCGACACCACCTTAACTGGATTATATTATATTATTTTTCAAGTCAGTTACTTACGATTTTTTCTAGGAGGAAGAATTTTTAATAAAGGATGTGGATGAATAAAGAATCCAAATTTGTGTATTTTAAAATAGAACCTCTTTTTTATTTAGAATTACATCATTTGTATAGGACTGTAATAACGATTACAACAGCTTTTAAATACGGAACTAAATTTCGCTAAATATTACTGATCTAAGCTGGCAGAATGCATTCGTGCGAAGGCGAGAGCACATGGGTATTCGTACTCAACTCGACCGACCATCCAGTGGTGGCTGTGGTCGATGACCGTATCCACGGCGATGAAAGGTGTTACGCCGATCGACACACACGACATAAGGGGTCGTCGAGTAACCAATCGAACTTTTTCTGGATGGCGACGCGCCATGCGGCACCGACTCCAGGACGTTGGACTTGAGGCGTATGACGTCGCACGAGAACCTTAGGTCGGTTAGCCGTCTTCTTACACCAAGCGCAGGCAGCATCCGTCATCCTTATCGTATGTACAAGGTTTTTCACCGGCGTGGTAATCAGGGTGAGTTTTTTTTCTTCGTGAAAATAAGCAGGTAACATTTCACGGGTGGACAACCACAACGTGGCTATAACAAAAATCACGAAAACAGCGGCACGTTCCAGAATCGCTACGATAAAAGCGAAGAGTTTGGCGAACATCTTGCAGGGTTGTTGGTCAGGAAGAAACTACTTTAATAGTACATCTCTTGCAGAAAGGTAAACTCAGAAATTCATATACAGCTGGCTACTATTAACCTTAGGTTAAATTTCCGAGAAAAATTCAAGGGATATCAAGTATATAACTACTTCAACCAATCTCTTGAACAAAGACATTCACAACCTATCTAATGAATTATTCTTGTTATGAGTATTGAAGAAGAGACACGGCTTGAAAATGCTGTGATCTGTTCTATTTGCGAGCGATCATATGACCGGTGTGTTTCGCGGAGCAGCACATAACAGCTGTAATCTAAATTATAAAATAGCATCTCACATCCCTGTGATATTCCACAACTTGCGTGGTTACGATTCTCATCTAATCATGCAATCATTGGGTAAATTTAAATCAACCAAGATAACGTGCATACCCAATAATATGGAAAAGTATATTTCGTTTCGAATCAATTCTTTACGTTTTCTCAATTCTTTACTATTCTTGAGTACCTCCTTAGAAACACTTGTGGACAATCTCGCTGGATATGGTTCAGACAAATTCAAAATTTTAAAACATTTTAACCCTAATAACACCCTAAATATTCACATGAACACGCAGCCCGCCACTCAGAGTTCACAAAACTCGCTGGAATTTGGACGCGAATCATATTGCGCGTCACACACCTCCACCTTCTTTAATGTCGTCCTCGACATTCATAGCGCTTCCTCTTCTCCTCTCTCCTTCTTCTTCTTCTTCTTTAAGTTGTTGCTGTTGCTCGACGTGCCGTACTCGTTGTCCGTGTTCGTTGCCAGGTCGTCATCTCAGTTCTTCCGGTTCCTTCCTCCATCACATCCTACATCCTGCTAAGCCCATCCTTCAACGCCCGCCTCACTATCTCCTCCAAAGCCCTGTGGCCATCAGCTTCTGCCATCAGGCCCCACTGCCACCTTGCTTCCTCTCTCCCGAAATACCTGACCATTTCGGCCATTTTCTCTCCGGTGGCCGCACCGGACACCCTGTCCCAACGCTCTATCCACTGAGACTCTCCCTCTTCATCACTCAAACTCCACAAAACCTCCTCCCTAATCATCCTCTTCCCAAAAGTCGCCCCACGAACCACACGGAACTCACCAGTCCACCCCTGACACGCCCACCTACTTTCTACCACTACGCACACCGTACCCGTAACTCCAGACATGATTAGTCACTTCCAATGTTTTTCAACGACTGGCGACCAACCGTCGAGGCCCACTTGTATACCTCATCGACAAAAATGCTGATTGCGATTTACTTCCGCGTTTCGACCAAACCGATAGTCGCACCTCAGACCAACGCTCTGAACGACAGCCATCAGCCGGAAAAAGAAAAGAAAATGAAATAATTATCCAAAGATCAGACTCCCTAAAGCTTAGACGTGTTCCTCACGTCTTCCACCCCCTAGTACGACAAATGTCGACCTGACATTTTCTCGTCAACACAACCCCAATGGCAACCAGCCCAGATATCCCCTACAACCAACGATACGACAGAACGTATCTACACACAGCTACCCTAGTTCTGCAGAAACTAGCAGCGTGTGCCTACAATATTATCGGGACGAGTGCCTCCCCGTACGCCCGACACACTGTTAATCTCGACATGATATGTTTCAGTCACCGATTCAAACACACCTGAGTCCCTCCAGATCAGGTCACCCCACATGCCATTGATTGGCGTCACACACCTCCACCTTCTTTAATGTCGTCCTCGACATTCATAGCGCTTCCTCTTCTCCTCTCTCCGTCTTCCTCTTCAAGTTGTTGCTGTTGCTCGACGTGCCGTACTCGTTGTCCATGTTCATTGCCAAGTCGTCATCTTACTCTTCCGGTTCCTCTACAACACCTAATTCTGTCCTCCAGCACACGCCTCACTATTCTTTCAAGGGCCCAGTGCCCTCCTGAAACCAGCAGGCTCCCCTGCCATTTCGCCTCTTCCCAAGTGAAGTAACTAGTCAGATCTTCTTTTTCCCTAGTCGTGGGGCCCCCCGACACTCGGTCCCACCTTGTCACCACTTTCACCTCCGCCTTCTCTCCTCCCTCACCTCACAACATCTCCAGTTCTACGGCCCTCTCCCCGTAGGTCGCCCCTTTTTCTATCTTGACAATACCCGACCAGCCCTGCTCCTCCCAGTGCGTTCCTAACTGCACCCACGCAACTACGATGGCACAAGACATTGTGATACGACTAATGTTTTTTCACAGACTGGCGACCAACCGTTGAAGCCCACTTATATACCTCACCGACAAAAATGCGGACTGCGATCGAATCCACACTCGTGTTAGACCGATTTGTCGCATCTCGGCCTACCGCTCTGAACGACAGCCATCAGCCGGAAAAAATAAAATAAAAATAAAATGATTATCCAAAGATTAGACTCCCTAAAGCTTCGACGTGTTCCTCACGTCTTCCACCTCCTAGTACGACAAATGTCGACCCGACATTTTCTCGTCAACACAACCCCAATGGCAACCAGCCCAAATGTCCCCTACAACCAACGACACGACAGAACGTACCTACATTCAGCCACCCTAGTCCTGCAGAAACCAGCAGCGTGTGCCTACATCATCGGGACGAGTGCCTCCCCGTCCGCCCGACACTCAGTGTGTTCGGAAATTCGACTCCAGAAAAGGAGCGGAGTTAGTCGGAGTGACTCGAACATGGCTGGTAATTTACGAACAGCCGAGCAAGCCGCGCTCAAAAACCCGCGGTAAATTTGAACGTGTTTGACAGGTGTGTGTTGCTTGTGAGTAGGCACGATGGATGAATGAATTAGGTAAGGTAATCACATGGTATGTGATCCATTTGTACCACCATTAACCTCAAATATCACATTGACAACATTTTAAACATATACCAATCAAAATAACCAATGAAACTGGTACTGAACATAAAAAATAATGCAGTAATTACCATTCTTCAGCATTTCGAATTACTCAGCATCCAATTGCAGTATAAAAGAAACGTTGTTCACGACGAACGTCGCTTCTTCGACGGCCATTTTTTCAAAACGCGCCAAATTGTCGCGCCACACTCCGTTCGCCTCTGCTGGGTGAGGAGGTCCGATGAAGTCACTCCACGAGTAACCACGCCCCTCACTCCGAGAGTTTACGAACAAAACAGAGCTAAGCTCCGAGGCACTCGAGTAATTTCCGAACACACTGACTCTGTCAATCTCGACATGACATGTTTCAGTCACCGATTCAAACACACCTGAGTCCCTCCAGATCAGGTCACCCCCACATGTCATTGGTTGGCTTTCTGCACCAACCACCGACACTGCACTCCAGTCTGACCTGTATTCTAAAATTGCTGTCGTTGGGTAATTCCCAAATTTCTTATGTCCTACATAAATTAAACTAATTTGCTTCGCATTGTATGTTGCAATATGGTCATCCGTCAAGGAGCTGAACCGTGACGGCAGAACATATTGTTTATCGTTGAGAAAAACTGTCACTGGCGACCGAATCTAGTTGTTCTGATTTCCCCCCCTTCGAGGCTAGCACCTTAACGTGGTGAAGGGGTTTGCGCGGCCCGATGATCCGACAGGCCATGCCGGCGGGAGGTGTTACTCCCGGCAAGGTCTCCTATGCCGGACAGGCTGTCGGTGAGGGTCCAGACCAAGACTAGCCCACCCCGTCGTTGTCGCGGGACCCGGACTTTGGTCGAGGGAGGATCTGGCTGTCTTTCCCTCCCCACCTTTCATTTCACCATCTTTTCTTCATCTCCCTTCTTACTTCATTTCTTTTGCCGCCTCCCGAACCCACCGTCTGTCTTCTGCGACAGCGGCGGGGTTCCCCCCCATTGACGACCCGGCTACCAACATGGACTCGAATTGGTCGACTATCGGTCGTTGTAAGTTCCAGCGATGTCTGGTGACTGGTGACCTGCACAGGGAGTTCTCGAGCCTTACCTTATTGCTGTCTCTTCTCTATCCTGCACACTCCTGTCTTCTCTTCCGGCCGACCCCCTGTGCAGGTCAGAACGCTTACCTGCGTGTTTGCCGTGCGCGGTAACCTGAACGGGCGGAAAAGATTTTCTTGGGGGTTGAGGGGCAATTGTCTGGTTATTATAGACAATTGTCCCAACACACCCCTTTAGTTTCTGCTTCGCCCAAAACAGGAGGCTGGGGGCTAATCCACCCCCAGCCAATCGGCTCGCCTGGGGCGTTAATGCTTCACGCGTGGATGAGGAGGGGGGCACCGGTGGCGTGATGGGTGTTGCTGGGCCCCACCAGTTGCGGTCACTCGCGACTGCCGGTGCCTCCTGACTATATCCCCCGGACAACCCCGGCGTCCCAGTGGGACGTCCCCCTGGTTGGGCTCCGTGGTGGGCAGGGCTCCGGGGGACGAAATGACTCCATTTATATGGAAACTCAAAACCAAACTCCCCCCCTTAACCCGAAGAAACGCCTTCGTCCTCTTTTGGAGGACAATATTTTGCTGAAGGATGTGGTGGCTCCCAGGAGTGTGGAGCCACTCTTTCTAATTATTAAACTTACTAGCGGGAAATCTTTTAGGACCGTCTCTCCTTTTGCACAAAAGCGCGGTTTGTTGCTCTTGACTGGCGAAGTCAAGAGCTCGAAATGCTTGCGAGATGGATCGCTGCTAGTGGAGGTAACTAACAGTGAGCAGTCACTAAAACTGCAATCGGCAACCTCTTTTGACACCATGCCGATCACAGTGACTGCTCACAGGTCCTTAAACACCTCTAAGGGAGTTATTTTCAGTTTCGACCTTCAGGACATCCCGACTGAAGAGCTGAAAAAAGAGCTTGCTAGCCAAGGTGTGATCGATGTGTATCGTGTGATGAGTAAGAAGACCGGTGACTTGAAGCCAACACCATTACTCATCCTGACCTTCGGCACACCTAAACTCCCAGAGTGTATCTTTGCTGGCTACCTGCGTCTGCCTGTGCGACCGCACATTCCCAATCCTCTGCGGTGCTTCACCTGCCAGATGTTCGGCCACTCCAGCTTCGATTGTAAGCGGAAGCCCATCTGTGGGAAGTGCGCCAAAGAGGATCACGAGACGGACGCGTGCAGCAACAGCTTCCACTGTGCTAACTGCTCGGCAGCCCACCCTGTGTGGTCCCGCGACTGCCCACAGTGGAAGTTGGAACGCAAAGTAATGGAGATCAAGACGATCGACAACATTTCCTTGTTCGAAGCTAGAAAACGCTTCAACTCTCAGAATGGCCTCGGTCAGAAATCTTTTGCCAAAGCCGTGGACTCGGGCGCGGCTGTCTCGGCGGAGACGGCTCGTTTGCAGGCCATGGTAGAAAAACAGCTGCAACTCTCCGCCGAGCAGGCCAAGCGCCACGAGGAGATGGAAGAACGCCACAGGCAAGAGATCGAGGCCATGAAGAGAGATTTAGAAGCTAAAAACAAGGAGATAGAATCGCTTAAACTTCAGATAGCTGAACTCCATGAGAGCCGTACGCTCCAGCTGCACGCTTCCAAGGGAAGGCAGACTGAGGCCAGCACCTCGAGGAAGGCGAGGGAAATAATAACCTTCCTTCCCAACACCACCGGTAGCTCCACGTCCACCTCCCTGTCTACCAGGAAGGACGGAATGGAGGTAGACCCTACCGACACGTCGCCGAACACCTGGCAGACGGTGAAGGGAAAGGAGAAGGAGAAGGTGAAAGAGAAGGGAAAATCCTAATAACTAAAAATGCCAGACATCATTCAGTGGAATGTTAGAGGATACAACACAAGAGCACCCGAGGTCCGTCAACTGGTGTCGTCAAAAAGCCCCCTTGTCTGTTGCTTCCAGGAATCACACCTAAAGCCATCAGACAAGCCACTCCTGAAGGGCTATGACTTCTACCGTTACGACCACACAGGTGGACAGAGAGCTCAGGGGGGAGTTGCAACGGCCGTCCACAACAGTATCCACTCGGAGACTGTTGTGCTGACCACCACACTCCAGGCCGTGGCTGTGAAGGTCTTCCTTCCAAGCCCCCTACACATCTGCAACATCTACCTCCCCCCTGATAGTGTCGTTACCCAGCAATCCATCGACCATCTCATGGACCAGTTACCTCTACCCTTTCTTTTGGTTGGTGACTTTAATGCTCACAACCCCCTGTGGGGTAGTCTCAGCACCAATCAGAAAGGTACACTGGTGGAAGACACTATCAGGCTTCGCAATGTGGTCCTGTTGAATAACGGCAGTAACACCCACTTGACTGCATCAACAGGATCACTCTCTGCGATTGACCTGACTCTCTGTTCACCCTCCCTCGCTCTTGACACTGAATGGTCTGTGCACGACGATTTATGTGGAAGTGACCACTTCCCTATCTTCATTAAATCGTCGAGGATCCCTTCTCTACCACCCAGACACCCAAAATGGATTCTAAGACGGGCTGACTGGTCACTTTTCAGTGATCTTGCCACTTTCGATGAGGCTGTCCCCGAGGATATCGATTCTCACGTGGACAGCTTCACGGAGGTGGTAATTCATGCAGCCGAGAAATCCATTCCACGGTCGTCTGAAAAACCCTACCGTCTCCCCGTCCCGTGGTTCACTTGTGAATGCAAGTTGGCCATCAGGGCGAGACGGAGGGCCCTCTCCTTCTTCATGTCGCATCCGACCCAAGAAAACCTGATCGCCTTCAAGAGATCCAGAGCTAAGGCTCGGAGAACAATCACTGAGGCCAAGAGAGTGTCGTGGCGGGCCTATGTGTCGACCATCACGGCCCGCACGCCGTCGTCCAGGGTATGGGACAAGGTTCGGAAGTTGTCTGGCAGATCAACTTTCCGTCCCATATCCGGACTGATGCGTGACGGGCTGTTGCAGTCCACGGGCCCGGCCATCGCCGACACTCTTGGTTCTCAGTTCTCGAAAGTCTCCAGCTCAGAGAATTACACCGCATCCTTCAAGCGGGTCAAGCAGGTAGCCGAGCAGCAAGGTCTTGTCTTCCGAAGTCAGAACCAGGAAACTTACAACCTGCCCTTCAGCGACTGGGAGCTGGACTCCGCGCTAAGAGCCGCCAACGACACTTCACCTGGCATCGATATGATCCATTACCAGATGATCAAACATCTGAGTAAAAGCTCACGATCATACATGCTACAGATGTTGAATAGAGTCTGGCTCGAGGACAGTTTCCCAGCTCGTTGGAGGGTGGCTATTGTCATCCCCATCCTGAAACCGGGCAAAGACAAGACTGATGCTGCTAGCTACCGCCCAATTGCCCTTACAAGCTGCCTATGCAAGATCTTGGAGCGTATGATCAACGCCAGGCTCATGTGGCATTTGGAAAAGAACGGCCTACTCTGTGCGGAGCAGTCTGGTTTCAGGCGAAACCGCTCCGTCACAGATAACTTGACCCAGCTTGAAGGATTGATCCAGGACAGTTTCCTCACAAGGAAACACCTAATCGCGGTGTTTTTCGATCTCGAGAAGGCGTACGACACGACGTGGAAGTACGGCATTTTACAGACCATCCACAAGTGGGGTATTCGTGGCCACTTGCCCCACTTTGTGCAGAACTTCATGGCTGATAGGTCTTTCCACGTTCGTGTCGGAAACACTCTCTCGTCGGCTTTCGATCAAGAGAACGGAGTGCCGCAGGGCTGTGTCCTCAGTGTTACCCTGTTTGCGATCGCCATCAACTCCATCACGACGTGCATCCGAACTCCGGTTCGTGCATCGCTCTACGTTGATGATTTGGCGATCTTCCACCAAACAGGGAACCTGAACTCGGCTCAGCGGCAGCTCCAGCTAACGATCAACCGATTGGAGAGTTGGGCGGATCGACATGGCTTCAGATTCTCCTCGTCGAAAACAACATGCATGCATTTCAGTCGCCATCGTCTATTTCATCCTCATCCTGTCTTGACGTTGGCAAACCAGGTGTTGCCTTTCTCAGAGTCAACCCGCTTCCTCGGAATGGTATTTGACGAGAAGCTCACCTGGTTACCACATCTCCGTCAACTCAAAGACAAGTGCTTGAAGGCAATGAACATCCTGAAGATCTTGAGCGGTACCTCCTGGGGAGCCGACAGAACGTCCATGCTCCGCCTCTACCGCTCTCTCATAAGATCCAAATTAGACTTTGGCTGCACTGTTTATGCATCGGCGAGGAAATCGTATATCGGCATCCTGGATCCAGTGCACAACGCTGGAATCAGGTTGTGTACTGGCGCGTTTCGCACGAGTCCTATCGTCAGCCTGCATTGTGAGGCCGGGGAGGCTCCGCTTAAGATCAGGCGTGACTACCTCCTTGCCAGCTACGTAGCCAAGCTACGTGGCATGCCAAAACACCCGGCATACAGGTCTGTGTTCGCTCCGCCAAATGTTGTTCTTTACAACACCAGGCAAAAAGCAACCAGACCTGTTGGCATCAGAGCAAAAGAGCTCCTGGCCGCATTTGGAATGGACCTACCACCTGTCCTTCCTGTCGGAATCGGTCGTGTGGCTCCCTGGACAACATCCCAGCCTGTGTGCCTGATGCAACTCGCTCAGCACACCAAGGCCCAGACGAGCCCGGCCGTGTTCCGACAGCTGTTCTTCAGCATTTGCGACCAGTACCCTCAACACTGCAGGATCTACACTGACGGATCAAAGGACAATGAGTCTGTGGGGTGTGCCTTTGTCATCGACAACACAAGCGTGTGCTTTAAGCTCAGTCCTCTCTGTAGTGTCTATACAGCAGAGTTGTTTGCGATTCTCAAGGCCCTTGAACATATCAAGCGTGCCAATCGCAAACAATTTCTTGTCTGTTCCGACTCTCTGAGCTCCCTCCAAGCACTATGTCAGGCATTCCCCACGGACCATCTTGTGCAAACCATCCAGGATAAACTTGGCGCACTATGCTTGGTCGGCATAGAAGTGTTGCTCTGTTGGCTTCCAGGCCATGCAGGAATTGCTGGCAATGAGATGGCCGACAGAGCAGCTAAGGACGCCACGACAAAAGCCGATGTTGACTTCACAGTTGTCCCTGTTAGCGATCTTAAAGCCGCCTTCAGGGCCGAAACAAAGAAGTGCTGGCAAGCGACATGGGACACTGTGCAAGTCAACAAACTGAAGCCCATCAAGGCAACTATCGACCCCTGGCAATCTTCTGCCCGACACACTCGACGCGAGGAGGTTGTAACAACGAGGTTGCGCATCGGTCATTGCCCGCTCACCCACGTCTTCATCCTGAAGCGCGAAGAGCCACCGATGTGCACCTCCTGTGATCAACCTCTCTCGATCAAACATCTCCTTGTCGAGTGTGCCGTTCACAGGCAACTGCGTAACACCCTGCAGATTCCCGAAAGTTTGCCAGAGGCGTTGGGAGATAACGCCGTGTCGATAGATCGAGTAATTCGATTTTTAATTCAAACTGACTTTTTTAAACTTATCTAGTTTTTAGTAAGTTTTTAAAGCAGTTTATGTTCCAGGCGCAAGTATTTATAAAAACTGCGTCTGGACATGACAACTGGTTTTTTAGCATTGTTTTTATTGCTTTTTAACTATTGACAATATTTTACACATCTGACTGGACTCAAATTTTTATTTGTTCTTAGTTGGAGTGTAGTTTTTACTGTCTTTGTTGTCATTTTATTTTTAAATTAAGACTGCAATTTTATAAACTGATCTATTTTAGAAAAGTTTTTAAATCAGTCTTAAATTCCTGGCGCAGGTATTTATAAAGAATGCGTCAGGAAATAATAACTAGTTTTTTAATCTAGTTTTTGTTTTTAAACCTATGACAATATTTTAACCAACTGATCGATAGTTTTATCTATGTGATTTTTCGTTGTTTAATGTTTTGTCATTTTCTTGTTTTAATCATCTGACCGGCGCATATAGCCATAGCTGCTGACGCGCCGTAAAACCCACAATTCAATTCAATTCAATTCTGATTTCCCAATGGTGAATCATATATCTTTGATCCACCTCAAGAAGCTTCAGAATTCCGTAGGATGTCGTCTTCGCTGCACCGAGCTTGTTCAAATGCTCCATCTGACAGGGAAAGACGAAGAATTCAATTGTTAAAAAATACTACTTTGACAACATGATATTGTTATTATTTAATTCATCTCATCAATTACATGGAATTGTGAGAGTTAGAAAAAAATCTTGATTTTAGCCAACTGTGGCTGAAATATTCATTTGTAATTTTTAAAAAATGAAAAAAAGTATTTTATTAATCTTTTCAATTACAGGGAATTGTGATAAGTGAAAAACAAAAACTTGATGGTATTTCATGCACACGTATGGTTGAAATATTCATTTGTAATTTTAAATAAATGTAAGATAAATGAACTTAGAAGTGACATTTTGGCAAAATAATTCTATGATATTGTAGTTATTATTTGAGATGGGACTAACTTTATTGATGGTGCTGTTGCTGGCTCCCGTGGAGTCGTGGATGCTCCTGGAGTCTAGTTTGATTGATGACGTTGATTCGTTCACACCTGTCACTGCTCAGTTTTTAGTCCTAACGTTTCCAAAAAGAACACAAATGAATAAAAAATACGAGCGTCGTATCTCACTGCCGGCAAGCCACAAGTAATCACTGTACCACTTTCGTTGGCAATATCGTGTAATTTTTCCCTTCTGGCACGTTAGATCTAAATTTGGCGTAGGTCTCTTTGATTTTATTGAACACTTATCTTCATAATGAAGAGATTGGAAGTTATTCTTTAGTAAATAGTCAACCAGGTCTTCTCCAAACACAGTAGCAGTATTCGCTTCACTATTGTCCCCACTCGCCTCGTCGATGTCGAAAAGTTGGAAAAAACGGAAGGAATATACACCAGCACCTCGTGCAGCCACACGGCTACTAAACGTGTTGGTACAGAAAAAAATGAGTGAATTAATACTTGCGTCCATGTCAACGTGAGATTTTGTTTCCCCCTACATTCCCAAGGAAATAACGCAGATTGCAAAACATCGCTCTCGCCTAGCGATAAGCCAGGAGCGGACAAGCCGGCGTCAACTGCTGGCTCTTGGTATATGGGTTGAATGATAGCTTGAATTATATCATAGAAGACATGGCTCTTGTGCCACCTTCTACCTCACGTTGCTGCGAGGGTTGCGGGTGATCGTAAGCTTCGCTATACGCTTTTTCTCGAGCGAGATACATTTTGTTAGCAGCGAGTGACATTTTCTACATGTCTCAACCTATAGATCAACCTACGTACTGTGAGTAAGCGCAGCGAAACAAAAAACGCGCGCGTAGGAAAGAAACTCAGGTACATGAAATTAACCTATTAAATAGCTAAAAGAAAAACGTTCACTTGACAATTTTTGGGGAGACAGTGTCTCATTAGGCTCCCCTGACGCTTCGCCCCTGCTTACTGCTTACAGCAGAATTGTTCTTCACGATTTCTTCTATCAAAATATTTATTTCCCTATTTTGATATCGCTTACTTAAGTAACATTTGGCTCTTGGACCAACTTCCTAATATATTTATCATTATTCTTTATATCCCAACAATCATGTGCTACTCATAATCAACTTAAATATTGCCATTATTATCATCATCGTTCTTTGGTCTCAATCATCATCTCTTCACCAATATAATCTCTAAAAATCATTTTTACAATCTTTAACTATTCTTAAAACATTAATAAGCATTTTTAACAGTTCTCCAGTATGCAATCATTTTATATCCGAAGTATCCATACTATCTTAAACATATGATATATTTTGGTCTTGATATCAGATCATATTTTTTATTATATTTATTAACACACCAAATACATTAAACGATGCCATGTACTACCTGAATTCTTAAGACCCATCCCCATTCGAAAATCCAGTCTTGGCCATGTCCGCTGGTGCCATCCCTACCTGAAAATAGCCACTCTGAAAATCTAATGTTGAAAACATGCTATTCGCCCCTAACTTATCCAAGACATCGTGTAAATTTGGTATTGGGGGAAAAAAAACGCGTTTAGTAGTAGCATTCAAAGGACGGAAGTCTAAACATAGCCTCATTCCTGCTGCTCCTGTTTCATTGCCTTAATTTTTGTCCAGGACGACTCTTGCTGACCAATGTGATGTGGATGGTTCAATAATTCCTCCTTCCAACAAATCCTCAATCATTGCATCCAGCACCGGTTGCTGACTGTGCTACGCGGTGAGGCTGGTGTGCTATGGGTGCGCCGCTGCCTGTATCAATCTCATGCACCACTGTGCTCGAACACCCCAACTTTGTTCCGGGTAACATAAAAATATCTGCGTATTAATTCAGAAACTCCAATGTCTCTCTCCTAAGGTTACCTTTCAAGTGTGATAATTCAATGAACTCTTCTAAGCTCACATTAATACCCTCCTTCTTCATGCTCAGTGTATTACCTTCTCCTGCTACTGCAGGTTTGCACAGCGGAGCTGTGACCTGTCTTCCACCTCAGTGACTGGGAAGCAGATCTTCTTGTCTTTAGGATACTGCAGCCTGATCAAGTGGCGCAGAGTGATCCTCAAATTCCTCTGTAACAGTTTGCTATCTAATGGGATGCCGAGGGTCAGGATTGCAACTGTACATAAAAGTTGAATTAGATATATGGGTTTTATTCGTTGATTATTTCAAAGCCAGTGTATTTCTGAGGCTAGATATAAGGAGATGTCTTCATTG
Source organism: Nemurella pictetii (assembly GCA_921293315.2). Lineage (NCBI taxonomy): Eukaryota > Metazoa > Arthropoda > Insecta > Plecoptera > Nemouridae > Nemurella > Nemurella pictetii. Next base: position 2,846,677 of record OV121120.1, on the reverse strand, counting down.
CCCTCCTTGCACTTCTTCCTCCTGAAAAATGTGGATCCACGGATCCACAGCTTCCTCGTTCAGGTGGCGTTGGACGAGGCCCCAGTCGAGGTGGCGGCTGCCGGCTCTTCCGCTTCGGTGGTGTCTAACGTCTGCCGGCTTTTACCCTCCCTCGCGATTCTCCCCCCAGATCCTGTGGGGCAGCTTCCCGACGTTGTGGGAAGGAGCGATTCTCCACCTGAGGCGGTACCCTCCTGGGGTATTTCCTGTTTGATTGTTGTCCATGCTGGTGTCTTTTTTGTTATGGTCTTCTTTCTTCTTTCTGTTGTGCCCTGATTTGGCGACACAACATGTCGCACCAGCGGTTGCCGCTGGTGCCAAAAATGGGTTCTCTCAAGCTTACATAGTAGTACAGTTTATTGACAGCTACACTTACTCAAGCGACTGCCACGAAGACACGGGCGAGTCCCCCGAGTGCCACTCCCAGCTTGCACTGAACTCTAAACTGAACTCCAAGATTGAACTAGGTACTGGATTGAACTACTTTGCCTTGGCTAAGCTACCCTTATATAGTAAGCATAAAATGCTTAGCCAAGACACAAGTGTTAAACAACTATTACACTTACTAACTCATCATAACAACTAATTGCTGATGATGACTAAACACTAAACAAACCTATAGCAAATTTCTTATGCAATAATTACGAAACCCGGGCTACAACATTTCTTCTCCTCATTATTCGTTCTTCTCGGTATTCCCTTGTCTCATGTCCTCCTCAGAGCTCCGTACGCAGGAAGCCGAAAATGTCTGTTTTACTCGAACTTTTCTTCAAGCTCCGCTACCTTGACTGCCTCCTCAAATATAGTAGTGTAACTTTTGGGTTTCCTGATGGAGGAACACCGTCGTTACCGAGTATAACAGGGAAGGGGTGGATTAGGCTCCCCGGTTACTAGTTTAGATTGCTAATGATAATTGTAGTTAATTGGTAGATTGAATTAAGGTTTATTGGTATTGGTACACAAATGATAAGTAGTTGGCTTGATACACTTTACTATATCTATACTATTGGAATACGTCTGTCTACGACTAAGGCTGGATTGGTACTCTCTGGTGGTTGCTATAGCTATGCCTTTCTGCTGGCGTTCTCACAGGTGTAAAGTCTAAGATCAGGATTGTGGGAACAGCATTGTCAGCAGTTGCATACTTCTGTCCGTATACTGTTATCAGCAGAATGAAATGATACTTGCTGCTAGTATAGAGTATATTATAGAATATTGTAGGGTAGAGAAATATCTACATGTAACTTTGTTACATTCCTCCCTCCTTTGTAGAAGGAAGCAATACGTTGAAATTTTTGAAAACAAATTGAAATGAATTGCTGACGGATGGAAATATGCAATAGGCGAATAAAATTGGTCTAAAACTGTTTAAATGTCACTATCTCTAGTAGAACATGTTGACAATATCTTAAAATTATGAGCAAAAGTTAAACAAATCTTAAGAATTAACTCTTACAAGTAATTGTTGGAAATCGATTGATGCAAATGATTGCGAATCAATTATTAGCTAAATAAAATCTTATATTGTAGATTGCTGCTTTGGTGGAATTGTCAACATTAAAGTTACTTTGTTTCAAAACTGGTTTACAATATGTGAATTGGTTTGATTACTAAATCAAAACAAGATTAGGATCAATTCCATAAAACATTGTTTCATTATTACTATAATATTTCGTAAAACTAAGTTTCTAAGCATAAAATTCTAGAAGTTTTATCAAATTGGGATTTGATAATGATTATCGAATATTGAGTTCGACATCGGCTTACACGCTAAGCAAATGGTTGGATTGATGAAGATTGTTCAATTGGAACATCTTGTAAAACAAAAGTTACATATTTAAATAAAAATATTTAAAAATAATTGGTTATTGAATTCTATTCAAATAATGGTTTCATAATTATATCGATACTTAAGATAAATTGATTGTTTTTTTTTAACAATAATTTCCTATGCTTTTCTTTCAAATTAATAGGTTCATCTGAACGTATCTTAAAAATACAGTAGTTTAATTGCTAGAACGATATTTTATGATCAATTGGCTGTTCATTTTGCGCGATTCAGCTAAAATAATAGATTCATAATTGGATTGATAATTCTTAAAATTAATTGGTTCATTTCGAACATTTGTTCAAATTTGTTCAATTTGCTTCAAGTTTGCTTTGAACATTTAGCTTTAACAATAGTTTGTTCTTAAATTTATATCTTATATTTAATTGTTACGCTATAGATACTAGCTATGATTTTAATTTGACACATTTTAGCGTGAAGGGTTTTGAAAATTGGAACATTATTTTTTAAGTTTACGAAGTTTACGAAATGGGTTTTCAAGATTGATTTTGGAAAAATGGCTTTTTGCGAACACGAACCTCGAGGTTTGGGCGATGATACGCACGTCACATTTTGAATGCGATTGACACTGCACTTGGTGGTTGAGATTGCGTGATTGTGGTTTGCAACTCTTTAGCGTTCTGAGTCTGTTTGTCTGCCAATGTTCGGTTTGGGCGTGGGGGTAAAAGTTCGACGACGCATGGTTGTGGTTACGATACCGTTTTGTTGTGATAGTTTGGTTGGTTGTTGGTTGGTCGTCGATGCGTCGTGATTTCCCGGACGGCTGGATTGGAGCGTCCTCGTCGCCAGGCAGGTAGATGCAGCAGCAGACGTCAGCGCTTTGCACTGCGTTTGAGTGTGTCGAATGGCTGGTGTACGTGGTCATCTCTCGGGTTGTGCGCTGCGTAGTCGGCTGGCTAAAACATGGAAAACATTTCCGGCAGTTAACTGTTCTTTCAAAAACCTTCACCTCTTTTTTTTTGTTATTTTTTTGCTAGACATATCTATTTTGGCATTTTTGTTTTATTTTATTTATTTTTTGTTTATTTTTTGTTTATTTTTATTTTTTACCCTGGTTGCTAGGGCGGGTTGGCGTTTCGCGCCTCTCACGCGCAGCCCGCTCTGCGGCGCGTACACGCGCCATATATAACTGCACGTATGCTTCCTGCTGCGCCGAAGTGCCCGGAGGCACGATGAAAAAACGGTGTTCACCCTCTGGCGTGAGATAGTTGCAAAGGGACTCACCGTGAATCTCCATGGTTCCGTTGATACTCTTCTGGTGGTTGCTATAGCTATGCCTTTCTGCTGGCGTTCTCACAGGTGTGAAGTCCAAGACCAAGAATGTGGGAACAGCATTGTCAGCAGTTGCATACTTCTGTCCGTATACTGTTATCAGCAGAATGAAATGATACTTGCTGCTAGTATAGAGTAATATAGAGTAATATAGAGTATAGAGTAATATTATAGAATATTGTAGAGTAGAGAAATATCTACATGTAACTTTGTTACAGTCGGTTTTCTTGAAAGGACATATCGTTTAAAACTACCCTTAATGCTATATGCAAAAATTGATTCTTCAATGAATCATTAGACAACTTCTTCCTAACTCTGTCTTCTGCCAGATCGCTGACAACTGTAGCATCCCCTGGCCTTCGATTTGCAGCCTAGCCGAATAATTTGCAACTGACTCGCTATTTTTCTGCACACAATTTCGAAACAACTGCTCTGCAAATTCTGGAAATTCAGTTTTCCTGTACTTTTGAGCCAATGCATTTTTAAATTCTCCCCAATTTTTAAGTGCGCCAGACTCAAAATTATCTATTGTCCTGAACGCTCGTGCCTGTCCTCTTAATTTCAACTGAGCGACACCCAACTTCTGCTCGTCATTCCAAGCTCCTAACAGACCAGCCAAATCAACACTACGCAGAACAGCCGAAGAGAATTAACCTCCTCAGAAAATGGTTCCACTTGGTTAATCAGCCCTATTTTTGAATTCGCTGTTTCCGTCTGATCAGCCATATTTCCTTTCCTTTCAAATGCCACGAATATACTGAATAAAAATAACAGATTCTTCGAATTCAATTAATTGTTCGACTGCTAAAATCAATCTAACCTACTCACCAACCGGCCCGACGAAGTGAGCCATTCCTCGAAAGGTTCGGTTCTGCAGGCTTCTGGTTCCCAGAAAGCTCAGCGTCGGAAAGTTCGCGTTCGGGACGCGCTGTGCGCTCGCAGACTCGTTGAAAGCTCGAAGGGAAGTTCCGTAAAATTCTTGTTTCTTCGGGTTGCGTCTGGCTTTCGATCTTCGATACTGGTGTAAGAAATGTTTTCCGCTGCCACCAGCGTAACAAGCGCTGCTATAGTAAACAAACGGCGCTGTTATACGATTTTATTGATTTTAATGATAATTGTCGAATATTGTTCAATGTGATATTTATTGGTGAAATAGGTGGGTGCTTCAGGCGGCTGTTCTCGCCTAGGTCTAAGTTAGCTCTGCCTGTGGCTTGCAGTCTGATGAACCACGAAGCCTGAAAATTGCTATAGTCAACACCTTTGCCTGCTTACTCATATCCGATCAAAGTGCATGCAATATTGCTGGAATTCGTGCGATGAAGCTAAAATATGCTAGTGAAAGAGTCATGACCAGATTTCAGTCTTGTTACATTAATTTATTGCGTGTACCGCTATCGTGATCCCATTGGAGTCAGGCGTATTCCCTGAATCTTTGAAAAATATATTATGTGTCCTCTGCATAAAAAAGACGAGAAAAAAAGTGAGCAATTACAGGCCACTAGCATTACAGTCAGTTTTCTTAAAATTGATTAAAATCACATTTTGTGCGAGGTTAGTTTTCTACTTAGAGAAGCATACATTACTACGCGATTTCCAGCATGGATTCCCAAACAACACAAGGATGTCGTAAGGAGGTACTAAAGAGCTCCTTTTTATTTTAGGAGCTTTTCTGGGAGGTACTGAGGAGCTCCTTTAGTCCTCCTGAACACCTACTTTAGGCATGCCTATGTGTCACTCTTTTGTAGCTCCTTAGGACCTCCTTTTAGGAAAAAAGGAGGTCCTAAAATGTTGGAAAAAGGAGTAAAATAGGAGATCTTTTTTTGCCTAAAAAAGGTTGTCCTCAGGACATACTTTTTGTTAAAAAAAGGAGGTGTTTAGGACATCTTTTTTTGCCAAAAAAAGGTAATACTCAGGACATACTTTTTGTATTAAAAAGGTAGTTCTTAGGACATACTTTTAGTTTTAAAAAAGAGGTGCATAGGCAATCTTTTTTGCCAAAAAAAGGTACTTCTCAGGACGTTCACAGGGATAGGTATTAAATATATGAATTAAAACCATAAAAAATTGTGTATTATGAAACAAATGCCACTGCAACTAGTACATGGCAATTGTTGTGTTTATTTAAAAAGCAAAAAATAAACAGGATAAGCTGGAACACAGATTAGGCAGATAATTCACGATAAACCGACACAAAAATTTGTAACTTAAGCAAGCAGGTTGCTCGCAGCATGGAGATAACTGTAAGTAGTACAAGTGGTGTGGCTCGAGCTGAGATGCGGCACCGAGTTTGAATGAATAGCACAAAAATACCGTGGCGGGACGTAGCTGTGAATGAAACGCTGTTGTTGCCGCTCGCCACGGCATTGTTTGTACGTTTGACGCAGAAGTGTTTGCTGTTGAAAGCGGAAAGAACAGCGCTTCAATCACAGCTCCGTCTCGTTGCCGTGCTTCCATGCTGGTCATTCAAACTCTGTGCTGCATATCAGCTCAAGCCACACCACTTATACAGCTAACGGTTACTTACACGCAACGAGCACCCTGCTTGCCTTTAGCGCTTAGCATCAACCATGCTTTAGACTCGATGCTGGTAGCATGTAGGACACCGTCAGAGGCACTAGTAATAAAAGTACATAGTGTTGAATGTAGACCGAGCCAAGATGCAGCGCTGATTTGAACGACAAGCATGAAAACACGGCGGTGAGTCGATTGAGGCGCTGCTCGTTCCTTTCGCTACGGCATACACAACTGCATCGTACTTGCAAACAACTCCGTAGCGAGCGGAAAGGACAGAGATTCACTCACAGTAACGTCTCACCGCTGTGTTTTTGTGCTGGTCATTGAAACTCAGGAGCTCTAAAGTAGAAGCATAGAGTTTGAAGACTGGTGCAGGCATTGTGTTAAAGCTAACCAGGTTCAGGGACACTAGTATAGTAACAGTGGTGTGGATCGAGCCGAGATTCAGCGCCGAGTTAGAATGAACAGTACAGAAACACAGTGGCGAGACGTTGCCATGGACGAAGCGCTGTTCTTTCTGCTCGCTACAGAATTGTTTGAATGTGCAATGCGGATGGATGTGCATCACTCCTACTACAGCACTTCTGACAGCATCGATAACCAACTGCTTGCCATAAGCACTGAGCCTCTACCCTGCTTCAAACACAATGCTGGAACTGTCTCTTGTTGCATCTTCCCCCAGCCTTCCATTCATTATACTCAATGCCCCAGCCTTCCGAGCCTGAATCAACTGTCAGTAACCACCCCACTTTCGAAAACTTCTACACGTTTTCCACAACTTTCCAAGGCTTCATCAGGTTGGCTTGATGCGGACGGTCAAGCTGTACCTCTCCTCGGGTCCTCTATCTGCTAAGTCTCTTAAGCATCCCGAAGTAGGAACCTGTAAATAAATTGAACACGAGGATAGAAAATGTATTTTGGGGTTAAGTCAATCACTCTTATGAATAATAGTCGGTATACATGCTTTAAGCTATCAATAAAGAAAGTAGTAAAAATAATATTGAAATGAATGCGAATAATAATAATAATAACATCAAAAGTAAGCAGCACTTACCAATAAAATAGAAATAATCGTAGGAATCGCTTCGAAAATCCAAACAAATGTAAACCGGAAACGGACGATCTCGAGGCGAATGAGGAGCTATTGAGATAGCCTCCAACTCGATGGAGCAGCCGAGATTTTATTTGTAAATATCATTATTAGTTTATTACATATTATTTTGCAATCGTCACAACCACGAAATTTTTTTAGAACGATTTTATATTTTTGTATCAATCATTTAATAGGTAATCAACGAATAATGATTATCACCTATTGCAAAATTTTGCGGGAGAATTTGACTGACAGGCAAACAACCTTTTGTCTTTGAAATAACGACGAGTTTAGTTTTCTTACGCAAATTTACGTTCTAACTTCCATCCGCATATAAATGGGATGCGAATGACCCACATTGGTTTTAATCCAGACTTTTAACGGACATTTTGTATAGTCTCGTAAGCACCAAGTTAATTGAGTTGGTCAATTTTTTGAACTTTTTTTTGAAATTCACATATAGCTTGAAAACGACTACCCTTTTGTCAAACTGTCACGGAACGAAATTTGTTCCTCTGGTTAAGGCGCATCCTTTTTTGTCATTTTTAGCCATTTCCCGTCGATGAAAAGTAAAAAAAAAAGATCTCGAACTAGGTAAAATCATTATCTTAGTTTTGTCAACTTGTTCCACTTGTCGACGATTGTAATTTTTTACATTAATCCGTGAAAATCGTTAATATTTTCCATTTATAGGGTTTTAAATCATTTGCGATGGTGAAGATTAATCGTAAATGTTTTCTATGTATTAAATTTTTTTTTCACAAATGATTTTTGAACGTCAACTCAGATTACTTAGCACTGAGGTTCTTGAGTTCGATTCATATATCTTGGAATTTTTTTTTGTTTTCAAGAATTGTTTTGCTCAATATTGCATGTTAATGGTGTTTTTATTATTATTATATATTTTTATTATTGAATTCTGGGCATATATTTTCTTTATCGTTTCATTTGGTTGGAAATAGCGAAAAAAAATATATATATCCTCCTTAAGGGTGCCTTCTTTTATGGAGAAAAGATTAGAAAAGGAGGCGCCTCCAAAGATTGCCTGTTAAAAGATGAGAAAAGGAGGAACCTCCTAGAGGGAGCCTTTTTTAAGCAGAAAAGATGAGAAAAGGAGGAACCTCCTAGAGGGAGCCTTTTTTAAGCAGAAAAGATGAGAAAAGGAGGAACCTCCTAGAGGGTGCCTTTTTTTTATGAAGAAAAGATGAGAAAAGGAGGAACCTCCTAGAGGGTGCCTTTTTTATGGAGAAAAGATGAGAAAAGGAGGAACCTCCTACAGGGTGCCTTTTTGATGAAAAAGGAAGTGACTAGGACAGACCTCCTTTTTAACTAAGCCATCCTATAAAAGACCTCTTAAAGAGGTACTAAGTGCATCCTTTTTAAAAAGGAGCTCTTTGTCACGCTCCACAATGTACTCCTGTCCTATTCCAATAGCAACACAAAGTCTTACCTCTTCAAGATTTTCAGAAAGCATTTGACATTATTAATCATGACTTACTTCTAGCCAAATTAGACTGTCTCGGAATTAGAGGTGTGGGCAATAAATGAGAAGCTTCATTTCTGCGTGATTGGGTTCTCCCACAGCCTCCTACCGTTCCCCTAACCGATATTACCATTAACGCTAGTATTAATATCCTTTATGTTATAATTATTATAATTATTAGGTATTATATATTTATATTTTTTATTTTTTTATTTTATATATTTATTTCTTATTATTATTGTTTTCGTTTTTTACCATTACCATTTCCACGTTATTATTACTTTTATTATTACTATTACTATTAATTTTATAATAACATATATTACTATTAATCTATTCTTAATCATCGACTGACGTAGCCCATATATGTACCCTGTACTTATCCACGAGCTAAATAAAATACAAATACAAATACAAATGGTTAAGATAAACCAATCAGAGAGATGTACATATTCCAACGAATGTATAGTAAATATGTGCAACAGGGAGCGTCAATACCTCCCATCTTATTCATAATATACATGTCTGTCATGTCAAATGACATGTCTAATCAAGTAAAATACCTTACAGCACCTTACAGCATTTGCTGACGACACAATTATTTAAGTAAATGATAATAAATAATAATCTTTTACTGTCCTAATCTATTACATAGGCAAAGACATTGTAAAGGCTTTTTTTGTTTTTCTCAAAGCCGGCCAGCCACGCCTGACGCTTCTCCTTCTGATTTTACTTCATGTTTCTTATTCTTCTTCTTCCTCCTCCTCACATATTTCTACCATTACCCTAGCAAAAATTTGAACTGATGTCAGCTTGCAGCTGAACTGACATGAACTGACATGAACTGACATGAACTGACATGAACTGACATGAACTGGCAATTTGCAAGCTGACCAAATGTCAGCTTGCAGCTGAACTGACATGAACTGACATGAACTGGCAATTTGCAAGCTGACCAAATGTCAGCTTGCAGCTGAACTGACATGAACTGGCACGAACTGGCAATTTGCAAGCTGACCAAATGTCAGCTTGCAGATGAACTGACATGAACTGGCACGAACTGGCAATTTGCAAGCTGACCAAATGTCAGCTTGCAGCCGGGGGGGACCATATAGGATATTGATCAGCATTCGGTTAGTTCTGAACATCGCTTTAAGATATCGATGAAGTATCATCTGCAGTAATATTTTTGTCAACCCTCCTCGATACAAACTATATAATTTTCAGTATCGATAAGACTGTTTTAATGCTTTTATTATTTTCCACACATTTATGACGCACGTAAAAAAAAAATCTTAACCTTGTTTGTGGTAGGTCCATGTCTTGCCGTAACACTCATCAGGAAAAGCATTATTCATATAATTTTATTCTCATTAGTATAATTCAAGAGTTTCTACGAAACAAAACTAGCCCGTCGAAAGTAAGACAGTTCAAACACAGCGGGCATGGCACCAGAGTCAATGTAACGCAGCCATATTGACGTTAAGCGACTCTGATGGATCGCCATTATTGATGTTCCGAACTTCCGATCTCGAGGAGCGCAAGAGCACGTTTTTGAAGAAATTGAACTAATAAGTTGTAAACAATATAGTATCAGTCGCACACATTAATTGATTGACGGCGTAAAAAGTATCGTTCATGTATCCGAAATTAAATACTTAAGTCCGCAAGACGAGAAATATGTTTCAGGGGATAGTTTTTTCCAAGTGTTTATATATTATAGGTTAGAATCGGGCAGAAAACAAATTTCAGAAAAGTTCCATTGATATTTAAACTTTCCTTATGTTTCTTTAGAATGTAGAGTTCAGACTCCAACACATGCTTATTATAATCACGCCAAATTTCTTATATTTTTCAGATTGTGCTCCCATGAGAAACATTTGCAAACATGCCAATGCTGCCTGCTGTTTTTACTCCCTTGTGCTCGGCTGCATGTTCCGCAGCAACGCAAGGCACCTGCCGACAATCCTTAACTGTGGGTACAGTCACGTAACTCCGCACGCATGCACGGCAGCAGAGTAAAGCGCAATTTGATTCTCATGGAAGCACAAACTGTAACGATCACCAGTCAGCTAAGAAAGGAAACGTAAGCTGCGCCAGGATTTTATCAGCATCAGTCAATATCAACAAACTAGTGCATTTAGCATTTATTTTTTCCCCCCATTATAAATGACTAGACCAATGGCTCAGTCATATGAAATGAGATGAAACCCTAGGAACCGACGAACAACCAGAAAAACACCAGCCGAGGGCAACTTGCAGATCACCGACTGGCATCAACCGGCGCCACCTTACGTCAACTGGAAATTGTGAAGTGGCGCAAGCTGACGTAAACTGGGAACTGTGAACTGGCGCAAGCTGACGTCAACTGGCAATTTTGAACTGGCGCAAGCTGGCGGTTTTGAACTGGCGCAAGCTGGCGGTTTTGAACTGGCGCAAGCTGACGTCAGCTGGCAATCCGCAAGCTGACATCGTTCCATTTACCAACTGGCGGCCAGTTGACTTTTGCAAGCTGACGTCAGTTCAGATTTTTGCTAGGGTACCTTTCTCATACTTCCTTCGAACACTGCTAGCCCCGAAGATACTTCTTCTCATCCCAAAATTTATTTGTTTCCACCTCATTCCAGTTTATCTGTCCCTCATCTAAATCTTCTTTAATTAATCCACTCCATTTCTCTCTTGGTCTCCCCACCGTTCTTCGCGCCACAACCGTGGCTTCGAATTCTCTTCTCGGTATTCTCTTCGGATCCATCCTCTTAACATGACCAAACCAACGCAGTCAGTCTCTCCCTACCCAACTTAAACCCTGATCGCTCCACTCCCAACTCCTTCCTTATCGTGCTGCTTCTCAATTTGTCCATTTTCGTCACTCTCTTCACACTTCTCAAAAATTTCATCTCCGCTGCTTGAAGCTGCCTTCCCTTTTTGCCCCCATTTAAATAATAATATTAATATTTTATATTTTATAATAAATAATAGTAATAAAAAATAACTATTAATAATAATAAATGTATTAATTATTAGATATAAGCGGAAATTTTAATATTTAAAAAATCCAAAGTGACTAGCTTGGACGGTCTTCTATCTTCTCTCGGCTGGAATTCAGTTTACACTTTGGCTTAACTGCACATTTTTTCAATATACCGACAAACTGCCTAATTTTCTCGGCAGGAATATGTGGAATTGAAATCGTTTTTTTTTTGTTTCGATATGTTGCTAGCCGTGTTTCTTGTTGTTGACATTCGTAGCTAGCTGGTATAAGCTGGCGTACATGATATGTTTTCAATTCATAATATCTATATCATAGCTTGCCATGCTGTGGGTGAAATAAATTTGTACCAGCTATTCCATCGAAACTAACGTTTTTTTTAGTAATATTATCACGCAGATGAATTCTGAACAAGCATTGAAGTTTAATTTCGTAATTTCCATGAAATATTTCTAGCCATTTTTTAAAAACATGGATATGCGCAAAATTGCCGCATACCAAGCGTATTTCTGATAATGAGTTGGTACACGCAAGATCTGGGAGAAGGTGTGCATCGCCGTATTCCCCCGAAAGCCCGCAGGGTCAGGGTATCCGCCTGTTAGAATGATCCTATCAGCTCCGTAATGGCACGTGCGTCAACGGGACAAGTGCATCGAGCAACACCCCTAAGCCTCAACTTGATTCCTCTGTGGCTTGCACTGGGGCCCAGAAGTTTGTGTTTCAAGCCCATGAGCTATAAGGCAGCTAATTGATAAAACCGTTCAATTAATTTTAAATCACCGTTTAGGATCTGTTGCTATCGCTGGGCTATTCTCTAACAGTGGAAGGAAAGGATTCTTGTTTTGCTGCTCGCTGCAGCTTGTTAGATTTTTTTGAGTTATTAATTTAAAGTAGTTGAGATCGGTGGATGAACGATGTTGTAAATCGAGCAAGAAGCATACAGTAGCCATTTTTTTATTGGCCAAAAACCACTTAAAATATCAATTGAAAATTTTGAAGAATCATTCTGCATTGCTAAACCTTGTTGAATTTTTTACTCAAAATGGATTCCACATTATGTCGTCATTGAGTATGTCGTCATGCACTCAATGATGTCGTCATACAAAATCGTGACGCGGGCAGTCTCGCAGCGCTCTACAACGGCGAGCGGAGCGCTCCTTGGCGGTGAGCGGAGCGCTCCCTAGCGGCGAGCGCAGCGCTTCCGGTTCCATCCAGCATGCCGCGCTCGCCGCTCACCGACCGTGATCAGTCTCGAGGCAGGCGGCCGTGCGACGAGATCGTGAGGTGTTTTTGCCGCTGCGAATGTCGCCATCTTGGCCAGGCTGCTTTCCGGTTCTCCATGTATCCTTGCCGCAGTGTTCACAGCGGTGGCTGCTAGTTGAGATTACATCATCTCGCATCGCATCACGTTACTCACGAATCCTCGAAGTAAATCGCAAGAACAATTTGGTAAGTCGCAGCCAGGCGCTGTTTTCCTTCATATTTTGTTGAGTCGATCGCCTCGTGTTAAACGGGGTCTGTGTGAGCTTTGCGTTCCTTGCGTGCGTAACTTTGAATGAAATGATAGTGCTGCTTGGGTTTAGTAAGCAATACAAGACATTAGACAAATACAGGCTACAACCGGCACGAAATGGACAAGTTAAAAATAAATTCGCATTTTTCGACCGTTACCCCTTGGCCGTTTTGCCATGTTATTCGAGCACCCGATAATTTAAAACTGCCTTTCGCCAAAATAACTGCAAACGCACCAACTCGTATCGACCAACACCATTAAAAAACACCCGTTTCTCAATTAGTGCTTACTATTTTGCAAAGCCTTCACCATTGCGTTTGGATATTTTGTATCTGTTGCTAATGATAAGCTTGTTGAGCGAAGCGAATCTTCAATTCAACCCTCTGCTAAAAGTATTCTGCTTTCTGTGGAAAGCTTTTCTTGGAAGTTGGGTTTTACTTAAAATTTCAGTTGTTAACAAAGACATTTACAGACCGTGTACATTTTTTTATGCGTTCTGATAAGCGCTTTTCCTTCCCATTTTTAACATCAGTAATTTCTCCTATTTTAACGAAATTTACAGTGCATGGAAAGGCCCACCCACAATTGACATAAACATAAGCATAAGCACAACGCATAGTCGCAAAAGGAAATTAAAAGTGGGGTAGAGGATAGGATCGCCCACAACTGACAACACTAGCAACACTAGCGACCTAGAGCGCACAAGGCATCGACACAACGCACAAGGAATATGAAAAATAACGCCAATCCATGCTAAAATGAGGGTACACGAATCACAAGTCATATGATTACGGTGCTTGATTTCATCGGCACGATGCTGAGTGTTGCGCAAATTGGGCAGCGACCGGCCATTCGGTTCGAGAAACCGTATTTTTTTGTTATTTTCTGTCTGTTTCTATCATCATAGACTCGAGCATAAATAGCATCAATACATGTACAGTTTATTGATATAAATGTGAAGGTTTGTTTCAATATCATCAGTTTTTGTATTTTATTTGCGTGGTGCAGTAACGACAGGGTGAGACTTGCTTTTGCGTCATCGTCATAGAAATCGCAGTAAAAACACCCATCGTTGTAACTACCTCACGTGTAACATAAGTATTTGTGAAAGTTTGGTCGTGAAATTCAAACGCAATTCGTGTTTCCCAGTAGCATTAGATACTAACTAATGAACTAAACCTGAAAAATAACGACCAAATCATGACAATCGGCGGGTACAACTTTGCCTGCGGGGCACTTACTTGAGCCTCTCAAAGCAAGCTCAACTGTCACATGTTAGTCATTCAAAACCGTAATGTGTCACGGCAAGTCCGGAGGGCGAGTCATCAGACATCCGGCATCCGTCCCTCCTCAGTGTTCTGACGGCGGTCGTTGGTATTCCTGTTCTTAAATTAGATATCCGACTAGCATTTTGTGCAAGGTACCCGATGATTCAACCAGGTACCTGGTTGGTTCTGGAGTTTTTCCACTTGCTAATGAGGCTCCTTGGCCCATGCTACATAATAGTGCCGGTTATGACAATGGTCGGTTGGAAATTCTTTGATTGAGAGTTCCTCGGAAAGCTATTTGTACCAGGTACCTGATAAAATCCCTTTACATTATCACCAAATACTTGAATATATTCAGTTGAACAAAAGGCTGCATAGTATGAAGGCGTATGCATGGCGTGCGTCACAGAATGATAAATAGTTTATTTTATGCAGTGCAGTTGGACAAAATGATTATGATATACATTATCACAATTTTGTTATTTTAACAAAACACAAGATTTTAGTTAGTGCCGTGCAGTTGAAAACAAATAATAAACAGTGTAATAGAAAAATGTATTCACGATGTACATAATAGTGAGCCCTCACGATATAATTCAACCAAGCCAAGCATATTAGGTGAAAAACTTAGCCATTGCAAAACTGTGTAGCGGGGTCCTTATTGATCTCTGTCAGCTAGGATTTTAGTTTGTACTTGAATGCTTGATGGTATTAAGATTTAGTAATATTTTTGGGAAGATTATTAGAAACTCTGGATCCAATGAAGATAATGTGTTGTCGCCCCCTTACATGGTTGCGTTCGACTCTTCAACATTTTTAAGGTTTCTCAAAACCAGCATTGTCGGCATTGGGAAAGTTCTGTTGGATGGCAAGGTATCTTTCCGTAATTTGACAAAATTACTAATTTTCTTATGTAATTCCTCAGGCCTCCGCATGCTGGCATCAAGCGTGCTGCCACCGAGTATGATGACAGTCCGAGCAATTGCACTGCCGATACGCCCTCGTCCCAGACAGGAGCAAGCGGGAACTCCGTGTGCCGTCACCACCGAGCCTGCAGCCCCGAGGTAAGGCCGGCAAGGCCCCTTCCTTTCTCTTGGCTAATGATATGCACATGTCATGTGTGGTTTCCATCATTTAGGATTACTTTGTAGGGTGCACATTGCTTTACCAGGCTGGATACTTGTCGCAGGGCACTAGAATGGTCTCCACTTTCTTTGCTTTACAGGGTTTCTAGGCTAGTTAGAGATTATCAATGATAAGGTCACGCTCGTAGAATGGCTGTTAGGTACATTTTAACAATTCATGAAATTAAATTGGCAAGGCACTAATTAAAAATATCGAAATCAAAAGAAATGTGCCTAAATGTTTTATTTACCACTCGCATATCTTCAAGTATTTTACTTGTAACTGTGTTTTTAGTAACTCATTTCGAAATAACGGTTAATTTGTGAACGGAATTTATTTCGCATCATGTTTGTACCTACTAATATCGACGGTTAGCGCTCGGCAGTCAGGGTTATTCTTAAATTAGATGGTCTTTAGACAAAGACTAGTTGTGTATTCAGTTCAGAATGATTGTCTTGTTTGTTTTATGGTGTTTAACGACTCACTGGTATGACAACTGGCCCTTTGGCACTGGTCTACAATGATAGTGGTTATGATGATTTAATTGACATTTCTCCGTCAACCATGAAATTTTCAACTGCAAATTCCTCCATTCACACTGTTTGGATCTGTTTGGCAAAGTGGCAGCTATTGATAATACTCGTGTTAATTCATACATGACCATGGTATTTATTACTGCAAACGTTGGGCTGAATACACCTGTGTAAATGCGCAAGCACATGGATACTGGTTTGGCGGAGTGCTTCAGAGCCATGGAAAGATGGTTGTGAAGCTTGCGGTTCTGCTCTGATGTGATTGACTTTTGGTCCTGAAAAGGACCTCCGTTCTTATTAGGACCTCATGGATACTCATACTCAACACGGCCGACCATCCAGCGGTGACTGTGATCGATTACCGTTTCCACGGCGATGTAAGGTGTTGTGGTGGTCGACACACACGACCATAAGGGGTTGTCAAGTAGCCAGTCGAACGTTTTCTGGTTGGCGACGCGCCATGCGGCACCGACTCCAGGGCGATGGGCCTGAGGTGCATGGCGTCTCACGAAAACCCTGGACCTACTGGCCGTCATCTTTATTTATCAAAGTGATCGATAGAGTTATCAATTTGATTTTTAGTTAAATTTTTTGTCATTGTCTTGTTTTCAACATATGACCGGCGCAAATAGCCATAGCTTCTGACGCGCCGTAAAACCCACAAATCAATCATTCAATCAATTAACCGCACGCAAGCAGCATCCGTTGTCCTGTCATGTGTAGAAGGTTTTTCACCGGCGTGGTAATTGGAGCTAGTTGGTTTTCTTCACAAAAATAAGCGGTCCATATTTCACTGGTACACAACCACAAAGTGGCAACGGCCACAATCACACTAACAGCGACGCGTTCCATAATCGCAGCGACAAAAGCAAAGAGTAGCGAACTCAGAACCAAGTCATTTGGAATACATGCTGTGTAGGTGGTCAGGTTCTGGTGGCAGACATCCCGGGCCCGCTGAAAATCTCTCCTGTTTCGCAGTCTGGAACTACAACACAAAATATGTAAATATAACGTACAATTCTCCCACTGCATACATTTTATGGAACTCTTATGTTACCTACGTGACTACCAGATAAGATGGGAAACTCCCACTTCCCATGCAGTCTCCACGAAGCCGTCCAGGTGAATTATTTCCCTTCCCAGCTCGCGGGGATGTGGAAATGTGATGCTGGGCCTGGGAGCCGCTTTCCCACCCAAGCGGTGTCTTGGCCTGCGCCGATGAATTTCAGGGGGTGCTGGCTCACCAAGCCCTGGAGACCTGAGATGATTTAGCACTAGACCAGCTAATTTGTTCATCACCATCCTTAGAGAACGAGTACAGAAACTGTCATCAAAAATCACCATAAACGTATCCATCAAATAGCCACTAGTTCACACGTTTTGTCGTGTTACTCTTCGTGTTACTTGTTTCTTGTTCAAATTGTCCAACTTTTTGGTTCTCACCCAACCCTGATACATTGAAGAAACATTCCATGGTTTTACAAAGAAGGACTCGAAGAATTGAAAATAATCAACGAAGAATTGAAAATAATCAACCTTTAATATTTTAATAATACTTTAATAACCTTTACCTGATCCCGAAATCCCGAATAACAACCCCGTTCTATCAAAAAGGGGTAATCATGAAGGATGTGTCCCTTGTTAAGTGTTTCTTGTAAGTTCCTGTGTCCTATCGCTGGTCAGTGTCCATTTTTCCCGAAGAACTAGAAGAATTGAAAATATGTGCGAAGATCATTTGATGGTACCATTAGTGATTTTTTTCTCTTTTGTGATTATTTTCTGTCCGATTTTGAAAGGGGTTATTTTTAATTAACATTTCATCGAACATCAATTTACGTTACCTCTTGAGAATGCCAATGGCATATACTTTTCCCGCGAGCTCCCTCAGCAGCGCGTTGCACACACCCAGAGATAGTTTGGTGCTATTCACCCAATTGTCAATTGTTGCTTTGCACGGAAAACGGAAATTTGAATTTCTTTATTGTTCGTACGCGGCTAGCGATTTATAATGTTTATCTCGAGACCTAATTCTCTCTCATTTTTTCTTCCAACTCTGGGAGGGCTTGTGCTTGAACTGCATTTTTAACAAAGCGAGAATTAAGATTCGGAGACAAACTTGCTAGCATCATAGAAAATCACCGGAGTTTCACCTCGGTTTAAAGAGCGTGCTGTTTGTGTTTAATGTTGCCGTTGATGCTGATTAAGAAAAATTACAGCGTCATTTGCAGTTAAATAGCTGACGTGAGTGAATTTAATTTTTTCAATTGAAAACATAGTATTTAAAGAATACTTCAATTGTGCTTCAACAGCAGAATTTTATGTATCCTTCTTTCAGTATTTTCACAAGATTGGTGGATAAAAAACCAATGTAAGAGTTGAAGTTAACTTCAATCCCTTAGCAATTCATCAAATCTTGCACTGGTTTCATTTATGTTTAAATCTGCAGAGATGTGAGATTAAAGTTGAGAGCTCGATCTGTGGAAAACAGATGCATTGAAGTCTTGTAGAAAAAGAGAACAAGGCTTCAAAAAAGTGACATGCATGGAAGATGATAAAATCTTCACTAGTTGAGGTACGAGCTAAGACTTCAAAATAATATTTTCTCTCTGCCTATTGACTAAGCTTACAATTTTTTTTAGGCCGTAATGGTTTCCCGTTTTTCTTTTGATGTCGCTCCGGACACTCGGTCCCACCGCACGATGTTCTTCGTCACTAATTCCCTGCCTTCCTGGCCCCACAAACACTTCAACTTTCACAACCCTTTTTCCGTAAATCGTTCCTTTCTCTACCCGAAATTTCATAAACTATTGACATTTTCGCGGTTTCTCAACACTGAAATAGACCGGAACTAAAATCACGCACTAAATTTCACTTGGAGATATTTGAGGCGAATGAGAGGTTCCTCTCTCGAGTGAAAAGGCTACTATGTTTATTTGATGATCGGCGGCTTAGTCTTTATATTTCTGATACAGAATCAGATAACGAGGGTAATCTGGCTCTACTCTTCATCATATCATTTAATCATGAGGATGTATTCTTCCTTTTACTGGCTGTCTTTATTAGTATCCTATGGATTAATCTAATTATGTATTCTTTGGCCTTCTCGGCCTACTTTGGTAGAGCTTACTCGGAAGTTCCCCTCTTCCGGAGCCAGTAGGCGTACAAGTCAGTGTACAGATAGGAAAAAGATTGTGTGAGATGCTCGCATCTGAAACAGCTGGGCGAGTGTGACTGACAAAAATAACAACTTGTGCCCAAATACAAAATAATTATAAATTTTATTAACCTCATAGCATTTTAAATTTACTTATAATTTTTTATTGCTCTTTTATAAGGACCTCAATGCTGCACAGGCTGGGGGATTTTGCAGCTGCTGCCCTCAACCCCAGCACCTCCAACCCGAACAGTTGGCGGTGCTGGCGGTGGCGTTTGAGGTGGACGGGTTGGGAAGAGGTTTTGGTTTGGAGGGGATAGACCCGGGGGGTTGATCTTTTTATGGGAGATGATTGGGGGAGTGGTTAATTATAAGGAGTTATTAGGGGAGGAGGATGGGCGTTTGGATGTGGAGTCATCAAACTCCAGCTTTTTTTTTGACGCCAGGTCTCTTTTCTGGGCCATTATTCTCTTGATGTTTGATTCCCTTGCCTAAAACATAATAAAAAAACAAGTTTATCAAGCTAGGAATAGAGCATGTTACCTACATTACAATCAGTGCTGTGATCTATTTAAAATTAATTTGCATGCGTTTGTAACATCGAGCAAAGCCCACCAGCCACTGCAGGTAATTGAATTTGGAGTGAATATCATAGACTTCTCTCATGTACTGTGTATGTAAATTCGAAACATTGAATTTAAATATTTCACAAGTCAAAAGTCAATAGTGTTCAAGTCAAAGTCAAGTCAAACGATACTGTTATACATTAAAGTTAACTCACACACTATCTTGCTGTTGGCAATTAGTTCTATTTAATTTGGAATACCGTTATTTAAACTTATCGGCCTCTACTAGAACACTATCAGGCAGTATAATGAATGTGATAAGGATTAAAAGGGTCGACTTTGGCAATTTGGAAATGAAACATTCATGAATGAATGAAGGGAAAATTTTTCACACATCAACTTTTTCGGCGTACATAACCCAAGGAAACAATAGCGGCGTGGTCCGGTTTTTTACGAAGAGTTTTCACTATTCCTGGCATTTACAACTTATGCATCAAGTAATTCACGTTGATTTTACGTTATAAATGGATAACATCCTCGTTAAACAATATAAAATCACCCTTAAACGATCAAGTAATTCAGCAATGAACGCAATCAAGCCCAGAGAGTGGCCGACCACAATGGCTGACATAGTTCGAGTTGGGCCCATGTCCAGTCCACGCACGAATCAATAAATGGCAGTGCGTCTTCAAAGGTTTTCCTAGCGATTGTGTTGTTTTAAGAAATGGCAGGGTTATGAGGATCGGCGACCTTCATTACTGAGCTGTTTAGTGAATCGAAGAGATTAATTAGAATAACGATGAATTCAGCAGTCGACGGGGCAGTGTGTGATTTTAATTGCCCGGTTTTAATGAGTGTGTTTATTAACGCGGCAGTCGACGCAGTGAGCGCTTGTACGGCGAGCTTAACGGACATCCTGTCAAACTTATTAGGTGCAATGTGGCGAGGGCTCAGCTTGACATTACACCGGGTTAAGTTCGAACCCTGATCAGTGACGAAAGCATCTCGAACGTCTCGCCAAGAAACTTACTCGGGGATTCTGTCAAATTTTACTTAGAAATCCTTACTTTTCAAATTATTTCTTATGCTCTTAAACCAATGCGACACATCGTACAGGACGTGTATTTTACCACCATTTGGGTGCTTGAAAAAATGTTCGCCGGGCCCTAGATTTAATTTGCTATCTGAGATTGATTGTTCGGCCCCTGGTCACAAGTGATTGCTCGAATGTTCGCGCCGGCTTCAAACAGCGCAGTGATGTTAATTTTAAGCAAACGTAACATATCTGCCCCAGACACATTCGTGCCAGCTACGTAGAATGCTATTGGCATCTTGTAACTAAAAGTCAGGCAACGAATCATGAAAACTAAAATATGTGAACCAGGGGTCTCCTACCTTATTCACCTAAATCTTCGAACCCTTTGATCGAGTCGTATCGCTGTGAATATTGCAAATCTTTCTTTATCGACATCTCATCGAACAGCAGCACACCGGACTCGTCTGCAAAATCTTTAAACGCAACTTTTCCATCAATGAAGAGCAAAACCCTGGCTGCAAATCCAGCTCACCCAACCACTTCTCGATCGTGGTCTTACATGGGAGTGTCAACCCATATTTCTCCCTCAAATCTGAATACAAACCAGGGCTCATGTAGTGCATTTCAAGAGACGATTGCTTCTCAGCAGTCGTCACGGCTGAGTCTGCTTATGCAGCGGTTGCATTTTAAACAAAGTGTGTACATCAGGTGTTCAGCGATAATCATTTAAAAAAAACTCCATAATGGTTGATCCCATCATTTTTACCAATGATTAATACATATAATTAAGAAATTAATTAAGATATTACATATATTCACTATTCGCTATCGCAATGCATCACGATATGGCAAACAAAATATGCTCTCTTATTTTGGTACGCCCCTCTACCCAGAGCTTTGTTTGGTCAATCTGTGGAACATAATTATGTTCGTTTGCCTCTTTTGTGTTGCAAAAATCCCGGCACTGGGTTTACTTAACCAGAACATGGTAAGGGGCATTGCGGCTTTCAGGAACTGCGTGCCCCCGCAGAGCCGATCTATCAAGGGCTTCAGCACCTTGCGGCTCTCAATATTATACGCTGTATTGCTACAGAGAGCTTGTAATTTCTCCTTGTAGCACCTTACTACATGGTTGGCACACTCGCGTTTTTCAACTATCTGGCCATACGGTCACGGTCAGTAAACGGTCAGTAAAAATATTACCACGAATCCAGGAATTGCCAGATATTTGGGTGGACTTGGCCAACTCTGGATGCCAGGTACCGATGAAAGGACTCAATGTTGTTGTTTGTCCGCCTCGGCCTCCCATAAACCGACACCATCTTCGGTGTCACCCCTTGTCTTGATTAATGATTAGAAAAATGCATCCTTGTTGCACCTACCGGTTTTTCAACTATCTGGCCATACGGTACATGTTGACGCACCCTCGCGGAGACGGAAGTTTCGCCGTCGCCAACCATGTACCGATAGAGGAGGCCGTGGTCTTTGGTGCAGAGAAGCCCTGCGGTATTGTCTCTTGCTCCATGCCCGTCGATGTCCCCGTGTAATTTTTAAAGCACGTGTCGAGCGACATCGGCTTTCCCTAAAGTACTTCGCTCACAAGTAAGACAGTACTTGTTTTTAACTCCCACGTAGAGCAGCCTTTGGTCCTGGCGCCTATTATGCACGCCTGCCGAAAGAAACAAGATTTCAGTTCAAAGTACTTTGAACATCAATGATTTGGCTGCGTGGTTCAGAGCCGCGGAAAGATGGTTGTAAAGCTTGCGGTTCTGCTCTGATGGGATAGACTTTTGATCCTGAAAAGGACCTCTGTCGACGTTTCGTCCACGATGGCTGCACTTTCTCGAATGCTGCTTTCTTTAATTTAATTCGTAATGTTCCCAGAATGTCGATTTATTTACACTCCTTTTCCAATACTGGTAACATGTGTGACTCATACACCGTTGACAGGGTACTTACTAAACTATGTACAAAGTCACTGCACCTCTCTTTATACAATATTATACATGAATCGTCAAAATCTGATTACACAATTAAATGGCACTAACTAACTTTCATTATTTCCATACCAAGTTCAATTTAGCCAAAATATGGATGTTTTTTCTTTAGACTACCTTCACTCACAAATGAACAAGATTTAATTGCTTCGGCAGCAGTTAAAGATCGGCCAATCTTGGGACACTTCACCTCGATGAGGCACGGTCTGCCATTGACCTCCGTAATTCCGTCCGGGCTGAAGCCGAGCCACGGGCAATTAGGATTTATCACAAAACCAACCCGCTGGATTGGTTGGCCTGTCGTTCTTGAGTACAGCTGCCTGGCCTTCTCCTCACAGATGAGGCCATTCCTCGTATCAGCATTGTCAAAAAATTTTTGTCTGATCAAAGAATTCATTTTCTATCGGATGACTTGTTCGATGCGTACGTGTACAAACCGTAGCACGTGCTGCCTGTTATACGTCACTGCACGCTGAACTTCTCTGCAGCACCGTTCCGACACACATCCCGGGTTCCCTCTGCAGTCACCCTGTTTTATAAAATTTCAATATTTCGTTAGTTGTGACATTTTACGGGGCATTTTTTCATAGTAGTCTTCCAGCAAAAATACCGGCGAAAGTTACCTTCACACAGTCGGCTAAATTCTCCTCCAAATTGGCAGGTAGAGCGCATGGCAGAAAGGTGTGAAGGATGGGGTCATCTTCATAAGCAGGTGTCCGCTGCATAACTCCATCAAACACCTTTCCTGAGGCAGCTGCATCCACCGGCATGGTCGATGTTGACTGAATTATTGTCGGTCCCTTGTCCCCTCCTCATGTCATAATGCACCGCTGCTTCTGACATGATGCAGCGGGAAGGACACATTTACTGTGATTGATTTAATACAAAATAATAATAAAAAGTTTAATAAAGGTACTCACTACGGGAACGGCCACTTCTTTCTTATGTTGATTATGTCCGTGATCAGTCTTCTTTGGTAAGGAAACGTATCTTGCATGCATTCTTCGACTTCATTGTAATCTCTTTCAATTGAAATTTTTTTGAATTCTTCAGTCAGCCATGCTTTTTTCGCCCGCTGTGTTGTGGAAGTTTCGTTCTCCGCCAATGTTGCTGGCAAATAATTCACAAGACCATAACTGTCTTTCTTCGTGGTGCGAAGTTGCACCGTCGCCTTACAAATAGGGCATCGTTGCATGGTGGACGCGCACACTGGACAGCAGCACACGTGTGTGCATGGCAAGAATACACTTGAGCGCAGCCGGGCTGGGCACACAATGCAAATACTCTTGATAGTAAAAGCAAAAAAAATAGTAAAAAAGTAAAAAATAATCTCACCAGTGATGTCAACAATCTCGATCATTGCAGGTTCTGCTGGGATTTCGAAATCTTCGTCCATTGTCACGTCGACCCCGCTGTTTTGCATCGCTGCCAGGTTCTGTCCCACAAGCTTGTCTGTGCCATGGGAGCACTGCAGTAGATATTCGAGGATAGAGAATCTCCCCGGGCCAAGATTTTCTGCTGCAGTCCTTATGCGCCGATCTTGACTGAGAAGACTTCTCGGCCTTTGGTGCGTAATGGCCAAGCTGTTTTCTGGCCGGCGACATTGATTTTTCGAAAAATCCTCGACTATTTTCAGTTTTCCTGAGAAGTTGGAAGATTTTTTGCCATTGGTTTATACGTAACAGGATTCATTGAAGGAAAAAAAGCAAAAAACAAGGAATTAAACCTTTCATAATTACAGGTCAGTAAAAATATTACCACGAACCCAGGAATTGCCAGATATTTGGGTGGACTTGGCCAACTCTGGATGCCAGGTTCCGATGAAACTACTCAATGTTGTTGTTTGTCCGCCTCGGTCTCCCATAAACCGACACCACCTCCGGTGTCACGATATGCAGCTCGTATCTATTAATATATTTTACCAAAAGGTGAAATCTTTGCTACAAAGTGAAGAAAAATAGTCAGTGAGAAAAGGTTATCACTAAATTCAAAATAAATATAAAATCACTATAAAAACTCGAATATTTTACCTCAAGCGCTGCTCGCCGCAAATATCGGCGAACGACTAGCAATCCCTGCTTTATGTCATGAGCAGGGAGCAACGCTGGCGCTTTCAGCATTTGCAAGCCCTTTCTTGCGCTAGCGTTGCGGGCCACCAACCGCCCAAGTCCCAGAGCCTTCATCTTCTGTCACAGGGACTATAAAATGAAGCAAATCGAACTCTTAATTTCCTCGATATTTTTATTGAATGCGTTTTTACATAATCAAATGGCTGAGTTTATTATAATATGCTAGTAGCGCCGGTTGATAAAGTGACAAATGAAAAACAGATCATGGAACAAATAGGTAGTTTAGTTTAATCACAACCCTAGTTCTAAGGGTCAAGTATCAACCAGATTGTTTTAGTAACAACCACAATGAACTTTCCACGCCTGTTCTTTCACTTCCTCCGTCGTCCCACTTGACCATCGCAAACCATTCCACTGCTTACGGAGTTCTTTGTCACCTCATAACTTCAAAACGTACTCTTCACCTCACTTTTAAAATACAAGTCCTGTATCTTTAATACACACACAAAAAATGTAAAAAAGTCTTCTGAACATGAAATAAGTCCTCATCTGTTGATGCCGGCAGACCACCGCAGATTTTCACAAGCCTCCAGGTCCACTTCTCCTTGCAATCTCATGTCTTCAAAATTCAGGTGCCCAAACTTTCATCCCAGGTGCATAAGCAGAAAGCCCAGGAAGTAGCGATGGACCGCATCCGTAGTGCCCGAGGCCTGGTTCTCTTGAGGCGGCTCCTTCCTCGCTGAATCGCTCGACATCTCGTCGGTGAGGACAAGCAGCTGGTTGAAAAACCGCCGAAAGACGTGCAGGGCCGTACCGTGCATGATTTTATCTGTATCACTCCTAAATGGAAAAAAAAATCGAGAGTCAATATCTTCCGTACACCAGGCTCCAAAAAGTGTCGTTACCCAGCAATCCATCGACCATCTCATGGACCAGTTACCTCTACCCTTTCTATTGGTTGGTGATTTCAACGCTCACAACCCCCTGTGGGGAAGTCTCACCACCAATCAGAAAGGTACACTGGTGGAAGACACTATCAGGCTTCGCAATGTGGTCCTGTTGAATAACGGCAGTAACACCCACTTCACTGCATCAACAGGATCACTCTCTGCGATTGACCTGACTCTCTGTTCACCCTCCCTCGCTCTTGACACTGAATGGTCTGTGCACGACGATTTATGTGGAAGTGACCACTTCCCTATCTTCATTAAATCGTCGAGGATCCCTTCTCTACCACCCAGACACCCAAAGTGGATTCTAAGACGGGCTGACTGGTCGCTTTTCAGTGATCTTGCCACTTTCGATGAGGCTGTCCCCGAGGATATCGATTCTCACGTGGACAGCTTCACGGAGGTGGTAATTCATGCAGCCGAGAAATCCATTCCACGGTCGTCTGAAAAACCCTACCGTCTCCCCGTCCCGTGGTTCACTTGTGAATGCAAGTTGGCCATCAGGGCGAGACGGAGGGCCCTCTCCTTTTTCATGTCGCATCCGACCCAAGAAAACCTGATCGCCTTCAAGAGATCGAGAGCTAAGGCTCGGAGAACAATCACTGAGGCCAAGAGAGTGTCGTGGCGGACCTACGTGTCGACCATCACGGCCCGCACGCCGTCGTCCAGGGTATGGGACAAGGTTCGGAAGTTGTCTGGCAGATCAACTTTCCGTCCCATATCCGGACTGATGCGTGACGGGCTGTTGCAGTCCACGGGCCCGGCCATCGCCGACACTCTTGGTTCTCAGTTCTCGAAAGTCTCCAGCTCAGAGAATTACACCGCATCCTTCAAGCGGGTCAAGCAGGTAGCCGAGCAGCAAGGTCTTGTCTTCCGAAGTAAGAACCAGGAAACTTACAACCTGCCCTTCAGCGACTGGGAGCTGGACTCCGCGCTAAGAGCCGCCAACGACACTTCACCTGGCATCGACATGATCCACTACCAGATGATCAAACATCTGAGTACAAGATCTAGATCATATATGCTTCAGATGTTGAATAGAGTCTGGCTCGAGGACAGTTTCCCAGCTCGTTGGAGGGTGGCTATTGTCATCCCCATCCTGAAGCCGGGCAAAGACAAGACTGATGCTGCTAGCTACCGCCCAATTGCCCTTACAAGCTGCCTATGCAAGATCTTGGAGCGAATGATCAACGCTAGGCTTATGTGGCATTTGGAGAAAAACGGCCTACTCTGTGCGGAGCAGTCTGGTTTCAGGCGAAACCGTTCCGTCATAGATAACTTGACCCAGCTTGAAGGATTGATCCAGGACAGTTTCCTCACAAGGAAACACCTGATCGCGGTGTTTTTCGATCTCGAGAAGGCGTACGACACGACGTGGAAGTACGGCATTTTACAGACCATCCACAAGTGGGGTATTCGTGGCCACTTGCCCCACTTTGTGCAGAACTTCATGGCTGATAGGTCTTTCCACGTTCGTGTCGGAAACACTCTCTCGTCGGCTTTCGATCAAGAGAACGGAGTGCCGCAGGGCTGTGTCCTCAGTGTTACCCTGTTTGCGATCGCCATCAACTCCATCACGACATGCATTCGAACTCCGGTTCGTGCATCGCTCTACGTTGATGATTTGGCGATCTTCCACCAAACAGGGAACCTGAACTCGGCTCAGCGGCAGCTCCAGCTAACGATCAACCGATTGGAGAGTTGGGCGGATCGACATGGCTTCAGATTCTCCTCGTCGAAAACAACATGCATGCATTTCAGTCGCCATCGTCTATTTCATCCTCATCCTGTCTTGACGTTGGCAAACCAGGTGTTGCCTTTCTCAGAGTCAACCCGCTTCCTCGGAATGGTATTTGACGAGAAGCTCACCTGGTTACCACATCTCCGTCAACTCAAAGACAAGTGCTTGAAGGCAATGAACATCCTGAAGATCTTGAGCGGTACCTCCTGGGGAGCCGACAGAACGTCCATGCTCCGCCTCTACCGCTCTCTCATAAGATCTAAATTAGACTTTGGCTGCACTGTTTATGCATCGGCGAGGAAATCATATATCGGCATCCTGGATCCAGTGCACAACGCTGGTATCAGGTTGTGTACTGGCGCGTTTCGCACAAGTCCCATCGTCAGTCTGCATTGTGAGGCCGGGGAGGCTCCGCTTAAGATCAGGCGTGACTACCTCCTTGCCAGCTACGTAGCCAAGCTGCGTGGCATGCCAAAACACCCGGCATACAGGTCTGTGTTCGCTCCGCCAAATGTTGTTCTTTACAGCACCAGGCAAAAAGCAACCAGACCTGTTGGCATCAGAGCAAAAGAGCTCCTGGCCGCATTTGGAATGGACCTACCACCTGTCCTTCCTGTCGGAATCGGTCGAGTGGCTCCCTGGACAACATCCCAGCCTGTGTGCCTGATGCAACTCGCTCAGCACACCAAGGCCCAGACGAGCCCGGCCGTGTTCCGACAGCTGTTCTTCAGCATTTGCGACCAGTACCCTCAACACTGCAGGATCTACACTGACGGATCAAAGGACAATGAGTCTGTGGGGTGTGCATTTGTCATCGACAACACAAGCGTGTGCTTTAAGCTCAGCCCTCTCTGTAGTGTCTATACAGCAGAGTTGTTTGCGATTCTCAAGGCCCTTGAACATATCAAGCGTGCCAATCGCAAACAATTTCTAGTCTGTTCCGACTCTCTGAGCTCCCTCCAAGCACTATGTCAGGCATTCCCCACGGACCATCTTGTGCAAACCATCCAGGATAAACTTGGCGCACTATGCTTGGTCGGCATAGAAGTGTTGCTCTGTTGGCTTCCAGGCCATGCAGGAATTGCTGGCAATGAGATGGCCGACAGAGCAGCTAAGGACGCCACGACAAAAGCCGATGTTGACTACACAGCTGTCCCTGTGAGTGATCTTAAAGCCGCCTTCAGGGCCGAAACAAAGAAGTGCTGGCAATCATCATGGGACACTGTGGTAGTCAACAAACTGAAGCCCATCAAGGCAACTATCGACCCCTGGCAATCTTCTGCCCGACACACTCGACGCGAGGAGGTTGTAACAACGAGGTTGCGCATCGGTCATAGCCCGCTCACTCACGTCTTCATCCTGAAGCGCGAAGAGCCACCGATGTGCACCTCCTGTGATCAACCTCTCTCGATCAAACATCTCCTTGTCGAGTGTGCCGTTCACAGGCAACTGCGTAACACCCTGCAGATTCCCGGAAGTTTGTCAGAGGCGTTGGGAGATAACGCCGTGTCGATAGATCGAGTAATTCGATTTTTAATTAAAACTGACTTTTTAAAACTTATCTAGTTTTTAGTAAGTTTTTAAAGCAGTTTATGTTCCAGGCGCAAGTATTTATAAAAACTGCGTCTGGACATGACAACTGGTTTTTTAGCATTGTTTTTATTGCTTTTTAACCCTTGACAATTTTTTACTCGTCTGACTGGACTCAAATTTTTATTTGTTCTTAGTTGGAGTGTAGTTTTTATTGTCTTTGTTGTCATTTTATTTTTAAATTAAGACTGCCATTTTATAAACTGATCTAGGTTAGAGAAGTTTTAAAATCAGTCTTAAATTCCTGGCGCAAGTATTTATAAAGAATGCGTCAGGAAATAATAACTAGTTTTAATCTAGTTTTTCATTGCTTTTTAACCCATGACAATTTTTTATCAAACTGATCAATAGAGTTATCTATTTGTTTTTAGTTGAAAAATTTTTGTCATTGTTTTATTTTAAAAATCTGACCGGCGCACATAGCCAAAGCTGCTGACGCGCCGTTAAACCCACAAAATCAATCAATCCAAAAAGCAAAAACAAAGCTCCAAGCAACAACAGGTGTATTTCTGGATTCACTCACTTGTATTTGGAGACGAGCTCGACAAAACCTCCAATAAACGACTCGTCTTGATGAATATCGTAGATGGAAGCCCAGAAATCTTCTCTAGATTTAAAACTCACGAGACCAGCTGCCTCCTTGAGGTGCCATCCAACAGACTTCTCAGCATCTTCTCTGGCCACGCGGCACTCGAAAACCGCGCCCGCTTCCTCACAGAAATACTCGATCACAGTCAAGTCCATCCTGTAAAAAAAAAAAATTAATGAAATAGAACCTTTTGACAAGTGAATAAAAAAATAAGAATTGTTTAAAAGAAAAAAAATATCAATTGGGTTGTTACTGACCTGCAAAGAAGCACCACGTTTTTTTGTCAGCTCCTTTTAACGTATAAAGTCTATTTAAAGCTAAATGTGATAAAATAACTCTGCAAAAGTCAAAAATTTTACCTCGAGCGCTGCTCGTCGTAGCTGCGAACGACCAGCAATCCCTGCTTCATGTCATGAGCAGGGAGCAACGCTGGCGCTTTCAGCAATTGGTGATGGACTTGAGGTAGCAATCTCAAGTAAAACTCGGTGGGGGGGGGGGGGGGCTGCGATGTGACGGATTGGAACACATACGCCGTGACATTTATTTGTTCCTCCGAAATGTCGGTCACATAGCAATCAGCCATGAACTAGGATGAAGAAATGGCTTCTCCCTCTTCCAGGCACCTCTTCCTTTCTCCGATGTGGTCGTAAGTGGTTACGAAACTTATTGGAACTGAAACAAAACAAATTTTGTGTGAACTGTTTCACAGAACAAAATTCTATTTTAGTTCACATTCGATTTGATAAGATTTCTGAATAAGAGAAGTCGTATTTTGAGGTTAATGGCTATATTCGTGAGGCCTGTTTGAAACACATCTTTAGAAAACATGAATTAGTGTAACAACCAAAATGAATAAAGAAGAATAAACTATGATTCTTTACCTTTCATTCGAGTGCAAGTTTCTTCGTTTTTCTCCATTATTCCTAATTTTGTAATATAATAGAAAAAGTATTGCTCGGCACACTACTAAGCTGGTAAAAGCACGTGTTCAGAGATGATCAACTAAACTCGACTCACGCGCTTGCCGCCTGAGGGCGTTGCGCTTCCCAATTGACCGCTGTGAACCAAATTTGTCATACCATCTCGGCTCTTCAAGTACCTCCTCGAGCTCCACCAATGAAGTGGGGTTCCGGGGTAAGGCCAGCGTTCTCAGCCTCTTCAGCTGCATCTTCACCGACGGGTGCGAGACGATCGCAGCGGCATCTGAGTGCCTGTAGAGATATATTCTTATCTTGTAGAGATATTCTATTACGTGCGGCCCGAACCAACATTGCCTCCGCTTTCAATGTTTTTAACTCATACTCTCAACTCCCAACTCCTTCATTATTTAGAATTTATAAGTTTTTCATTTTTCTTGGGGGGCATTCGTGGGCTTCAAATCACCCTGGGGGTGTTATGTGTGAGACAATTTCAATTACTAATCCTCAAAATCCAAATTCACCTAAATCGAAAACCACTAAACCAAAATCATCTTTCACATCCTACCTTAGTCCCAAAGAAATTTCCAGCACTCTTGTCACAACTCCTCACCGTGATGGACCTTTCACATTCAAAGTCAATAAGGAAGGAGTTATCAGGCCATCGAAAAATAAAAGTCCTACACCCATCGTAGGGACAGCAAACATAAAATATGATCACCCATACAGCATGAATCTGCGATCTGGAGCAATTTTGAGAAAAATCGGGTTCCCCCCCATTCAATCACTCACCCGACGCACCAAAGAAAAAATCACCAATTTCACGTAGGATTTAACAGGAGGTCATGCAAGAACAAGGGCGGTTACCTTTTACCTTTAAAAAAAAACAATTCATCATTTATTCGTTAAGATGCTGTTGCATGCGCATACGTAGCATGGCGCAGGCACATGGCAGTTCGTATTCTGTTGAACCCACCGTCCAACGATGGCTGTGGTCGATGATGGTGTCCACCGTCTCGTATGGTGCGATTACTTCACTCACACATACCCACAGTGGATCATCCAGAAGCCAATCAAATCTGCCGGTGCTGGCGAGCCTCCACTCGGCTCCAACACAAGGGCGCTGAAGACGAGGCATCCACCGCCTCACGAGTAGCGTTGGTCGGCGAGCAATCTTCGGTTTTCGGCTCCCCGGAGACGATTCGACGTCTGGTCTCTCCTTGTCCATTTCAGTGGCAGTCGATGCTGGGCGAACTTCGGGAGTCCGCATTTCCGCCACCAGTTCTTCACAAAACTGTTCCAATGTCAAGATCACCACGATCAGACCGCAAACCAAGTACAGCGACAGAATTGCGATGATTTCCAGAATTACGGCAAACATTGTTGAGGTTCGATGGCAGAGACAATACTAACTCATCTCACATCTCTTGTAGAAAGTTAAACTCTGACATCACGGACAGCTGACCACCATCTTCGGGCTAAACTTTCAGCCAGAACTGAGGCACAGCAAGAGGAATCATCGAAAAACTACAGTCCCAAGTCCATCGATGCAGTCCCAGCAAAATCACTGTCACTATCATAATCCCCTAGACAGGAATAATGACTCAGAACACCCGCGCGGTGGCGGCGTCCTTCTCACGTTTCCGCGCCCGCGCGGTGTCGAACGCGTCCACGCCACTCTCGAAGGGGCAGACGACGTCGACGATCTGCACCGAACTCCTGCGGTCGTCGACGACGACGATGTCGGGCCGCAGGTTGTCGATGCCGAACGGGATCATCCGGTTGACACGGTCCTCCGCCATCTGATGGATCCTGGCGGGGAGGACGTTGACGAGACGGTCCTGGACGGCGTTGTGCCTGCTCTGCAAGGCCAGCGCATGGCGCCGCAGGAAGTGATTGAGGACGTGGGGCAGCGTCTCCTGAGGGTGGTCGCAGTAGCGGCATCCCCGCGGCAAAGCGCTGGTTCCCGCGCGGCGGAACCACGTCTAGCCACGCGCGGCGGAACCACGTCTAGCCACGCGCGGCGGAACCACGTCTAGCCTCGCGTGGCGGAACCACGTCTAGCCTCGCGCGGCGGAACCACGTCTAGCCTCGCGCGGCGGAACCACGTCTAGCCTCGCGTGGCGGAACCACGTCTAGCCTCGCGTGGCGGAACCACGTCTAGCCTCGCGCGGCGGAACCACGTCTAGCCTCGCGCGGCGGAACCACGTCTAGCCTCGCGCGGCGGAACCACGTCTAGCCTCGCGCGGCGGAACCACGTCTAGCCACGCGCGGTGGATGAAGCGCCAGTCGCAGAAGCGCGTGTACTTCCCGGCCATGATAAGGTGGTTGCTGGAGTTCCACTTAAACAGGTGGAAGGTCTTTCCCTGCAACTTCTTCGCCAGCAAGCTGCGCTCGTATCATTGTTACTTCGAGTGTCACATTGGTAGGTTTAATATTTACTGTTAGATAGCTAGGGGCAATCCCTTTCCATATTTTATAAATTAGAGTTGGAGTGTTTAAGTATAAATCTTTGTTTTACATTTAACCATGATAAAGTTTCAGACATGAATTTAATAAAGTGAATTTATTTACTCAAAGTATACTTCTCATTGCTCTGTTTTGTAGTTTTTGTATTTTAGCTATTTAATTTTTATTTAATAAGAAGAGAATGGAGCTGCAATAATCAATATGAGGAGCAATTATTGCTTGATATAAATCGATTTTTGATTGAATTGGGAGGCACTTATTATTTCTACGGAAGAGCCCTATTTTACTTGCTAATTTTCTAATTGTGCTTCTTATTATATTGTGCTTCTATTTTCTAATTATGCATGTGCTTTAAGATTTATTTCATTATCTATAATCATTCCTAAAATCGTCAGCATATAAATGTATTTTACAATTTTTGAATAGGTATGTGATCAATGTCATTTGTGTATAATATGAATAATAGTGGTCCTAATATAGGTCCTTGAGGTATCCTATATTATTTTCAATTGTGGACATACAATTATTATATTTAACTCATTGTTTACGCATTTCCAATACGCTGATCCAATTTAGCGTTTCATTTCTGCAACCATATCTATACAATTTTGCAATGAGGATTTTACGGTAAATAGTTTCGAAGGCTCTTTTAAGATCAATGAATATAGCTAATACAAAATTTCCCTCATCTACATCATTTTTCCAATCGGAAATTGGAGTGCGGTTTCACAACCATGTTTATCTCCAAACCCCGATTGATTTTTTATTAAAATGTTTTCTTGTATGAAGTTAACGAGTTAATAGTGTATTTATAGCTCTGAAATTTTCTCCATCAATTGCCTAGTGTATTTTTGGAACTGGTATTATTGTGGCAATTTTCAATTTTTGAAGAACTATACCCGTTCTTAGCGATGCATTAATAATGTTAGTTAAATATTTAGAGATAACAGGCATTGCTAGTTTAAATATTCTTCCATTAATACCTTCGTCATAATTTGATGATGTTCAACGTGTATTTTAATTTATCTTCACTAACTATTTGGAACTGTTTTAAGTTTATTATTATTAATGTTAATTTTAATATTATCTGCTTTCATTTCAGCATATAGATCTATTGGATCTATAAGATCTATTAACGCGAATATTCCTTGAATTCATTTCACCTCTTAACACAAACATTAACTAGTACCTGGAACAAATAAATATTTGAATTTTAACTTCCAACTATATTATTAATGCTTATTAGACAAGTTAATAGTAACTTATTCCAAGTCTTCTAATCCCTGAACGATCAAGTTTTGATGAAATACTGAAAAGTAGTAGGATATTAATGTTTTTTCTAATTACCTTTGAACTACTTAACAACACGTTTTTTACTATTCTACACATGACCATGATTTTTATATTTACAAGCTATACTTTCGTGATACTGAAATTAAGATTATGTAAAAGATGGCTAGAATAGTTTTTTGTCACGATTAGGCAGGTGATGTCGAAGCCAGGGTGTCCGATTGGGCTGTCCGATGTCGGAAGTTGTGATGTCTCGGTAGAGGTCGTCTTCTTTGGGCTGCCGCTGTTAATTCCATGGTGTCTCGGTTGTGGTTGTCCAAATTGGACGGGGTGATGCCGTGTCCTGTAAAAGAAGATGTCAAGCAGTAACAAGTTAACAGCAAATTCTTATTGGTGGAGGACCTTCCTCATCCTCTTCTGCCGGGCCGTTGTTTTAACTTTCCCTACCACGTGAGGTGTCATCTTACTCAACTTTAAAGAGCGGTTGACCGTTTTACAGTAATGGTAGAAGTGCTGGCAATCATCATGGGACACTGTGTTAGTCAACAAACTGAAGCCCATCAAGGCAACTATCGACCCCTGGCAATCTTCTGCCCGACACACTCGACGCGAGGAGGTTGTAACAACGAGGTTGCGCATCGGTCATAGCCCGCTCACTCACGTCTTCATCCTGAAGCGAGAAGAGCCACCGATGTGCACCTCCTGTGATCAACCTCTCTCGATTAAACATCTCCTTGTCGAGTGTGCCGTTCACAGGCAACTGCGCAATCACCTGCAGATTCCCGGAAGTTTGCCAGAGGCGTTGGGAGACAACGCCGTGTCGATAGATCGAATCATTCGATTTTTAATTAAAACTGACTTTTTTAAACTTATCTAGTTTTTAGTAAGTTTTTAAAGCAGTTTATGTTCCAGGCGCAAGTATTTATAAAAACTGCGTCTGGACATGACAACTGGTTTTTTAGCATTGTTTTTATTGCTTTTTAACTATTGACAATATTTTACACATCTAACTTGACTCAATTTTATTTGTTTTTAGTTGGAGAGTTGTTTTTTATTGTCTTTGTTGTCTTTTTATTTTTAAATTAAGACTGCCATTTTATTAACTGATCTTTTTTAGAAAAGTTTTAAAATCAGTCTTAAATTCCTGGCGCAGGTATTTATAAAGAATGCGTCAGGAAATAATAACTAGCTTTTTTAATCTTGTTTTTGATTTTTCACCAATGACATTATTTTAACCAACTGATCGATAGTTTTTATCTATTTGATTTTTTTGTTGTTAAAGGTTTGTCATTGTTTTTTGTTTTAAACATCTGACCGGCGCAAATAGCCATAGCTGCTGACGCGCCGTTAAGCTCACAAAAATCAAAAATCAAATACAGTAATGGTGGATATTCGCTCGGCACAGCAAATGTTCATGCGCCTCTTCAGATCTGCCTGGTGGTGTCGGCAGTCGAACCATCTGAAATCAACGAGTCTCATTGATTTTATTGACTGCTCACTCTTTTAACCTGAGAGCGTGGGGAGCGTCAGTAAGCGTACTGATGATGATCTTGGTGGCTAGTCCGATAAAAGTAACAAACCGTTTAAGAGACTCGTTCTTACGACGCTCCCTGGCCGCGATGAAAACATGGTCACTCGTTTGCTCAGCGGCTGTTACTGTTAACAAGGATTTACATTTTACTCATGTAAATAAACAAGTTTCAGAATAATGTACCCGCAGACATAACCAACAGGTCATCGTTCAGTGCCAGGAAGCGTCGAGTCGTCCCTGATCACTCCTAGAAGCTCGTAGAAGTCGTAGTCATCCGAGTCACCAGATTCGTCAAGATTAAGTGGTGTCGAAAAGACATCATACTTCATGAAGGTATTTCTCGTGTTTTTTTAGCAAGTGCGGCGGTTCATCATCATTGATACAGAAAACTTAACCGTACTTGGGCAGTTTTACTTGAGAAGGCCGATGTATTGCAAGAAAATCTAATGCTGCGACATTTGTCGATGCTTAGTTTTAGAGGACGCAGGCATTGTGCAAGATGGTACCTTGCTCGATCACTTCTACTATCAGGTTTTCAAGCCTGACTTTTGTAGTGCCATCTTTGCAAAAGTAGTAGGCCATAGGCTGCTTACCCTCTTTTCTCAGCCCTCGAACCACAAAAACGAGTGCATGATTAGAAATCACATTCTCTCTCGCAAGACTTCCAAAGTCTTCATACCCAATGATGCGGTCTAACTTCTCTGCATACAGGAGTCCAGTACTCAGGGAAACCTCATCAAAGAGTACCGAGCAAACTTGCATTTTGAAAACCTTCTCTCTCAAGTGAGTGAATACTGATTCGTTAATCCCGAGGAGCAGGCCAGGCAAGAAACGTCTGCATTAGCTTGTAAGCTTTCGGACTCCTCTTGTATACGAGAGGGCGAGGATCTTGTCGTCGATGGTCCAACGACGACCTCTCGGGGCCATCTTACCGCAGAAAAGCTGACTGGCGAACAGTCGAGCGGCAGCTGGGTTAATGTTGCATTCAATTTCTCGAATTACAGTAGAGTGCTGCATCAAGCGCAAATCATTCTTACCCATTTTAACTGCTCTGCACCTCCGCTTGAGTGTGTCCAGCTGCTTTCTTGCTTGGGCGACCATCCGACAAAGCTTCTGCTTTTTAGGAGTCAGCTGTTTCACCAGAGTAACCACCACGGTCTGCAAAACAGCCTTCCGAAGCTTCTTTTTTCCTACCTTGGTCAGTAACTTACCATGATGTAGGGATGGTGTCTTAAATGTGCACAATCCACTTCCACCAGCCTGGGAGATAGATGGAGTTTGAAAATCCGGTGCTTGCACGCGGACTCTTTAGGGAGTCACTTCCAGTCGATCACTGACAGTGGAATGTCACTTGGGTGATGTCAAATGCACACTGCCGGAATCCTGGAGAGTGGGAACATTGTCGCTTACAACAATTTCATCCATTGGATCTGAAAAGAAGAAGAGGTCTTCAGGCACATGTAGTGGGATGAGCTTCAACTACCTCTTCAGAAACAGAGGTCTACCCTACATCATCCCCTTCCACACCTGGAGGGGTTCCTAACAGAGATGGCACAGCATTAAAATTTAGACTGTTGCGCAGGTCATTTGTATATTCACTTCTTGCAAAGTGAACAGAGCACACCCTTGCAGACCAGAAAAAAACCAGCCAAGTCCATGCCAACCAATGCTGGGTATGCCACCCACTCAACCCACACCTTGCACCTTGCCAAGTCTCTAGGAAAGCGATAAAGAGAAATGCCACCGTCAGGCAAACGGACAATCTTGCACCCGAGTAAACTCCAACGTCTAGTACTCATAGCAAATGCGTCCGAAGCCTAGCTCAAACTACTCAAACAGACACCGAAAGAAAAAGTTTTATCAAATAATTCTCTGATTCTAAAAGATTCTAAGAACACAATATATACATAATACAATGTGGCATACATAATAATACACATACAACCTGTCTTGCAGGTACTCGTCCAAAAAATAAAAACATTTATCTTTTAGGTGCCTCGATTTCTATGGACTTAGAGTTACTTGGTAAGGCGCTAAAAAGTTTGGACACTAATTCCAATAGGCTTTGGTGTATTTTGGACTTGGCGCATTTCAATCTAATATCTCGCTTACACCTAGTATTGTGTTCATGAATCATGTCGTTTGTTTGTAAAATAGATTAATTCTGCGCAGTCAAGATAATAAGAGCCTGGATATAGAGACGATATATGATGCCGAACAAATACTGTTCGGAACGAAGCCATATGGGGGACTCTGGCCAAACATTTCTTGTATTTTGGAATGATAAACTCCTGGGTCCCTAAGAGTGGTCCGGTCGACTTGAACACTCCACCGGAAATCATTGTTGACACCCCACCCATTGACCCTCCGAAAACATGACTATGCCCCTCATTAGCGGCAAACTCATCTTCATCTTTTCAATAACCCTCAGTCCACTACAGTCCGCATTTTATAAACACTTGCATATACCACAAATTAAAAAATAACAAATCTATTCTTCCGACCCGAGAACATTGACATTTTTATCACCCAAACAAAAATAAATTAACTTCACAAAGATCATCTCCTTGAATTTCAGTCCAAAGTTTCAAAACTTTCTCACGTTCAAACTAACTTAAACGGATGATGCTCACGATTTCATCTGCAGTTCAAAATCTTCTCCCGAAGTTTCACAATGGCTCTTCCGCGAACTTCTTAGTCTAAATCGGTCAAACGACAGTAAGTGTCACTCTAACAGACAAATCTCACGTGATTGTCCTCAACACCAAAATAATACCCTACTAGTGCGTCCGGATTTCTCAACTTCCAAAATTTAAGCCAATTCCAATTAGTTATCGTTTCAATGTTGCTAGCAAATAAAGTGAAGTTGACAGAATCAGAATAGAATACCACTCTTTGAATATACTCCTATCAATGGGAGATATCGATTATTACGACCCTACCCCCCCCCCCCCCCCCCCCCCCAACGAACCGACCGAGCAAACAGCCACAGACGCCAAACCCCCCCAACGAACCTACCGAGCAAACAGCCACAGACGAAAAACCCCCCCAACGAACCGACCGAGCAAACAGCCACAGACGCCAAACCCCCCCAACGAACCTACCGAGCTAACAGCCACAGACGCCAAACCCCCCCAACGAACCGACCGAGCAAACAGCCACAGACGAAAACCCCCCCAACGAACCTACCGAGCAAACAGCCACAGACGAAAACCCCCCCAACGAACCGACCGAGCAAACAGCCACAGACGCCAAACCCCCCCAACGAACCTACCGAGCTAACAGCCACAGACGCCAAACCCCCCCAACGAACCGACCGAGCAAACAGCCACAGACGCCAAACCCCCCCAACGAACCGACCGAGCAAACAGCCACAGACGCCAAACCCCCCCAACGAACCGACCGAGCAAACAGCCACAGACGAAAACCCCCCCAACGAACCTACCGAGCTAACAGCCACAGACGCCAAACCCCCCCAACGAACCTACCGAGCAAACAGCCACAGACGCCAAACCCCCCCAACGAACCGACCGAGCAAACAGCCACAGACGAAAACCCCCCCAACGAACCGACCGAGCAAACAGCCACAGACGCCAAACCCCCCCCCAACGAACCGACCGAGCAAACAGCCACAGACGAAAACCCCCCCAACGAACCTACCGAGCAAACAGCCACAGACGCCAAACCCCCCCAACGAACCGACCGAGCAAACAGCCACAGACGAAAACCCCCCCAACGAACCGACCGAGCAAACAGCCACAGACGAAAACCCCCCCAACGAACCGACCGAGCAAACAGCCACAGACGCCAACCCCCCCAACGAACCTACCGAGCAAACAGCCACAGACGCCAAACCCCCCCAACGAACCGACCGAGCAAACAGCCACAGACGAAAACCCCCCCAACGAACCTACCGAGCAAACAGCCACAGACGAAAACCCCCCCAACGAACCGACCGAGCAAACAGCCACAGACGAAAACCCCCCCAACGAACCTACCGAGCAAACAGCCACAGACGAAAAACCCCCCCAACGAACCTACCGAGCAAACAGCCACAGACGCCAAACCCCCCCAACGAACCGACCGAGCAAACAGCCACAGACGAAAAACCCCCCCAACGAACCTACCGAGCTAACAGCCACAGACGCCAAACCCCCCCAACGAACCGACCGAGCAAACAGCCACAGACGAAAACCCCCCCAACGAACCTACCGAGCAAACAGCCACAGACGAAAAACCCCCCCAACGAACCTACCGAGCAAACAGCCACAGACGCCAAACCCCCCCAACGAACCGACCGAGCAAACAGCCACAGACGAAAACCCCCCCAACGAACCGACCGAGCAAACAGCCACAGACGAAAACCCCCCCAACGAACCGACCGAGCAAACAGCCACAGACGAAAACCCCCCCAACGAACCTACCGAGCAAACAGCCACAGACGAAAAACCCCCCCAACGAACCTACCGAGCAAACAGCCACAGACGCCAAACCCCCCCAACGAACCGACCGAGCAAACAGCCACAGACGAAAAACCCCCCCAACGAACCTACCGAGCTAACAGCCACAGACGAAAACCCCCCCAACGAACCGACCGAGCAAACAGCCACAGACGAAAACCCCCCCAACGAACCTACCGAGCTAACAGCCACAGACGCCAAACCCCCCCAACGAACCTACCGAGCAAACAGCCACAGACGCCAAACCCCCCCAACGAACCTACCGAGCAAACAGCCACAGACGAAAACCCCCCCAACGAACCGACCGAGCAAACAGCCACAGACGCCAAACCCCCCCAACGAACCGACCGAGCAAACAGCCACAGACGAAAACCCCCCCAACGAACCGACCGAGCAAACAGCCACAGACGCCAAACCCCCCCCCAACGAACCGACCGAGCAAACAGCCACAGACGAAAACCCCCCCAACGAACCTACCGAGCAAACAGCCACAGACGAAACCCCCCCCCCCAACGAACCGACCGAGCAAACAGCCACAGACGAAAAACCCCCCCAACGAACCGACCGAGCAAACAGCCACAGACGCCAAACCCCCCCAACGAACCGACCGAGCAAACAGCCACAGACGAAAACCCCCCCAACGAACCGACCGAGCAAACA
This sequence comes from Nemurella pictetii, assembly GCA_921293315.2. NCBI lineage: Eukaryota > Metazoa > Arthropoda > Insecta > Plecoptera > Nemouridae > Nemurella > Nemurella pictetii. Next base: position 2,805,980 of record OV121120.1, on the reverse strand, counting down.
GCCACAGACGAAAACCCCCCCAACGAACCTACCGAGCAAACAGCCACAGACGAAAACCCCCCCAACGAACCGACCGAGCAAACAGCCACAGACGAAAACCCCCCCAACGAACCTACCGAGCAAACAGCCACAGACGAAAAACCCCCCCAACGAACCTACCGAGCAAACAGCCACAGACGCCAAACCCCCCCAACGAACCGACCGAGCAAACAGCCACAGACGAAAAACCCCCCCAACGAACCTACCGAGCTAACAGCCACAGACGCCAAACCCCCCCAACGAACCGACCGAGCAAACAGCCACAGACGAAAACCCCCCCAACGAACCTACCGAGCAAACAGCCACAGACGAAAAACCCCCCCAACGAACCTACCGAGCAAACAGCCACAGACGCCAAACCCCCCCAACGAACCGACCGAGCAAACAGCCACAGACGAAAACCCCCCCAACGAACCGACCGAGCAAACAGCCACAGACGAAAACCCCCCCAACGAACCGACCGAGCAAACAGCCACAGACGAAAACCCCCCCAACGAACCTACCGAGCAAACAGCCACAGACGAAAAACCCCCCCAACGAACCTACCGAGCAAACAGCCACAGACGCCAAACCCCCCCAACGAACCGACCGAGCAAACAGCCACAGACGAAAAACCCCCCCAACGAACCTACCGAGCTAACAGCCACAGACGCCAAACCCCCCCAACGAACCGACCGAGCAAACAGCCACAGACGAAAACCCCCCCAACGAACCTACCGAGCTAACAGCCACAGACGCCAAACCCCCCCAACGAACCTACCGAGCAAACAGCCACAGACGCCAAACCCCCCCAACGAACCTACCGAGCAAACAGCCACAGACGAAAACCCCCCCAACGAACCGACCGAGCAAACAGCCACAGACGCCAAACCCCCCCAACGAACCGACCGAGCAAACAGCCACAGACGAAAACCCCCCCAACGAACCGACCGAGCAAACAGCCACAGACGCCAAACCCCCCCCCAACGAACCGACCGAGCAAACAGCCACAGACGAAAACCCCCCCAACGAACTTCCGAGCAAACAGCCACAGACGAAACCCCCCCCCCCCAACGAACCGACCGAGCAAACAGCCACAGACGAAAAACCCCCCCAACGAACCGACCGAGCAAACAGCCACAGACGCCAAACCCCCCCAACGAACCGACCGAGCAAACAGCCACAGACGAAAACCTCCCCAACGAACCTACCGAGCTAACAGCCACAGACGCCAAACCCCATGCTGAGCATCAAGGAAAGCAACCACAGAAGGCTTGGAGATCCTCGGACCATCGCCACTGGATTCATCGACCACGGGATTTCCGAGACTACAACACCAATATTAGTTTAGTTAAATTTTATAAATAATCTTTTTGTAGTTTCGTTATTATTATTAATATTTATTTCAAACAGATTTGTAAACATTTTATTATTTATTATAAACATTTATTTGTATTTTTTTACTCTTTTATATTTTATTATGATTTTTTTTTTCTGTCCATTTATTTCTTTGTACTTGGTGGGCGCAAGGCTCTGGTGGCAGCGGACTAGCTATCCCGTACCACCCGGTACGTTAGAACAAAGGTCAGGACCCTGGTCACCGAGGGGCGCACGAACGCGGGCTTCATGATACTTGCTTATCATTCAGTCATCTTCATTTTGAGGACAACGTACATATTCTCCCAAAGCTGCATAGATGGCATGGCAGACTTCAGGAATTATTTCCCCGACCGTGCTTTGCCCGACACCAAGCGCTAAGCTTAGTGAGAAGAGGGTTTCACCTAAGAAAAATATTAGTATTAGAAAAACAGGTTTCAATGATTAATATTTTAATGTCTCGATGATGGTTGCCAGAGCCGGTGATAGATGTAGTGGATGGCTTCTCGGTGATGCTCTGATTTGAAGAGTTTGGTGGCCCTGAAAAGGACCAGTTGTCTCGACGTTTCGGCAGCGCACGATCTGCCATCTTCAGGGGTACTGATAGAGGGTGGCGGGCATCCGCTCGCTTTTATGGAGGGATTTATTTATTTATTTGTCGTTACTTACAAATTGTACATATATGTGCAGGTGGTAAGTGGTTATATGTCTAACCTAACGTAATATTTTATTATTTTTGTTTTCCCGATATTTCCTTTTAAAATCTTTAATTTCTATATCTTTAATTTCCATTATTTCTCTGTCCATATTGTTCCAGTCTTCTCCCGTTCTGTTCATAAAGGAAAATTTTCCAATATCTTTCTTTGAAGTTTTGATGTTTACTTGCATATCGTGCATTTTTCTGTTCTGGTATTTTCTGTTTTGCTTGGCAATTTTGTTGTTGAGTTCTTTCCAACCATTATTTCCTTCCATGAATTTAAAATAGTTATAAATTCGATGGTCTTTTCTTCCATCTTCTAATGTCTACCATCCAAGTTCTTGTACCATTAATGACGGTCTTTCTACTATTTTAGTTTTCTCATGAGTGCGCTGCATCCCTTGCATAAGTGAAGTAAGTGTCGCCAGCATCACGGCCATGTTCGGGTCGACTGGTGCGGTGTTCATGTTGACGCCCGAACCTCCAGGTTCGCGGTGGTTGTCGGCACTTGTGACGCTGTGGTAACTCGGTGACGGGCCGGGCGAGCTGGCCCTACGCCCCTTGCTTCGAGCCTTCCCCTTCATGAAGTCGTAACGTTCCGGCGTTCGACGCGAAGGAAAAACACTACACGGTCGGGCAACTACACACGAAAATGCTCAGCGCGGAGCATAACGAACTTCGCGCACAAAAATAGTTTCACCAATTGGTCACCATGCAAATACAAGAAGGCACAAATTGAAAGATTTTACAATGTTCTAACACACGTTATCGAGTCCAATCAAGATTTAGTCCGATATATCCCACATCTGAAATGTTATCTTCGTAGTAGAGGGTCACTGAGAATCGGTTTCTCACACGAATAAAAACACTCCACTCGAATATAGTTGAAAACACGGTGAACTCACGAGTTAAATCTTCTATGACATACTTAGAAACCGATACAATTTAGGAATAATGCCCGAGACCGGTGTTGTCTCTCTCCAAGAACCAAACTAACTCATTGGTGATACATTGTTAGGCAAAACAAAAACACACGGCGGGGTGGCAGCCCCGCATAGTAGGTAGTAGTTTAGACAGAGGCAATAGATGGCGACACAACGTAGATTCTTACCTATAGTTGAAAATACGCCTCGGACATCCACCCCCGAGTATGGCTTAAGCAATGTTGACGATATGGCGAATGCATCGTCAGCGACAATATGGTACGGAATCACTGTATCAGGGGAACGTGGAATCGATGCTGGCGGTGGGATCTTCATAGTATTCTCATATATATATATTTTTTTTTTCAAAATGGTCTTGCCCCCGACACCTCCATCGCTCACCCGACCATTAGTTCCCGCATCAGCATAAATGCATCGTAAGTCGCCGTCTACAAGGGCCATTAATACAATAGATAATGTGCCCTTGTAGCTGACATATTCAGACCCACTTTGATGCGGAGGATCGATTACGATGTGTTATCCATCAAGGGCTCCGATGCAGTTTGGGTAGTCCTACCGGTCATAATTCTTACGAGCAATTGACTGCAATCAAAGTAACCAAAATGTTAAATTGAATGTTAATGTTAATGTTAATTAATGTTAAAATGTTAATTGAAGAGATGTTGGAAAGTGTGAAGAATTTTAAGGTAGGGATAAGAAAAGGACGGGGTGAAGGTTAGACAAACTGGCATGCAAAATGTACAAATCTGTTTCAATAAAGAAATAATAATAAATAAATTCAGAATATTACTATGACCATCATCAACTGGGGCCCGATTCACGTACATTTGCTTAGTCGCTCTTAACACCCGACTAAGCTAACCCCGGTGTAACACCGAGTGTTAAACTTAACACTCGCTCTATTCACGAAGCAGTGTTAGGGACGATTAGGGAAAGACTAGCGACTGTAGCGCCACCTACCGAGGTCAGTTCGGACTTGAAATGATCAACCAATCAGCGTAGATTATTAAACGTCAAACACTTCCATCATCATCGCGCGAATTTCGTTCTAACATGACAGGAGCAATTGCGTCAAAATCCTTTCCTGATTCCGCATCTGACAAGTCAGCCAAACGAACGCGACCAAACGCCATCGTCTCCTTGTCGAAAATATCGACTGCTAAAGCTATGGAAATAATTAAAAATGGAAATAAGAAAATATGGAAAAAACTCACAAATATTTAATAAAATTCGTTTCTTAAGCGCACAAAATTTGAGAGCAGAACTACACCATTTATAGTTATAAAAAACAAGTTCCTACTAGCAGAGAATCACACATCTATTTGTTCGCGGCAGAAATAAATAAAGAAATAAGTGAGGTTAAGTCTGGCTGTAAAACACTTTATCACAATAAAAACTAGTAATAGAACAATATTACACTTATCAATTACAATGCATATAAATATATCACTTTTAAAAGCAGTTTCATGCCAATAGGTTGCCAATTAATCACTCTGGATGACACTCAACTTGAAATACGACGTAGAATTCATGTCTTATCCTGGCTCTGGAGCTGGGTTAGACAGGACTACGTCGGACTAAAGATGGCGGCCGGTGTTAACTTTCGAGAATCGTGATTAGCGCTAGTCCCGCCTAGTCGTCCCTAATCGCGCTTAACACTGTTTCGTGAATCGAGCCCCTGGAGTCTTTGTATTACAATGACGCTGAATTTCCTTCCAGTCTTCTTCATTTTGAGGGCAACGTACATCCCAAAGCTGCATAGATGGCATGGCTGACTTCAGGAATTATTTCCCCGACCGTGCTTTGCCCGACACCAAGCGCTAAGCTTAGTGAGAAGAGGGTTTCACCTAAGACAAATATTAGTATAAGAAAAACAGGTTTGAACGATTAATATTTTAATATTTCCTAAGTTGAAGATCATAACCGAGCCTCACTTGTCGCAAGATACCGCAGGGTAATGGCGAGACGTTATCCTGCGGGAATGCATCGCCGCTTATTCGTGTCCATCCGCTCTATTAGTGGAGCAACCTTCTCCAACAAGAAATCAAACTCTGCGGTGCTTATCCTCAAGCACCTTCGAAACGTGTTAGGATCGGACTCCTTCCAATCCGTGTAAATTGTTTCATAGTGGCTTCTGCTACTATGCCTCAGCAATCAATCTTGTACCCACACTCTCCTATTCACTTTCCTCTTCTCTTCTCTTCTTTGCTGTCTTCTCAGCAACAACAGCACGAAAATCTCCTTCTTTAATTGTTCCCTTCCATGACAATACGATACGAGACACAAAACAGCAGACTGTGACACTCTCAATAAACAACCGACACTTACCTAACGCTTCTTCACTTCGCGATCTAATTCAACGGTTCGCTTTGTTGAATTGCCGAAGTGGGCAGAAAGAAAAACACGTTGCATTCTTTCATATAAGCATTTTGTAGAGCTTGGGAAAGGACCAAATTCAACCGATGCGCAACGCAATTAATGAACAGCGCCTCTGGACACTTATCTTCGACTCTTGCTTGAAGCCCTGATAGATGGCCAGACATGACAGACGCACCATCATACGTTTGCGCCACTAACTCGACAGGACTAGGGCTTGTCAATAACAACACTTTTCGGTTATCAGTTACCAACTCTTTATTATACACACTCGAACACAACCATCTCTAAACTCAGCTCTGCTCCGACTGGTGATGCCGCCTCAGGGCACGTACCTCTCCCTAGCGGCCACCTTCGGCCATGGACACAGCCATGGTCGAAGGCAACCCAAACCCCTAAATACCCGGAAAGCGCCCAGCTATTCCGGGTATGCTGGTGCCTACACCGTATCCCCTACACGAGTATCGTCAGGCTGCAGGTGGCTTCCTGCAGCCTGACAAACTTATGATCGAATTCGTAATCAGCAAGGAGACCGAACACGTGCGTCGCTTAAGCCGCAGCACCGCGATCTTCTCATTTATTCTTGCAGCTCGCCCCCCGAAGACACAAATCCAAACACAGCTGAGAGGTGCGGTAGGTTTCTTACGTCGGTAGCTTCGTACAAAGATATGGCCACGAACGGAGCACCTTTAATTTCCACTTTTATACTTTGAATCATTACATTTCCAGCGGAAGAAATGATGTCATTTTGAATGTGATCCGATAGCCCAGAAAAGACGGTATTTGCTCATTTGGATTTGCTGGCGCAAGATTCGTTCATTTGTAGTTGTTGCGGTTCAATCCATGGGTCGTTTACTTGGCTGGTGGCTGTTCTTAAAGCGCCGTCATTGAATCTTGGGATGTATCCGTGAAGGATGTTAAATGGAGTCTTCCCGGTTGTCTTATTTCTCGTGTTGTTGATTTTGCAAGCGATTTCATCTAATCGAGCATCCCAATCGCGATGTTCAGGGTCTTCGATGGTGATGGCGATTAGTGGTGTCAATGTTCTATTTACACGTTCAACCTGTCCACTGGCTTGCCGGTGACGGGGTGATTTTTAAACATGTTGTATTCCGTGATTTAAATCCTGTGCCGCGATCCGTTATGATTCGTTCAGGAATTCCCCAGGTTTGGATCATTTTTTTCATGGACTAGAAAATTTCGTTGCTGTTGGTTGTTCTGGCTGGTAGAAGTTGGACAAGATTTGTAAGATTACGACAATCACGAGCAAGTGTTGATTTCTCTTCTTACTTTTCATGAATGGTCCAGGATGATCTGCGTTGATTGTTGCACATGGTCTGCTTCCAGGTGGAATTGGGTGGAGGAAATTTTGTCTCTTTGCAGATGGTTTATTGTTGACAAGGCATTGACAAGACAAGACATCAGCAGAAGATGCTGATTAATGGATAAAATATAACGCATCATTTAAAAGCTTTTCGGTTAGAAATCAAATAACTCCAAGTACTTCTAAATAACTTCTAAGTAAAATTTGGAATTGACATTTCGTTTCTAATAATCAACTTCCAAGTCATAATTCTCGATTAAAATTAGACTGTTAAAATAACGTTTAAAAATAAAATAACTAGCTTACCTATAGTTGGCTTAGTAGCTAGCTTACCAATTATCCATAAATATAGCCGAAATCAATTCGGACTACTTTTTAATATTTTTTTTGATCATACAAACTCGGGAATTTTGCCACGGCAGCCCTGCACACAGGGCAAACTACCGCCAGCTGGCGGTAGTTGCAAAGTTATTTATGGGTTACAGTGTACGCAGTGCATTCGTTGCAGTAAGTTCTGTGGGCGCACGGGACGCACAGCCTCGTGCTCTTGTTAACACACTCGGGCTGACTTCCCTCTACCATAGAGTAAGTAAGGCTACCTAGAGACACGGAAGGATAGGGAATCCGTCTGCCAGCCAAAAAGGGTGTTACCATGCAATGATGCCAGGTGACGCAAGTGTCGCAGCGCCAATCGCAAGCAGTATCATTACATGGAACTAATTCCAAAAAAATTATCGACTCGCCTCAGGGCAAAAAAATATTGGCCCACAGGTAGCAATTAGGAAGGTCGGTTTGGCGAGAAGGGTTTGAAAGACTTGCAAATTCCGATCTTTGTCAATGAACATGCTTGTCCGTCTGAAACGCCCGAGGGTCAATACCGCATTGACACTTGACTGATATGAAATATAGGAATATGCCTCTACCATCACCGACGGCTCCGCTGGGAACATGTGGTATCGCTGATCGAGCAGCGCAGCATTCTGGTGTCTGCACTGCTCTGTGCTTACGTCCTCCTCCATTGTCGTGCGCCGAGTCCAGGGGGCCCACTGCGCCCGGAAGGGCACCACCAGCTCGCGCTCCGCCCTCGTCAGTGGTAAAGAAGGAACTTCGTCTACGCTTTCGAAAGGGTCGAATACAGTTGGAGCCGGAATTAATGCTGATTTTTGAGGAACCAATATTACTAAATGACGTTCGTTCTATTATTTCATCGACCAATATAAGATTTACCGCCAACCAGCTCAAACCAGCTTTTGGCATCACACTTATCACACATGTTTCCGTTTACATGGGACAAGTTTTCTGCTGTGGTAGTCTGCTATGGCAGGCCGCTATCAAAAATGTGCCCGTGAAAACAGGGCTTTAGAAAGACTTTTGTGTCTATCTAAAATAATTTAAACTTTTAATCGTGTGTTCGGCACAAATAGCCACGCATCTGACGTGCCGTTAAACCCCACAAAATCAATCAATCAATCAATCCACGAAGGCAGCCAGCATTTCCACGATGGCGGCCTGCATTTCCACGATGGCAGCCTGCATTTCCACGATGGCAGCCTGCATTTCCACGATGGCAGCCTGCATTTCCACGATGGCAGCCTGCATTTCCACGATGGCAGCCTGCATTTCCACGATGGCAGCCTGCATTTCCACGATGGCAGCCTGCATTTCCACGATGGCAGCCTGCATTTCCACGATGGCAGCCTGCATTTCCACGATGGCAGCCTGCATTTCCACGATGGCAGCATTTCCACGATGGCAGCCGGCAGCACTCAGGACACGTTCATTCCGGCCCTCATTCCGTACAAAAACAGGCTGTTTTCGATTTTTTTTTAAACTAGTGTACTTCCAAGCACACTAGCCGTCAAGTGTACTTACATGAAAATGTACAAAACCTTCAAAGTAAATGCGAAGGAGATCAGGAGGCTGCCGCGATACCTTTGGTCGTAGAAAGCGCTCATGAGTGAGTACTTACATGAATAATGCAACATAATTTAAATCATGCAAACAATTACTAAATACATGCGTATTCCCTGAACAGCTATAATAAGAAATATGCATTTCATTTTCCCGACAGTTCTCATGAAGATGCAGAGGAAATGCGATCCAAAACTAAGCATCTCGAGGGTGAAAATGCAGCTCTAAAAGCTGAAAATGCATCGCTCGTAGAGAGGCTGAAGAATATCGAAGATGACGTCACAAAATTGACAAAGCTCAAAGTAGTACCTATTTAGTGATATCTTCACGGAAGGACAGATAAAACCATTACTAAGCGGCCGCAAAAGGGTTAATTGGACATCTGACGACATATCGGCGGCTATTTCCCTTCGAACAGTAAGTTCAAAGGCTTATAGATACTAACGCAACAAGCTCAAGTTTCCTTTGCCCGCTATGTCCACTCTCAGAAACTGGGCCAAGAAACTGAATTGGGAACGAGGCCTCCTTCACGATGTTTTGAGTCTCATGAGTGCGAAATCCAAAAGCATGAACGAATTTCAAAAGCTTTGCGTGATCTTGACGAGATGAAGATCTGTGACAAGCTCTGCTTCTGCTATGATAAAGGCCAAGATCTTGTCATCGGGCCATTCAACTATGCACAGGTCGTAACTGCCAGGGGACTTATTGGAAATTGGAAGCGGCCAATTTTTTACGATTTTGACCGCAACATTACCCAGGAAATTTTAAGCGATATTATTTGCAGCCTGGGAAATTCGGGGTACACTGTTGTCGCCATGGTAAGCGACATGGGCGGTGCAAACAGGGGCCTCTGCAGATAATGTCAGCTTCACCAACCCGTTTGACGCAGATCGTGAAGTTGGTGTAGTGGGCAACGCCTCCTTAGCACTCAAGAAACTTTCCCCGTGGGTAGCCCTCATTCCGTACTAAAACATAAACTCGACCAACCTTCCTGTGGAGATTAGTGCTTGGGAGAGCCCTTGATGGCGAGACCTCCCTGTCCTTAGAGATCGCCGTAGCTCCTTGCTACCTTTCTCGGACAATGTGGTCAGAAATGATCCTCGCAGGCTGTATGCCAAATATACAATGTAATATTTAAATATCAGTTGTAGGTCGGCTGCCCTGAATGAAGTTGAAGTTGAAATGTTAAGACTTGTGTCCAGCTGTGGCAGTTGACCGATTTTCCATCCCAGCTGCTGATTCTGAAGGTTAGCGTCGTCTGCGACGGGCGTACGAAGCAAGCAAGAAAGTGTATGATTTACGGAGGAGACATGTGGAATAAGCCTTAGGAGACAAGGTTTGGAAGAGGAACTTTGCGTTCTCCGACGCCGCCGCATATTTCACAGCGAAATTAGCCCCTAAATTCACTTTTCTCTGGTAAGAAAGAAGCGATCTCCACTCGTATATGAGTTGGAGGATCATAGAAGAAAGAACATTGGTACTTGGCACGTAAAAGACCTGAAGCCGTAAACGTCAGACGAGGACTAATTTCCGGTTTCGAGTTTTGTTTTTGTTTTTCTCTTTTTGGGGGAACCAGGTACCATGGACCATGAGGCAAATGAATCAGTTCGCCGATCACGGTGCTTGAAGTGTGTCGTGCGGATTGGTGCAAATTCGGGAGTCACGTGTGCACAGGTCAATTGCTAACACTTGCCGCTGTTCCTGATTTATTTGTGAGGTTACTAAATTTTTAGTTGCTCTTGGTTTTTGAGTTTTTAACGGCTTGAAGGACGTTGTGGATATTATTTAGTTCTGTATTAAAAACTCACGGTGGCCTAATTATTCGGTTATTTGTGCCCGTTCGTCTAACCCTAGCCCTCCGATTATTAGCCAGCCGGGGCAGGCGGGAAGTAACAATGTTCGTACTCGTGTTCGTTTACTGGTGTTGGGAATTCGAGGATTGGACTGGAGAATGTACGGTTCTGCTCTGATAAGATGCGTTTGTGGTCCTGATAAGGACCCTGACGATTGTCGACGTTTCGTCCACGTTGGCGCGGACATCTTCAGGACATGAAGGGTCCGCGCCAACGTGGACGAAACGTCGACAATCGTCAGGGTCCTTATCAGGACCACAAACGCATCTTATCAGAGCAGAACCGTACATTCTCCAGTCCACCAACCACGGCTCTGAACCACTCCGCATTTCAATTCGAGGATTGTCCTCATCTTAGCAGGTCCTGGTGAAAGTCTTTCTTGTGTGTGTGAAATCCGAGAAAATTGACTTCTTTCTTCCAAAATTCGCATTTTGATACCTTCAGGGTAAGTTTGTTGCGTAAAGCTTCAAACACAAGTCTTAACTTCTTTAGCATAACTTCTTAACTTCGATTCTTAACTTAAATTCTTTAGCAATCAGGCCAATCCGTGGCATTCACAAGAATGTCATCAAGGTAGTTGAGAGCTACCGTGTTGCGTAATTTTCCAAGTGTTTTGTTCTTTATTCGTTAAAATACTGCCGGGCCGTTCGATAAACCAAAAATAAGGAGTTCAAATTGACCGGTGGTGTCAGGTGTGATAAATGCTGTTTTTGCTTTGGCTTCGAGGGTTAATTTTACTTGCAGGTAACCGTGGGTAAGATCTATTACTGAGAATATCTTTGCGTTTGCCAGTTGCACTAATTGACGTCAATTTGCGGTAAAGGGTAGTTTTCGGTCACAGTCTGGGCATTAAGGCGGCGAAAGTCTACAACCAATCGCTTCCCTCCAGTTTTCTTACCCACTAGTGAGACAGTATTGGCATAAGCAGAATGCGTCTCGGAGACCATACCGTGCTGTTTCTGGTCTTCAACGAAGGTGGCAATCTCCTTCCTCTCCTCAGCGGTGGTGCGGTACGGGCGAGATGCGACGGGTTTTGATCCTGGTTTTTCTGTGATGTTCATTTCAAGCAAGTTGGTGCAGCCAAGTTCTGCCATTTTGGTTGCGAAGCAATCTCGGAATTCAGTAACAAGTGCGTAGAGGTTGATAGAATCTGTCGGTTGAGTGCTTGGGTCTATTTGCAACAATGACAGGAATTTCAGAAGGTATATTCAAGTTCTCAAAAGACATGCTGTTGTTGCGTGCAAGACATCGTCCCTCCTTGATGTGAATGTCATGCTCGGAATCATTTATCACGGTAACAGAAATAAGTTGGGGGTTCGGTTTTCTAGAAGTATCCATCTTTGCGAACGGGTGGTTTTCGCTGGTCGTTATAATAAGGCGGTCAAGGAGCTTGTAGTACGCTACATGCGGTAGTTCGGTGAAACTGCGGCCAAATTAACAAGGGTGTGGCTTGCGCAGTGTCTGGTACAGTGAAAAGTGTGACCGGTCCCGTGACTCCATCAACCTGTATGTAGGTGGTGATCTCTCCCAGTGGTCGGACGCTTACGGTTGTTGTGTCACTGGAGCCGTAGAGTTGAACTGGGAGGCCGCATTCGATAGCTGCCAATGTCTGTATTGTACAGAAAGAGCTGCCACAATCGAATAAGCTTGTAATTTTGAATTGACTAACCACAAGAACATTTTTCAATTATTTTTGAACAGATACTTCGGGGAGCTGGTTATCGACGAAGTGCTGCGTAAGTTGCTTGGTGATCGGTGCACTTGCTGGTCTTTGTGGGCGTTGAGGTGGTCCTGGGTGCGTCGGGCAGTGTCGTTGCGTGTGTCCATCCTTCTGGCATTTCAGGCAGTGGCGAACGCGTTGTTCCGGGGGGCAGTCTCGCGAAATGTGTCCATACCGATTACAGTCATAGCACAGCTGCTCACTTGTCGGGTCTCGAATCGTTGGTTTCACTGTCATTGGTGCAGATGGCAAGTTCACATTTTGCGACGAAGTTTGATGATTTGCTGATCGATGCGTCGATTATGAGTAAAATCGTTGCGGTGTTTGACCCTGTTGTAGATTATACTGTGGTTTTTGTCCGTTTTTGAAGTTCATGAATCTTTGGGACCTCTTGTTCCAGTTCATCGAATTCCCTTAAATCTACAAATAACTCGTCCAATGAATGGTGGTGCTTGGAAACGAGTTGTTTGTAGAACACACGGGAGTACAGTCCTAGTAATATTTGCTTTTTCGTGTTTTCAAATGGTACGTTTAACTGCGAGCACGTTAAGGCCACTTCCTGGAAATATACACTAACCTCTTCGTTTTGCGAGTGTTTCCTTGAAATAAGTTTTGCCATCAATTAGCGTATGGCTCACTTCACTCACAAAAGATTTGGTAAAACACGCTTGTAAGTTCGTCCACGTGTCGAGTTCATGATTGTTCATGATTGAACCAAAGTGCTGCAGCGTCGCACATGTGAAATCGCGCCGATTCTAATATAAAAGCGTCGGGCCACTTATGAATCTTCGCCACGCTTTCAATGTCTCGAAGCCTTTGCATAGCAGACTGGCCTGTCCCTGTCCCGGAAATATCAGGGAGTCTTTTGTGATGTCGATGGTAGTTCGCTTGAACTGTTCATTTCACCCCTTCGAGGCTAGCACCTTATCGTGGTGAAGGGGTTTGCGCGGCCCGATGATCCGACAGGCCATGCCGGCGGGAGGTGTTACTCCCGGCAAGGTCTCCTATGCCGGACAGACTGTCGGTGAGGGTCCAGACCAAGACTAGCCCACCCCGTCGTTGTCGCGGGACCCGGACTTTGGTCGAGGGAGGATCTGGCTGTCTTTCCCTCCCCACCTTTCATTTCACCATCTTTTCTTCATCTTCCTTCTTACTTCATTTCTTTTGCCACCTCCCGAACCCACCGTCTGTCTTCTGCGACAGCGGCGGGGTTCCCCCCATTGACGACCCGGCTACCAACACGGATACGAATTGGTTGACTGACAGTCGTCGTGAGTTCCAGCGATGTCTGGTGACTGATGACCTGCACAGGGAGTTCTCGAGCCTTACTTTATTGCTGTCTCTTATCTATCCTACACTCTCCTGTCTTCACTTCCGGCCGACCCCTTGTGCAGGTCTAAACGCTTACCTGCGTGTTTGCCGTGCGCAGTGACCTGTACGGGCGGAAAAGATTTTCTTGGGGGTTGAGGGGCAATTGTCTGGTTATTATAGACAATTGTCCCAACACACCCCTTTAGTTTCTGCTTCGCCCAAAACAGGAGGCTGGGGGCTAATCCACCCCCAGTCAATCGGCTCGCCTGGAGTTTTAAAGCTTCACGCGTGGATGAGGAGGGGGGCACCGGTGGCGTGATGGGTGTTGCTGGGCCCCACCAGTTGCAGTCACTCGCGACTGCCGGTGCCTCCTGACTATATCCCCCGGACAACCCCGGCGTCCCAGTGGGACGTCCCCCTGGTTGGGCTCCGTGGTGGGCAGGGCTCCGGGGGACGAATAAAATTCCATACACATGGATTCTAAAAACCCCAATCCCCCCCCTAATCCGAAGAAACGCCTTCGTCCTCTTTTGGAGGAGGTAATTTCGTTAAAGGATGTGGTGGCTCCGAGGAGTGTGGAGCCACTCTTTCTCATTATTAAACTAGATAGTGGTAAATCTTTCAGGACCGTCTCGCCCTTCGCGCAGAAGCGCGGATTGTTGCTTATCGCTGGCGATGTTAAGAGCTCCAAATGCCTTCGGGATGGATCGCTCCTAGTAGAAGTTACAAACGGTGAGCAGTCGCTCAAATTACAATCGGCAACGTCATTCGACACCATGCCGATATCTGTGACTGCACACAAATCCCTGAACACTTCAAAGGGAGTTATTTTCAGCTTCGATCTACAGGACTTTTCAGCCGAAGAGATCAAAAAAGAGCTTTTAAGCCAAGGCGTCATCGATGTATATCGTGTTATGAGCAAGAAGACCGGTGCTCTCAAGCCAACACCTTTGCTTATCTTGACCTTTGGTACCCCTAAGCTCCCGGAGTTTATATTTGCTGGCTACTTGCGTCTGCCTGTGCGACCGCACATTCCAAATCCTCTGCGATGCTTCACCTGCCAGATGTTCGGCCATTCCAGCTTCGATTGTAAGCGGAAGCCCATCTGTGGGAAGTGTGCCAAGGAGGACCACGAGACGGACGCGTGCAGCAACAGCTTCCACTGTGCTAACTGCTCGGCAGCCCACCCTGTATGGTCCCGCGACTGCCCACAGTGGAAGTTGGAGCGGAAAATCGTGGAGATTAAGACGATTGAAAACATTTCTCTGTTCGAAGCAAGAAAACGCTTCAACACCCAGAATGGCCTCGGTCCAAAATCTTTTGCCAAAGCCGTGGACTCGGGCGCGGCTGTCTCGGCGGAGACGGCTCGTTTGCAGGCTATGGTAGAAAAACAGCTGCAACTCTCCGCCGAGCAGGCCAAGCGCCACGAGGAGATGGAGGAACGCCACAGGCAAGAGATCGAGGCCATGAAGAAAGATTTGGAGGCTAAGAACAGAGAAATTGAATTGTTAAAACTACAGATTACTGAACTCCACGAAAACCGCACGCTCCAGCTGCACCCTTCCAAGGGAAGGCAGGCTGAGGCCAGCACCTCGAGGAAGGCGAGTCCACCTCCCTGTCTACCAGGAAGGATGGAATGGAGGTAGACCCTACCGACACGTCGCCGAACACCTGGCAGACGGTGAAGGGAAAGGAGAAGGAGAAGGTGAAAGAGAAGGGAAAATCCTAATAACTAAAAATGCCAGACATCATTCAGTGGAATGTTAGAGGATACAACACAAGAGCACCCGAGGTCCGTCAACTGGTGTCGTCAAAAAGCCCCCTTGTCTGTTGCTTCCAGGAATCACACCTGAAGCCATCAGACAAGTCACTCCTGAAGGGCTATGACTTCTACCGTTACGACCACACAGGTGG
This sequence comes from Nemurella pictetii, assembly GCA_921293315.2. Lineage (NCBI taxonomy): Eukaryota > Metazoa > Arthropoda > Insecta > Plecoptera > Nemouridae > Nemurella > Nemurella pictetii. The sequence goes on along the minus strand of OV121120.1, from coordinate 2,790,535 downwards.
ACAGAGAGCTCAGGGGGGAGTTGCAACGGCCGTCCACAACAGTATCCACTCGGAGACTGTTGTGCTGACCACCACCCTCCAGGCCGTGGCTGTGAAGGTTTTCCTTCCAAGGCCCCTACACATTTGCAACATCTACCTCCCCCCTGATAGTGTCGTTACCCAGCAATCCATCGACAATCTCATGGACCAGTTACCTCTACCCTTTCTTTTGGTTGGTGACTTTAATGCTCACAACCCCCTGTGGGGTAGTCTCAGCACCAATCAGAAAGGTACACTGGTGGAAGACACTATCAGGCTTCGCAATGTGGTCCTGTTGAATAACGGCAGTAACACCCACTTGACTGCATCAACAGGATCACTCTCTGCGATTGACCTGACTCTCTGTTCACCCTCCCTCGCTCTTGACACTGAATGGTCTGTGCACGACGATTTATGTGGAAGTGACCACTTCCCTATCTTCATTAAATCGTCGAGGATCCCTTCTCTACCACCCAGACACCCAAAGTGGATTCTTAGACGGGCTGACTGGTCACTTTTCAGTGATCTTGCCACTTTCGATGAGGCTGTCCCCGAGGATATCGATTCTCACGTGGACAGCTTCACGGAGGTGGTAATTCATGCAGCCGAGAATTCCATTCCGCGGTCGTCTGAAAAACCCTACCGTCTCCCCGTCCCGTGGTTCACTTGTGAATGCAAGTTGGCCATCAGGGCGAGACGGAGGGCCCTCTCCTTCTTCATGTCGCATCCGACCCAAGAAAACCTGATCGCCTTCAAGAGATCAAGAGCTAAGGCTCGGAGAACAATCACTGAGGCCAAGAGAGTGTCGTGGCGGGCCTATGTGTCGACCATCACGGCCCGCACGCCGTCGTCCAGGGTATGGGACAAGGTTCGGAAGTTGTCTGGCAGATCAACTTTCCGTCCCATATCCGGACTGATGCGTGACGGGCTGTTGCAGTCCACGGGCCCGGCCATCGCCGACACTCTTGGTTCTCAGTTCTCGAAAGTCTCCAGCTCAGAGAATTACACCGCATCCTTCAAGCGGGTCAAGCAGGTAGCCGAGCAGCAAGGTCTTGTCTTCCGAAGTAAGAACCAGGAAACTTACAACCTGCCCTTCAGCGACTGGGAGCTGGACTCCGCGCTAAGAGCCGCCAACGACACTTCACCTGGCATCGATATGATCCATTACCAGATGATCAAACATCTGAGTAAAAGCTCACGATCATACATGCTACAGATGTTGAATAGAGTCTGGCTCGAGGACAGTTTCCCAGCTCGTTGGAGGGTGGCTATTGTCATCCCCATCCTGAAACCGGGCAAAGACAAGACTGATGCTGCTAGCTACCGCCCAATTGCCCTTACAAGCTGCCTATGCAAGATCTTGGAGCGTATGATCAACGCCAGGCTCATGTGGCATTTGGAAAAGAACGGCCTACTCTGTGCGGAGCAGTCTGGTTTCAGGCGAAACCGCTCCGTCACAGATAACTTGACCCAGCTTGAAGGATTGATCCAGGACAGTTTCCTCACAAGGAAACACCTGATCGCGGTGTTTTTCGATCTCGAGAAGGCGTACGACACGACGTGGAAGTACGGCATTTTACAGACCATCCACAAGTGGGGTATTCGTGGCCACTTGCCCCACTTTGTGCAGAACTTCATGGCTGACAGGTCTTTCCACGTTCGTGTCGGAAACACTCTCTCGTCGGCTTTCGATCAAGAGAACGGAGTGCCGCAGGGCTGTGTCCTCAGTGTAACCCTGTTTGCGATCGCCATCAACTCCATCACGACGTGCATTCGAACTCCGGTTCGTGCATCGCTCTACGTTGATGATTTGGCGATTTTCCACCAAACAGGGAACCTGAACTCGGCTCAGCGGCAGCTCCAGCTAACGATCAACCGATTGGAGAGTTGGGCGGATCGACATGGCTTCAGATTCTCCTCGTCGAAAACAACATGCATGCATTTCAGTCGCCATCGTCTATTTCATCCTCATCCTGTCTTGACGTTGGCAAACCAGGTGTTGCCTTTCTCAGAGTCAACCCGCTTCCTCGGAATGGTATTTGACGAGAAGCTCACCTGGTTACCACATCTCCGTCAACTCAAAGACAAGTGCTTGAAGGCAATGAACATCCTGAAGATCTTGAGCGGTACCTCCTGGGGAGCCGACAGAACGTCCATGCTCCGCCTCTACCGCTCTCTCATAAGATCCAAATTAGACTTTGGCTGCACTGTTTATGCATCGGCGAGGAAATCGTATATCGGCATCCTGGATCCAGTGCACAACGCTGGTATCAGGTTGTGTACTGGCGCGTTTCGCACAAGTCCTATCGTCAGCCTGCATTGTGAGGCCGGGGAGGCTCCGCTTAAGATCAGGCGTGACTACCTCCTTGCCAGCTACATAGCCAAGCTACGTGGCATGCCAAAACACCCGGCATACAGGTCTGTGTTCGCTCCGCCAAATGTTGTTCTTTACAGCACCAGGCAAAAAGCAACCAGACCTGTTGGCATCAGATCAAAAGAGCTCCTCGCCGCATTTGGAATGGACCTACCACCTGTCCTTCCTGTCGGAATCGGTCGAGTGGCTCCCTGGACAACATCCCAGCCTGTGTGCCTGATGCAACTCGCTCAGCACACCAAGGCCCAGACGAGCCCGGCCGTGTTCCGACAGTTGTTCTTCAGCATTTGCGACCAGTACCCTCAACACTGCAGGATCTACACTGACGGATCAAAGGACAATGAGTCTGTGGGGTGTGCCTTTGTCATCGACAACACAAGCGTGTGCTTTAAGCTCAGCCCTCTCTGTAGCGTCTATACAGCAGAGTTGTTTGCGATTCTCAAGGCCCTTGAACATATCAAGCGTGCCAATCGCAAACAATTTCTTGTCTGTTCCGACTCTCTGAGCTCCCTCCAAGCACTATGTCAGGCATTCCCCACGGACCATCTTGTGCAAACCATCCAGGCTAAGCTTGGCGAACTGTGCTTGGTCGGCACAGAAGTGTTGCTCTGTTGGCTTCCAGGCCATGCAGGAATTGCTGGCAATGAGATGGCCGACAGAGCAGCGAAGAACGCCACAACAAAAGCCGATGTTGACTTCACAGTTGTCCCTGTGAGAGATCTTAAAGCAGCCTTCAGGGCCGAAACAAAGAAGTGCTGGCAATCATCATGGGACACTGTGCAAGTCAACAAATTGAAGCCTATCAAAGCGTCCATCAATCCCTGGCAATCTTCTGCCCGACACTCTCGACGCGAGGAGGTTGTAACAACGAGGTTGCGCATCGGTCATAGCCCGCTCACTCACGTCTTCATCCTGAAGCGCGAAGAGCCACCGATGTGCACCTCCTGTGATCAACCTCTCTCGATCAAACACATCCTTGTCGAGTGTGCCGTTCACAGGCAACTGCGCAACACCCTGCAGATTCCCGGAAGTTTGTCTGAGGCATTGAAAGATGACGCCATGGAGATTCAACGAATCCTCCGTTTTTTAAATATGACTGACTTTTATAAACTTATCTAGTTTTTAGTAAGTTTTTAATGCAGTTCATATTCCAGGCGCAAGTATTTGTAAAAAATGCGCCTGGAAATGACAACTGGTTTTTTAGCATTGTTTTTATTGCTTTTTAACCTTTTGACAATATTTTACCTATCTGACGCGAAACAAGTATTTATTTGTTCGTAGTTGATCGAGTAAATTTTATTTGTCTTTATCGTTGTCATTTTATTTATTTTTAAATTAAGACTGACTTATATTAACTGAACTTTTAATAGTGAAGTTTTTAAAGCAGTTTTAAATTCCTGGCGCAAGTATTTGTAAAGAATGCGTCAGGAAAAGACAACTGGTTTTATAGCATTGTTTTTATTGCTTTTTAACCTCTGACAATTTATTTTATTCATCTTACTACCCAAATTTTATTTGCTCGTAGTTTAATGGAATAATTTTATTAGTCTTTGTTGTCTTATTTTTATCATGTTTTTATCCAACTGATCAATAGAGATTTCTATTTTTTAAGTTGGTAAAACTAACTTTTGTATTTTTAAACATATGACCGGCGCAAATAGCCCAGCTGCTGACGCGCCGTTAAACCAACAAAAATCAAAAAAATCAATTGAACTGTTCATCTTCTCAATGATTTGCTGCATACAAATATTCTGTGCTTTTTGATTGTCTAAGTTGATACGGAGAATTTCTTGGTTTTCTTTCAACATGGCTGCCACCATTTTTTCCATTGCTGATGGTTGATCGTTCAAGTTCGTGGATGGTTCTGAAGGAGACCCTCTTCGCGGACTAGCACCTTACCGTGGTGAAGAGGTTTGCGCGGCCCGATGATCCGACAGGCCATGCCGGCGGGAGGTTCCACTCCCGGCAAGGTCTCCTATGCCGGACAGGCTGTCGGTGAGGGTCCAGACCAAGACTAGTCCACCCCGTCGTTGTCGCGGGACCCAGACTTTGGTCGAGGGAGGATCTGGCGCTCTTTCTCTCCCCACCTTTCATTTCACCATCTTTTCTTCATCTCCCCTCTTACTTCATATCTTTTGCCGCCTCCCGAACCCACCGTCTGTCTTCTGCGACAGCGGCGGGGTTCCTTCCATTGACGACTCTGCTACAAACACGGTTTTGATTCGGATTAACTTGTCAGTCGTTGTGAGCTCCAGCGATGTCTGGTGACTGGTGACCTGCACAGGGAGTTCTCGAGCCTTACCTTATTGCTGTCTCTTCTCTATCCTACACTCTCCTGTCTTCACTTCCGGCCGACCCCTTGTGCAGGTCTAAACGCTTACCTGCGTGTTTGCCGTGCGCAGTGACCTGTACGGGCGGAAAAGATTTCCTTGGGGGTTGAGGGGCAATTGTCTAGTTATTAAAGACAATTGTCCCAACACACCCCTTTAGTTTCCGCTTCGCCCAAAACAGGAGGCTGGGGGCTAATCCACCCCCAGTCAATCGGCTCGCCTGGGGTATTAAAACTTCACGCGTGGATGAGGAGGGGGGCACCGGTGGCGCGATGGGTGTTGCTGGGCCCCACCAGTTGCGGTCACTCGCGACTGCCGGTGCCTCCTGACTATATCCCCCGGACAACCCCGGCGTCCCAGTGGGACGTCCCCCTGGTTGGGCTCCGTGGTGGGCAGGGCTCCGGGGGACGAAATAACTCCATTTATATGGAAACCCAAAACAAAAATCCCCCCCTAAATCCTAAGAAGCGCCTTAGACCTCTTTTAGAGGAAAATATTTTGTTGAAGGATGTGGTGGCTCCAAGGAGTGTGGAGCCACTCTTTTTTATTCTCAAACTTAACAGTGGTAAATCGTTCCGCACTGTTTCGCCTTTCGCGCAGAAGCGCGGATTGTTGCTTCTTGCAGGCGATGTCAAAAGTTCCAAGTGCCTTCGCGATGGATCGCTTCTAGTAGAGGTTACAAACAGTGAGCAGTCACTGAAACTGCAAGCGGCAACTTCTTTCGACACCATGCCAATTACTGTGACTGCTCACAGGTCCTTAAATACCTCTAAGGGAGTTATTTTCAGTTTCGACCTTCAGGACATCCCTACTGAAGAACTGAAAAACGAGCTTGGAAGCCAAGGCGTCACTGACGTTTATCGTGTGATGAGCAAGAAGACCGGTGCCCTCAAACCAACACCATTGCTCATCCTCACCTTCGGCACACCTAAACTCCCAGAGTGTATTTTTGCTGGTTACTTGCGTCTGCCTGTGCAACCGCACATTCCCAACCCTCTGCGGTGCTTCACCTGCCAGATGTTCGGCCATTCCAGCTTGGACTGCAAGCGGAAGCCCATCTGTGGGAAGTGCGCCAAGGAGGATCACCAGACTGACGATTGTAGCAACAGCTTCCACTGTGCTAACTGCTCGGCAGCCCACCCTGTGTGGTCCCGTGACTGCCCACAGTGGAAGTTGGAGCGGAAAATCATGGAGATAAAGACGATCGACAATATCTCTTTGTTTGAAGCTAGAAAACGCTTCAACACCCAGAATGGCCTCGGTCAGAGATCTTTTGCCAAAGCCGTGGACTCGGGCGCGGCTGTCTCGGCGGAGACGGCTCGTTTGCAGGCCATGGTGGAGAAACAGCTGCAACTCTCCGCCGAGCAGGCCAAACGCCACGAGGAGATGGAGGAACGCCACAGGCAAGAGATCGAGGCCATGAGGAAAGACTTGGAAGCAAAGAACAAAGAGATAGAATCGCTTAAACAGCAGATAGTTGCGCTCCATGAGAACCGTACGCTCCAGCTACACCCTTCCAAGGGAAGGCAGTCTGAGGCCAGCACCTCGAAGAAGGCGAGGGAAGTGATAACCTTCCTTCCCAACACCACCGGTAGCTCCACGTCCACCTCCCTGTCTACCAGGAAGGATGGAATGGAGGTAGACCCTACCGACACGTCGCCGAACACCTGGCAGACGGTGAAGGGAAAGGAGAAGGAGAAGGTGAAAGAGAAGGGAAAATCCTAAATACAACACAATGCCAGACATCATTCAGTGGAATGTGAGAGGATACTCCACAAGAGCACCCGAAGTCAGGCAACTAGTTTCGTCAAAAAGCCCCCTTGTCTGTTGCTTCCAGGAAACTCACCTGAAGCCATCAGACAAGCCACTCCTGAAGGGCTATGACTTCTATCGTTTTGACTTCACAGGTGGACAGAGAGCTCAGGGGGGAGTTGCAACGGCCGTCCACAACAGTATCCACTCGGAGACTGTTGTGCTGACCACCACCCTCCAGGCCGTGGCTGTGAAGGTTTTCCTTCCCAGCCCCCTACACATATGCAACATCTACCTCCCCCCTGATAGTGTCGTTACCCAGCAATCCATCGACCATCTCATGGACCAGTTACCTCTACCCTTTCTATTGGTTGGTGATTTCAACGCTCACAACCCCCTGTGGGGTAGTCTCAGCACCAATCAGAAAGGTACACTGGTGGAAGACACTATCAGGCTTCACAAAGTGGTCCTGTTGAATAACGGCAGTAACACCCACTTTACTGAATCAACAGGATCACTCTCTGCGATTGACCTGACTCTCTGTTCACCCTCCCTCGCTCTTGACACTGAATGGTCTGTGCACGACGATTTATGTGGAAGTGACCACTTCCCTATCTTCATTAAATCGTCGAGGATCCCTTCTCTACCACCCAGACACCCAAAGTGGATTCTAAGACGGGCTGACTGGTCACTTTTCAGTGATCTTGCCACTTTCGATGAGGCTGTCCCCGAGGATATCGATTCTCACGTGGACAGCTTCACGGAGGTGGTAATTCATGCAGCCGAGAAATCCATTCCACGGTCGTCTGAAAAACCCTACCGTCTCCCCGTCCCGTGGTTCACTTGTGAATGCAAGTTGGCCATCAGGGCGAGACGGAGGGCCCTCTCCTTCTTCATGTCGCATCCGACCCAAGAAAACCTGATCGCCTTCAAGAGATCAAGAGCTAAGGCTCGGAGAACAATCACTGAGGCCAAGAGAGTGTCGTGGCGGGCCTATGTGTCGACCATCACGGCCCGCACGCCGTCGTCCAGGGTATGGGACAAGGTTCGGAAGTTGTCTGGCAGATCAACTTTCCGTCCCATATCCGGACTGATGCGTGACGGGCTGTTGCAGTCCACGGGCCCGGCCATCGCCGACACTCTTGGTTCTCAGTTCTCGAAAGTCTCCAGCTCAGAGAATTACACCGCATCCTTCAAGCGGGTCAAGCAGGTAGCCGAGCAGCAAGGTCTTGTCTTCCGAAGTAAGAACCAGGAAACTTACAACCTGCCCTTCAGCGACTGGGAGCTGGACTCCGCGCTAAGAGCCGCCAACGACACTTCACCTGGCATCGATATGATCCATTACCAGATGATCAAACATCTGAGTAAAAGCTCACGATCATACATGCTTCGGATGTTGAACAGAGTCTGGCTCGAGGACAGTTTCCCGGCTCGTTGGAGGGTGGCGATTGTCATCCCCATCCTGAAACCGGGCAAAGACAAGACTGATGCTGCTAGCTACCGCCCAATTGCCCTTACAAGCTGCCTATGCAAGATCTTGGAGCGTATGATCAACGCCAGGCTCATGTGGCATTTGGAAAAGAACGGCCTACTCTGTGCGGAGCAGTCTGGTTTCAGGCGAAACCGCTCCGTCACAGATAACTTGACCCAGCTTGAAGGATTGATCCAGGACAGTTTCCTCACAAGGAAACACCTGATCGCGGTGTTTTTCGATCTCGAGAAGGCGTACGACACGACGTGGAAGTACGGCATTTTACAGACCATCCACAAGTGGGGTATTCGTGGCCACTTGCCCCACTTTGTGCAGAACTTCATGGCTGACAGGTCTTTCCACGTTCGTGTCGGAAACACTCTCTCGTCGGCTTTCGATCAAGAGAACGGAGTGCCGCAGGGCTGTGTCCTCAGTGTAACCCTGTTTGCGATCGCCATCAACTCCATCACGACGTGCATTCGAACTCCGGTTCGTGCATCGCTCTACGTTGATGATTTGGCGATTTTCCACCAAACAGGGAACCTGAACTCGGCTCAGCGGCAGCTCCAGCTAACGATCAACCGATTGGAGAGTTGGGCGGATCGACATGGCTTCAGATTCTCCTCGTCGAAAACAACATGCATGCATTTCAGTCGCCATCGTCTATTTCATCCTCATCCTGTCTTGACGTTGGCAAACCAGGTGTTGCCTTTCTCAGAGTCAACCCGCTTCCTCGGAATGGTATTTGACGAGAAGCTCACCTGGTTACCACATCTCCGTCAACTCAAAGACAAGTGCTTGAAGGCAATGAACATCCTGAAGATCTTGAGCGGTACCTCCTGGGGAGCCGACAGAACGTCCATGCTCCGCCTCTACCGCTCTCTCATAAGATCCAAATTAGACTTTGGCTGCACTGTTTATGCATCGGCGAGGAAATCGTATATCGGCATCCTGGATCCAGTGCACAACGCTGGTATCAGGTTGTGTACTGGCGCGTTTCGCACAAGTCCTATCGTCAGCCTGCATTGTGAGGCCGGGGAGGCTCCGCTTAAGATCAGGCGTGACTACCTCCTTGCCAGCTACATAGCCAAGCTACGTGGCATGCCAAAACACCCGGCATACAGGTCTGTGTTCGCTCCGCCAAATGTTGTTCTTTACAGCACCAGGCAAAAAGCAACCAGACCTGTTGGCATCAGAGCAAAAGAGCTCCTCGCCGCATTTGGAATGGACCTACCACCTGTCCTTCCTGTCGGAATCGGTCGAGTGGCTCCCTGGACAACATCCCAGCCTGTGTGCCTGATGCAACTCGCTCAGCACACCAAGGCCCAGACGAGCCCGGCCGTGTTCCGACAGTTGTTCTTCAGCATTTGCGACCAGTACCCTCAACACTGCAGGATCTACACTGACGGATCAAAGGACAATGAGTCTGTGGGGTGTGCCTTTGTCATCGACAACACAAGCGTGTGCTTTAAGCTCAGCCCTCTCTGTAGCGTCTATACAGCAGAGTTGTTTGCGATTCTCAAGGCCCTTGAACATATCAAGCGTGCCAATCGCAAACAATTTCTTGTCTGTTCCGACTCTCTGAGCTCCCTCCAAGCACTATGTCAGGCATTCCCCACGGACCATCTTGTGCAAACCATCCAGGCTAAGCTTGGCGAACTGTGCTTGGTCGGCACAGAAGTGTTGCTCTGTTGGCTTCCAGGCCATGCAGGAATTGCTGGCAATGAGATGGCCGACAGAGCAGCGAAGAACGCCACAACAAAAGCCGATGTTGACTTCACAGTTGTCCCTGTGAGAGATCTTAAAGCAGCCTTCAGGGCCGAAACAAAGAAGTGCTGGCAATCATCATGGGACACTGTGCAAGTCAACAAATTGAAGCCTATCAAAGCGTCCATCAATCCCTGGCAATCTTCTGCCCGACACTCTCGACGCGAGGAGGTTGTAACAACGAGGTTGCGCATCGGTCATAGCCCGCTCACTCACGTCTTCATCCTGAAGCGCGAAGAGCCACCGATGTGCACCTACTGTGATCAACCTCTCTCGATCAAACACATCCTTGTCGAGTGTGCCGTTCACAGGCAACTGCGCAACACCCTGCAGATTCCCGGAAGTTTGTCTGAGGCATTGAAAGATGACGCCATGGAGATTCAACGAATCCTCCGTTTTTTAAATATGACTGACTTTTATAAACTTATCTAGTTTTTAGTAAGTTTTTAATGCAGTTCATATTCCAGGCGCAAGTATTTGTAAAAAATGCGCCTGGAAATGACAACTGGTTTTTTAGCATTGTTTTTATTGCTTTTTAACCTTTTGACAATATTTTACCTATCTGACGCGAAACAAGTATTTATTTGTTCGTAGTTGATCGAGTAAATTTTATTTGTCTTTATCGTTGTCATTTTATTTATTTTTAAATTAAGACTGACTTATATTAACTGAACTTTTAATAGTGAAGTTTTTAAAGCAGTTTTAAATTCCTGGCGCAAGTATTTGTAAAGAATGCGTCAGGAAAAGACAACTGGTTTTATAGCATTGTTTTTATTGCTTTTTAACCTCTGACAATTTATTTTATTCATCTTACTACCCAAATTTTATTTGCTCGTAGTTTAATGGAATAATTTTATTAGTCTTTGTTGTCTTATTTTTATCATGTTTTTATCCAACTGATCAATAGAGATTTCTATTTTTTAAGTTGGTAAAACTAACTTTTGTATTTTTAAACATATGACCGGCGCAAATAGCCCAGCTGCTGACGCGCCGTTAAACCAACAAAAATCAAAAAAATCAATTGAACTGTTCATCTTCTCAATGATTTGCTGCATACAAATATTCTGTGCTTTTTGATTGTCTAAGTTGATACGGAGAATTTCTTGGTTTTCTTTCAACATGGCTGCCACCATTTTTTCCATTGCTGATGGTTGATCGTTCAAGTTCGTGGATGGTTCTGAAGGAGACCCTCTTCGCGGACTAGCACCTTACCGTGGTGAAGAGGTTTGCGCGGCCCGATGATCCGACAGGCCATGCCGGCGGGAGGTTCCACTCCCGGCAAGGTCTCCTATGCCGGACAGGCTGTCGGTGAGGGTCCAGACCAAGACTAGTCCACCCCGTCGTTGTCGCGGGACCCAGACTTTGGTCGAGGGAGGATCTGGCGCTCTTTCTCTCCCCACCTTTCATTTCACCATCTTTTCTTCATCTCCCCTCTTACTTCATATCTTTTGCCGCCTCCCGAACCCACCGTCTGTCTTCTGCGACAGCGGCGGGGTTCCTTCCATTGACGACTCTGCTACAAACACGGTTTTGATTCGGATTAACTTGTCAGTCGTTGTGAGCTCCAGCGATGTCTGGTGACTGGTGACCTGCACAGGGAGTTCTCGAGCCTTACCTTATTGCTGTCTCTTCTCTATCCTACACTCTCCTGTCTTCACTTCCGGCCGACCCCTTGTGCAGGTCTAAACGCTTACCTGCGTGTTTGCCGTGCGCAGTGACCTGTACGGGCGGAAAAGATTTCCTTGGGGGTTGAGGGGCAATTGTCTAGTTATTAAAGACAATTGTCCCAACACACCCCTTTAGTTTCCGCTTCGCCCAAAACAGGAGGCTGGGGGCTAATCCACCCCCAGTCAATCGGCTCGCCTGGGGTATTAAAACTTCACGCGTGGATGAGGAGGGGGGCACCGGTGGCGCGATGGGTGTTGCTGGGCCCCACCAGTTGCGGTCACTCGCGACTGCCGGTGCCTCCTGACTATATCCCCCGGACAACCCCGGCGTCCCAGTGGGACGTCCCCCTGGTTGGGCTCCGTGGTGGGCAGGGCTCCGGGGGACGAAATAACTCCATTTATATGGAAACCCAAAACAAAAATCCCCCCCTAAATCCTAAGAAGCGCCTTAGACCTCTTTTAGAGGAAAATATTTTGTTGAAGGATGTGGTGGCTCCAAGGAGTGTGGAGCCACTCTTTTTTATTCTCAAACTTAACAGTGGTAAATCGTTCCGCACTGTTTCGCCTTTCGCGCAGAAGCGCGGATTGTTGCTTCTTGCAGGCGATGTCAAAAGTTCCAAGTGCCTTCGCGATGGATCGCTTCTAGTAGAGGTTACAAACAGTGAGCAGTCACTGAAACTGCAAGCGGCAACTTCTTTCGACACCATGCCAATTACTGTGACTGCTCACAGGTCCTTAAATACCTCTAAGGGAGTTATTTTCAGTTTCGACCTTCAGGACATCCCTACTGAAGAACTGAAAAACGAGCTTGGAAGCCAAGGCGTCACTGACGTTTATCGTGTGATGAGCAAGAAGACCGGTGCCCTCAAACCAACACCATTGCTCATCCTCACCTTCGGCACACCTAAACTCCCAGAGTGTATTTTTGCTGGTTACTTGCGTCTGCCTGTGCGACCGCACATTCCCAACCCTCTGCGGTGCTTCACCTGCCAGATGTTCGGCCATTCCAGCTTGGACTGCAAGCGGAAGCCCATCTGTGGGAAGTGCGCCAAGGAGGATCACCAGACTGACGATTGTAGCAACAGCTTCCACTGTGCTAACTGCTCGGCAGCCCACCCTGTGTGGTCCCGTGACTGCCCACAGTGGAAGTTGGAGCGGAAAATCATGGAGATAAAGACGATCGACAATATCTCTTTGTTTGAAGCTAGAAAACGCTTCAACACCCAGAATGGCCTCGGTCAGAGATCTTTTGCCAAAGCCGTGGACTCGGGCGCGGCTGTCTCGGCGGAGACGGCTCGTTTGCAGGCCATGGTGGAGAAACAGCTGCAACTCTCCGCCGAGCAGGCCAAACGCCACGAGGAGATGGAGGAACGCCACAGGCAAGAGATCGAGGCCATGAGGAAAGACTTGGAAGCAAAGAACAAAGAGATAGAATCGCTTAAACAGCAGATAGTTGCGCTCCATGAGAACCGTACGCTCCAGCTACACCCTTCCAAGGGAAGGCAGTCTGAGGCCAGCACCTCGAAGAAGGCGAGGGAAGTGATAACCTTCCTTCCCAACACCACCGGTAGCTCCACGTCCACCTCCCTGTCTACCAGGAAGGATGGAATGGAGGTAGACCCTACCGACACGTCGCCGAACACCTGGCAGACGGTGAAGGGAAAGGAGAAGGAGAAGGTGAAAGAGAAGGGAAAATCCTAAATACAACACAATGCCAGACATCATTCAGTGGAATGTGAGAGGATACTCCACAAGAGCACCCGAAGTCAGGCAACTAGTTTCGTCAAAAAGCCCCCTTGTCTGTTGCTTCCAGGAAACTCACCTGAAGCCATCAGACAAGCCACTCCTGAAGGGCTATGACTTCTATCGTTTTGACTTCACAGGTGGACAGAGAGCTCAGGGGGGAGTTGCAACGGCCGTCCACAACAGTATCCACTCGGAGACTGTTGTGCTGACCACCACCCTCCAGGCCGTGGCTGTGAAGGTTTTCCTTCCCAGCCCCCTACACATATGCAACATCTACCTCCCCCCTGATAGTGTCGTTACCCAGCAATCCATCGACCATCTCATGGACCAGTTATCTCTACCCTTTCTATTGGTTGGTGATTTCAACGCTCACAACCCCCTGTGGGGTAGTCTCAGCACCAATCAGAAAGGTACACTGGTGGAAGACACTATCAGGCTTCACAAAGTGGTCCTGTTGAATAACGGCAGTAACACCCACTTTACTGAATCAACAGGATCACTCTCTGCGATTGACCTGACTCTCTGTTCACCCTCCCTCGCTCTTGACACTGAATGGTCTGTGCACGACGATTTATGTGGAAGTGACCACTTCCCTATCTTCATTAAATCGTCGAGGATCCCTTCTCTACCACCCAGACACCCAAAGTGGATTCTAAGACGGGCTGACTGGTCACTTTTCAGTGATCTTGCCACTTTCGATGAGGCTGTCCCCGAGGATATCGATTCTCACGTGGACAGCTTCACGGAGGTGGTAATTCATGCAGCCGAGAAATCCATTCCACGGTCGTCTGAAAAACCCTACCGTCTCCCCGTCCCGTGGTTCACTTGTGAATGCAAGTTGGCCATCAGGGCGAGACGGAGGGCCCTCTCCTTCTTCATGTCGCATCCGACCCAAGAAAACCTGATCGCCTTCAAGAGATCAAGAGCTAAGGCTCGGAGAACAATCACTGAGGCCAAGAGAGTGTCGTGGCGGGCCTATGTGTCGACCATCACGGCCCGCACGCCGTCGTCCAGGGTATGGGACAAGGTTCGGAAGTTGTCTGGCAGATCAACTTTCCGTCCCATATCCGGACTGATGCGTGACGGGCTGTTGCAGTCCACGGGCCCGGCCATCGCCGACACTCTTGGTTCTCAGTTCTCGAAAGTCTCCAGCTCAGAGAATTACACCGCATCCTTCAAGCGGGTCAAGCAGGTAGCCGAGCAGCAAGGTCTTGTCTTCCGAAGTAAGAACCAGGAAACTTACAACCTGCCCTTCAGCGACTGGGAGCTGGACTCCGCGCTAAGAGCCGCCAACGACACTTCACCTGGCATCGATATGATCCATTACCAGATGATCAAACATCTGAGTAAAAGCTCACGATCATACATGCTTCGGATGTTGAACAGAGTCTGGCTCGAGGACAGTTTCCCGGCTCGTTGGAGGGTGGCGATTGTCATCCCCATCCTGAAGCCGGGCAAAGACAAGACTGATGCTGCTAGCTACCGCCCAATTGCCCTTACAAGCTGCCTATGCAAGATCTTGGAGCGAATGATCAACGCTAGGCTTATGTGGCATTTGGAGAAGAACGGCCTTCTCTGTGCGGAGCAGTCTGGTTTCAGGCGAAACCGCTCCGTCACAGATAACTTGACCCAGCTTGAAGGATTGATCCAGGACAGTTTCCTCACAAGGAAACACCTGATCGCGGTGTTTTTCGATCTCGAGAAGGCGTACGACACGACGTGGAAGTACGGCATTTTACAGAACATCCACAAGTGGGGTATTCGTGGCCACTTGCCCCACTTTGTGCAGAACTTCATGGCTGATAGGTCTTTCCACGTTCGTGTCGGAAACACTCTCTCGTCGGCTTTCGATCAAGAGAACGGAGTGCCGCAGGGCTGTGTCCTCAGTGTTACCCTGTTTGCGATCGCCATCAACTCCATCACGACATGCATTCGAACTCCGGTTCGTGCATCGCTCTACGTTGATGATTTGGCGATCTTCCACCAAACAGGGAACCTGAACTCGGCTCAGCGGCAGCTCCAGCTAACGATCAACCGATTGGAGAGTTGGGCGGATCGAATGGCTTCAGATTCTCCTCGTCGAAAACAACATGCATGCATTTCAGTCGCCATCGTCTATTTCATCCTCATCCTGTCTTGACGTTGGCAAACCAGGTGTTGCCTTTCTCAGAGTCAACCCGCTTCCTCGGAATGGTATTTGACGAGAAGCTCACCTGGTTACCACATCTCCGTCAACTCAAAGACAAGTGCTTGAAGGCAATGAACATCCTGAAGATCTTGAGCGGTACCTCCTGGGGAGCCGACAGAACGTCCATGCTCCGCCTCTACCGCTCTCTCATAAGATCTAAATTAGACTTTGGCTGCACTGTTTATGCATCGGCGAGGAAATCTTATATCGGCATCCTGGATCCAGTGCACAACGCTGGTATCAGGTTGTGTACTGGCGCGTTTCGCACAAGTCCCATCGTCAGTCTGCATTGTGAGGCCGGGGAGGCTCCGCTTAAGATCAGGCGTGACTACCTCCTCGCCAGCTACGTAGCCAAGCTGCGTGGCATGCCAAAACACCCGGCATACAGGTCTGTGTTCGCTCCGCCGAATGTTGTGCTCTACAACACCAGGCAAAAAGCAACCAGACCTGTTGCCATCAGAGCAAAAGAGCTCCTGGCCGCATTTGGAATGGACCTACCACCTGTCCTTCCTGTCGGAATCGGTCGTGTGGCTCCCTGGACAACATCCCAGCCTGTGTGCCTGATGCAACTCGCTCAGCACACCAAGGCCCAGACGAGCCCGGCCGTGTTCCGACAGCTGTTCTTCAGCATTTGCGACCAGTACCCTCAACACTGCAGGATCTACACTGACGGATCAAAGGACAATGAGTCTGTGGGGTGTGCCTTTGTCATCGACAAAACAAGCGTGTGCTTTAAGCTCGGTCCTCTCTGTAGTGTCTATACAGCAGAGTTGTTTGCGATTCTTAAGGCCCTTGAACATATCAAGCGTGCCAATCGCAAACAATTTCTTGTCTGTTCCGACTCTCTGAGCTCCCTCCAAGCACTATGTCAGGCATTCCCCACGGACCATCTTGTGCAAACCATCCAGGCTAAGCTTGGCGAACTGTGCTTGGTCGGCATAGAAGTGTTGCTCTGTTGGCTTCCAGGCCATACAGGAATTGCTGGCAATGAGATGGCCGACAGAGCAGCCAAAGACGCCACAAGAAAAGCCGATGTTGACTTCACAGTTGTCCCTGTTAGCGATCTTAAAGCCGCCTTCAGGGCCGAAACAAAGAAGTGCTGGCAAGCGACATGGGACACTGTGCAAGTCAACAAACTGAAGCCCATCAAGGCAACTATCGACCCCTGGCAATCTTCTGCCCGACACACTCGACGCGAGGAGGTTGTAACAACGAGGTTGCGCATCGGTCATAGCCCGCTCACTCACGTCTTCATCCTGAAGCGCGAAGAGCCACCGATGTGCACCTCCTGTGATCAACCTCTCTCGATAAAACATCTTCTCGTCGAGTGTGCCGTTCACAGGCAACTGCGCAACCACATGCATATTCCCGAAAGATTGCCAGAGGCGTTGGGAGACAACGCCTTGTCGATAGATCGAGTAATTCGATTTTTAATTAAAACTGACTTTTTTAAACTTATCTAGTTTTTAGTAAGTTTTTAAAGCAGTTTATGTTCCAGGCGCAAGTATTTATAAAAACTGCGTCTGGACATGACAACTGGTTTTTTAGCATTGTTTTTTATTGCTTTTAAACTTTTGACAATATTTTACTCACCTGACTTAAAGCAAATTTTTGTTTTTAGTTGTGGAGTGGTTTTTTATTGTCTTTGTTGTCTTTTTATTTTTAAAAATAAGACTGTCATTTTATAAACTGATCTAGTTTAGATAAGTTTTTAAATCAGTCTTCAATTCCTGGCGCAAGTATTTTTAAAGAATGCGCCAGGAAATAAAAACTAGTTTTTAATCTAGTTTTTTGTTTTTTAACCAATGACATTATTTTATCCACCTGATCGATAGTTTTATCTATTTGTTTTTAGTTGATAATTTTTTTTTTTTTTTTGTCATTGTTTTATTTTTTAACATCTGACCGGCGCAAATAGCCAAAGCTGCTGACGCGCCGCTAAACCCACAATCATCATCATCATCTGAAGGAGACAATTGCAGTGGTTCGTAGCCGGACGTAAACTCATCATTGTCACTGAACCTTGTTACACACTCATTAAACACTGTCAAAACTTAAACAAGAGAAAATAATCACGTCTTCTTCGCGCGACGGAAACATACAAAACGGCACACGTGGTCACGGACGAAAAAAAATGTCGATAAGGGTACAGGAGAAAAAAATAATCCACTTATCATTTAATAATAATAAATAATAATGGTTCTTTATTAGCATGTTTTTGCTATTTGTTTACATTTTTCTCTTCTAATATTAGAACAATTTTTGCTCAATTACATATTACTAATCATATTTACTATGTCTATTTATATTAACAATAATAAAATTCTTACAATCTCTTTTGAAATCACTAAGTTTACTGGTGTTTTGGATCTCAGCTGGTAGGATGTCATGAAAAATTTAAGTGCCATTATGGAGTATTGATTTTTTGCTAGCTGCTTTTGATTTGAAATTAAGATATGTTCTATTGCAGTTCCTTGTAGTATGAGAATGAATGTCGCTACATTTTACATGTTTCTCTTTTAAATATTCTGGAAGATGGTTGTTAATTAATTTGTATATGAATATAAACAAATTGTACAGAAGTCTTTGCCGGATACTCATAAATGCTAATCCATCTAACATGTCATTGATTCTAGTATACCTGTTCATTTATATTCAGGGAGTCGTACGGGCGATAATTAAACACTAGAAAACGAAAGGTAAATGTCCGATGATTAATTTAATGGAAACACTTCACATGGATGGTTGCGTTTGACGATTAGAAAAACTTCTTTCGGCACTCGCCACGCTGACTGGAAGTGTACACAAGATTTGTAGCAGCGTGTAGGATGGCTGGGAACATATCCTTGTCGCATTGGTTCATCACATCGATGGCCATTTTTGGGATAGTGTCACCCTTATCTGCCTGTCGTCTCCAATAACTACGCCAAATTTGAAATTCGCCTTGAAGCCCTTGCTCGACGAGTCGGACGCAGTGGTCTGCGTTCTCGCAGCTTGCTATGTGAGTTGTAATGATGTTTTCTGTGACGGCGTCTATTTCCTGGCGTCTTTCTGTGCCCTGCAGAAGCTTCTCCGAGAAGCTGTAGCTTCTCCAGCAACAGAATGCAAATTTTGAGCGCATTTAACGTATCGGGCGCGAAGCGACGCTTCATATCTTCAATGACTCCATTCAAGAGTGGGATAAATAAAGAGAGCCAATTGAAGAAATTTTGCACAACCCATTGAGTTGACCTTTCAGAAACTTTTTGATGGCAAAATTTCGTTTCGCAGACGTAGTGAACAAGGCACACACTTTTTTAATAATCCCTATTGAGTTACGAATTAGGGAAACATCGGACGAATGGGAAATGCTCAGATTTAAAGCATGGTTAAAACATGGTGAGCGCACCGCATGCACAGCATTGCGTTGTGTTTCAGCGACGGTGACGGTGTTTTGAAACCATCATGCTGCATTCATCTGTTCCAATTCCAACGCAGGGGAGTTCAGAATTCAGCGAATGCTTTTCCAGCAGCGATAATACGGTGTTACCTAAAACGACCCATGTTAATTTTGGTTCAAAGAAAGAATCAATGTCTAAAATATTTTCTTCTTCATCATTTGAAGACATGTCGTCTATCGAGTGATATTTTTAAAAATTTCTAAATGTGGGTCATGAAATTCAATAAAATTTTAGTGAATTGAGACTTCACTGACAAAACGCAACACAAGCGTGACGTATGCGCCATGTCCGTTGTCTCGTCGAAAAGAACAGAAAATAATTTAGCCTCTTTTACTTCAACCAACAGCTGGTCAAGTTCCTGGCCGCAACGGTCAATCAGTTCGTTTTGGGTTGTTTTGCTGATGTATGTGGCTTTAGCGCTCGCGTTCTGAAGGTGCTTCTCAAGTACACGATCCCCCGAAGCTCCTAGATATTTTATAAGTGCCTAGAAATTTCCTCCATTGTGCGAGTCTTCTTGAGACGGTCCAATTGGCAATATTAACCCATCGTCGCCGAGGCCTCGAAATGCGAAGTTTTGCCTTTCTAAAAATATGTTTGCTCGTAAAATTGTCTTGTGCCGGTCTCGGTTTTCCTGCAACTGAGATTGTCGCACAGAGGAAAGGCTGAAAGCTGGTTGATTACTGCCTTTTCAGAAGCAAGAAACTTATTCAGTTGCCAGTTGTCAGTTGCAGCTAAAACGGATTCTTTGTGATATTTGTTATTTGCATGCGACTAACTCACTACTTTTCCCCTGAAGTTTGCCAAACATGGAGACACTTTGCGTCGTCGATTGAATGCACAAATTCGTAATGTTCAAAAAGTTTATTGAAAGTTAAAAATGCACACTTAGTGAGGCTTGATGATAGTAACGTCCGAATAATTTCGGTTGAAAATTAGAATGACTAAAAACAAAATGCACGCAACAATCAACTCTCTCCCCGGGGACTTGGATGCGCGTTGCCCTTGGCAACACAACAAGTTTTCCTTGAATATTTGGATGGTATTGTCCTTCTCAACGAGAGCCATGAAGAGAGCATAATACTTGCAAAATAATCCATTCTTGGCTGATGAGCACACCAGCCAACGAAACCGATCAAGAAGGGAATGTTTTAAGAAGCGCTTTTCAACTAACCCTTGTTTTTTTATGTGATGATAAAGGCAAGACATGATTTTTGGGTGGTTTGCACGGCTTGTATTTGGTGAAATCGTCAATTACGCCACCTAGGTGCTTTCCAATGTCATCAGTCATCAGAAAGTCCGTAGCAATATCGCTGTTTTCTCTCGGCAGAGGTATATCAAAAGAATAAACTGCTTTAGTACGTAGGCGTAAGACTTCAGGCTAGGTGAGAAAGTTAAAAGGCGTCCAGCAGCAGCACTATGTGTATCGGCAGATATGTATCAGATATACGGCTGGCCGCAATGCAAAGGCACAGCTACACCAATAAAATATGCGATGATTTCTTACCTTTCTGAGAAGACATTCTGATTTGAGTTAAATGGCAATCAAAATATAAATGTGTCACTGTCAGCGTCCGCAACCTGCTTACCAACTACTAGTAAGTGGAAATATCTTATTATTTACAGTGAGTCCCACGCACTGACATCGAAAGTGTTCTGGATCTCGAGATGTGAGTGTGAAGTTGAACCATAGGCGTGCGCAGCGGTGAGGCAGATACGGCACTGGTGGTATCTAAGATTTTAACCGCCATTAGGTTTTTTAAAATATTCCTAAAAATATTTTAGCACTTTAATTTCTGTAGAAAATGAGGTACTTTTCAATTTTAGAAGCGAATTAAATATTTTGAGCTGCGATAACGTAGAAAATACAGCCAAGCAGTGTAGACATAACAATAATATGCGACTCTGCTCACTGCTACCGTTAGCCAGTATCGGGCGGCGTACAGTCGTGTCAAAGGAGTACGCTGGAACTCGGCGGCGAGGCTAATGCAACCGCCATATCCAAATTACTTGGTACCTTTTCATTTTTTTATTGTTTATTGATGAGCGTAGCGAGCGAAGCTAAATCCTCAATTTCACTTAGTGGAGAAAAAAGCACTTGTGTTTTTTTTTTTTTTTTTGTGTGTTTGTGTGTTTGTTCGCGCTCTACAGGCCAAACGGCTGCTCCGATTTTGATAAAATTTCCAGGAAACCATATTTTGTTCTCAACTTAGACCCCCTGCTTTTTTCAGCAAAGTCGGGGTAACAGTTTCTTAACTATTCAAAATTTACAAAAATATTCAGAATTTTCAAAACTTTTATTATTTTTTACGGCCAAAAGTTATTTATATAATCACACCAAACTTAAGAAACATATTAAACAAATTGATATGCAGCTGTGCTGAAGTTTTTGGATCTATATCTTATCTAGTTCATTTTTTATTCGCATTTTTCCGACATTTTTTTATGATTCTTAGCTATTTATCCCTCGAGATTCAAGTGGAAGGTTTAGGTGCGATTACCTTCATATTCTTGTAGGTCTTAAATCTTATCCTCAAGCCCTAAATAACTACGCTCATCTACAACGCGATTAGATTGAGCGTTCGTGAAGCCCTAGTTTATTTGATCGATTATTTCCATCAACTTGAATGAAGATTTGTGAATAAAACTTCTATCGGTAAAATGCCTACTTGATATGGTTTATATTTTCATCGATATTTAGGTGACCATTGTCTCTCTGCTGCGTTAAAAAGCACAACGCTTTACGCACAACGTTCAAAATCTATTTTCTCTTCTCACTCTGAAGAAGAAACCCATCTTTGTCGGTCCACTGGCTCATGTGCCTTGTTAATCACAAAAAAATGCGATAACATTTGAATTTAAAAATCTTATCTTGATATTACCAGTTTCACAAAAAGATTTCACGCTCTTATCATGCATATTGCATTCCATGTGACATGCAGTAATTATTCTCATCGATATTAACATTATACATATTAAGAATGTTTTTCATCTTGGTGTCTTCCAGTATCTCATCCATTTGACTGGCCTGTATTTTGATGGAGCCAGGTGTCGACTTCTTGCTTTAGAAAGACATTTCGTTGTAATCGATCGGAAGATCGAGATCCACGTCCACATCGAACTCTTAATTTGCAGATCATCGTATAGCAACTCCCAGCAAAGAACAGTATTCGATCAATATCGTTGAACAATGTATCTTTGCACTTCATTGTTGTGACTATATCATCTGCCTAACTGGCCGAAAATTCAAGTTTTAAGTCGTAGTCCACAGGATCATTTAGAAGAGGTCTAGATCCTGCTTAGCTTCCATTACAAGAAATTCAGT
The DNA here is from genome assembly GCA_921293315.2 of Nemurella pictetii. Taxonomy (NCBI): domain Eukaryota; kingdom Metazoa; phylum Arthropoda; class Insecta; order Plecoptera; family Nemouridae; genus Nemurella; species Nemurella pictetii. The sequence goes on along the minus strand of OV121120.1, from coordinate 2,768,460 downwards.
TAGAAAAAATTAATTACTTTTTAATTATAACAAAAAACTTGGGTCTTATAAATTACAACATCCTTCGTGGTATGTGACCATTCAAGTATTTTTTATCGTCTGGGTCCAGCGAAACAAACTTTTTGTTGATTTCTTGCTACACGCTGTCTGAGATCGCCGCTTTCGTGCTTGACAGATTTAGTGGATACTTGATTAATAATGAATCAACCAGGACTGCACTTCACGGATACATCGATAAAGACACAGGTCGCAGACAAAACCGAATATTGCGAGTAGAGTGCACATGACCATCGCTATCAGTGACACTCATCGCTATAAATATGATTTTAGTTCAATTACTGCATTCATACAAGAGGTTCAATGGTTCAATTTTTTTCAATCGTCTGATTGCATCATCAAAGTGAAAATCAAACAACACAATCTGACCAATTATAATACCTACAATCTTTTAGTTTCAACCTCATATTTTGATATTTTAATTGTTTTCTTAGGAAATTATATTTTTTACTAGTGTTAATGGTGATTCTCTCGTACCTTGTTTAACTTTTGAACCTTCCTGTGCTGACCACGACAAAAGATCGACCATCGCTGCTGTTGCCAGTTCCTTGTTTATATGACCGGTTTGGGTAACACCCAGTCTTTTCATATTCGACCCGGGGAAGCCCTCTAAAAAATGTCATTACTACCTCCAAAGTTAGAAAAATTAAATGTACAATAGAACAAAATACATATTTGCAATAGGGCTTATTGAATATTATAATAATAAAATAAATAAAACTATAGTTTAATCGTTTATTTCACTGCGATTTACTGCGATACGGGCTGTGCATGAACTTTTATATAAAACCACGCCGCGGATATTAATCGACTTTTTTTCAGCTTTGCTTGAGTAAAGTCGCAAACGTATGAACGTGTTACAATTGCAATTGCATTCGCGATATGACTTATTAGGCCTATGTCTTGTTAAACCAACGGGTCTGACGTCATGTAATTGATAACAATCTGTATGTGTGGCTATAACGTTGATAACGAACAACTCAAGTGAAGCGATTTTTCAATTCGACTCTCCTTAGAAAAAAGTAGTATATTATTTTTTTCTTTGTGTGTGTTCGTGCTCTACAAAACCAGATTTCTTTAAAAAATTAATAAGAACCTTAGATGTCAGTACCACGTATTGCACACGATAGACGCAAATACTTCATACTTCAGGTATCATTTCCTGATACGTATGTTAACGAATTTACTTTGTATGAAAATATTGTTGTCGTATATTTGCATGTTACTACACACTTTTCTTGAAAATGGATGCTTTTCTGACCTTTTTATAATTCTTTTTTTAGCGTTTTGCAGCCAAGTGCAACTAAATCAGTTCACCGACGTTAACAAAATTGACTGCGCGCACCCTTAGAATCTTAAAAATATGAGACCGTGTGTTTTATTACAAACGAAATATTCATTCCAAAATAAACCTTGGACTGGCGAAAGATCTAGCTTCGAATCCCGGCACGGATACAAATTTCGGAATAGAATTTTCGTTTTTAATATAAAATATTTATCGATAAGGAAATTGAGTATTTGCATAGTTAAGAACCAACGCCTAGGAAGAAACCGTTTTTTTTAAGCATATCGTATAGGTTTTATAGGTTTGTAGGTAGGTATAGGTTTATTTCAAATTTATTTTTACGCCCTCAAAATGTTTGTAAACTCGAAATTGTGTAATAATTCTCATTACAAACCAATTCAACATCGCTTATTGACTACGCGTTAAACGCGCTCTTTTTATGAACATGCGATGTCAAAACACCGAGGAAGGTCAGTTACATGCTATAATTATTTAACAAATGAAACCTGTTTCAGCGATTCGTTCGTGCTACGACAGAGATGCTTATTCGAAGTGAGCCAGCATGTTTCGTTCAGTAGACCTCAGGAAGTTGACCTAGGCAGATAGTCGTTCACATTGCTCACCCAGCATTGTTAGCAATGGCATTTCTAACCGAGTGGTGGGCCGCAGACATCGCTACGCTGTTTGTAACTTTCATAACATTGGTCTATCTCTACTTGAAGACTCCACGAAAACCGCACGCTCCAGCTGCACCCTTCCAAGGGAAGGCAGGCTGAGGCCAGCACCTCGAGGAAGGCGAGGGAAATAATCACCTTCCTTCCCAACACCACCGGTAGCTCCACGTCCACCTCCCTGTCTACCAGGAAGGATGGAATGGAGGTAGACCCTACCGACACGTCGCCGAACACCTGGCAGACGGTGAAGGGAAAGGAGAAGGAGAAGGTGAAAGAGAAGGGAAAATCCTAATAACTAAAAATGCCAGACATCATTCAGTGGAATGTTAGAGGATACAACACAAGAGCACCCGAGGTCCGTCAACTGGTGTCGTCAAAAAGCCCCCTTGTCTGTTGCTTCCAGGAATCACACCTGAAGCCATCAGACAAGTCACTCCTGAAGGGCTATGACTTCTACCGTTACGACCACACAGGTGGACAGAGAGCTCAGGGGGGAGTTGCAACGGCCGTCCACAACAGTATCCACTCGGAGACTGTTGTGCTGACCACCACCCTCCAGGCCGTGGCTGTGAAGGTTTTCCTTCCAAGGCCCCTACACATTTGCAACATCTACCTCCCCCCTGATAGTGTCGTTACCCAGCAATCCATCGACAATCTCATGGACCAGTTACCTCTACCCTTTCTTTTGGTTGGTGACTTTAATGCTCACAACCCCCTGTGGGGTAGTCTCAGCACCAATCAGAAAGGTACACTGGTGGAAGACACTATCAGGCTTCGCAATGTGGTCCTGTTGAATAACGGCAGTAACACCCACTTGACTGCATCAACAGGATCACTCTCTGCGATTGACCTGACTCTCTGTTCACCCTCCCTCGCTCTTGACACTGAATGGTCTGTGCACGACGATTTATGTGGAAGTGACCACTTCCCTATCTTCATTAAATCGTCGAGGATCCCTTCTCTACCACCCAGACACCCAAAGTGGATTCTTAGACGGGCTGACTGGTCACTTTTCAGTGATCTTGCCACTTTCGATGAGGCTGTCCCCGAGGATATCGATTCTCACGTGGACAGCTTCACGGAGGTGGTAATTCATGCAGCCGAGAATTCCATTCCGCGGTCGTCTGAAAAACCCTACCGTCTCCCCGTCCCGTGGTTCACTTGTGAATGCAAGTTGGCCATCAGGGCGAGACGGAGGGCCCTCTCCTTCTTCATGTCGCATCCGACCCAAGAAAACCTGATCGCCTTCAAGAGATCAAGAGCTAAGGCTCGGAGAACAATCACTGAGGCCAAGAGAGTGTCGTGGCGGGCCTATGTGTCGACCATCACGGCCCGCACGCCGTCGTCCAGGGTATGGGACAAGGTTCGGAAGTTGTCTGGCAGATCAACTTTCCGTCCCATATCCGGACTGATGCGTGACGGGCTGTTGCAGTCCACGGGCCCGGCCATCGCCGACACTCTTGGTTCTCAGTTCTCGAAAGTCTCCAGCTCAGAGAATTACACCGCATCCTTCAAGCGGGTCAAGCAGGTAGCCGAGCAGCAAGGTCTTGTCTTCCGAAGTAAGAACCAGGAAACTTACAACCTGCCCTTCAGCGACTGGGAGCTGGACTCCGCGCTAAGAGCCGCCAACGACACTTCACCTGGCATCGATATGATCCATTACCAGATGATCAAACATCTGAGTAAAAGCTCACGATCATACATGCTACAGATGTTGAATAGAGTCTGGCTCGAGGACAGTTTCCCAGCTCGTTGGAGGGTGGCTATTGTCATCCCCATCCTGAAACCGGGCAAAGACAAGACTGATGCTGCTAGCTACCGCCCAATTGCCCTTACAAGCTGCCTATGCAAGATCTTGGAGCGTATGATCAACGCCAGGCTCATGTGGCATTTGGAAAAGAACGGCCTACTCTGTGCGGAGCAGTCTGGTTTCAGGCGAAACCGCTCCGTCACAGATAACTTGACCCAGCTTGAAGGATTGATCCAGGACAGTTTCCTCACAAGGAAACACCTGATCGCGGTGTTTTTCGATCTCGAGAAGGCGTACGACACGACGTGGAAGTACGGCATTTTACAGACCATCCACAAGTGGGGTATTCGTGGCCACTTGCCCCACTTTGTGCAGAACTTCATGGCTGACAGGTCTTTCCACGTTCGTGTCGGAAACACTCTCTCGTCGGCTTTCGATCAAGAGAACGGAGTGCCGCAGGGCTGTGTCCTCAGTGTAACCCTGTTTGCGATCGCCATCAACTCCATCACGACGTGCATTCGAACTCCGGTTCGTGCATCGCTCTACGTTGATGATTTGGCGATTTTCCACCAAACAGGGAACCTGAACTCGGCTCAGCGGCAGCTCCAGCTAACGATCAACCGATTGGAGAGTTGGGCGGATCGACATGGCTTCAGATTCTCCTCGTCGAAAACAACATGCATGCATTTCAGTCGCCATCGTCTATTTCATCCTCATCCTGTCTTGACGTTGGCAAACCAGGTGTTGCCTTTCTCAGAGTCAACCCGCTTCCTCGGAATGGTATTTGACGAGAAGCTCACCTGGTTACCACATCTCCGTCAACTCAAAGACAAGTGCTTGAAGGCAATGAACATCCTGAAGATCTTGAGCGGTACCTCCTGGGGAGCCGACAGAACGTCCATGCTCCGCCTCTACCGCTCTCTCATAAGATCCAAATTAGACTTTGGCTGCACTGTTTATGCATCGGCGAGGAAATCGTATATCGGCATCCTGGATCCAGTGCACAACGCTGGTATCAGGTTGTGTACTGGCGCGTTTCGCACAAGTCCTATCGTCAGCCTGCATTGTGAGGCCGGGGAGGCTCCGCTTAAGATCAGGCGTGACTACCTCCTTGCCAGCTACATAGCCAAGCTACGTGGCATGCCAAAACACCCGGCATACAGGTCTGTGTTCGCTCCGCCAAATGTTGTTCTTTACAGCACCAGGCAAAAAGCAACCAGACCTGTTGGCATCAGAGCAAAAGAGCTCCTCGCCGCATTTGGAATGGACCTACCACCTGTCCTTCCTGTCGGAATCGGTCGAGTGGCTCCCTGGACAACATCCCAGCCTGTGTGCCTGATGCAACTCGCTCAGCACACCAAGGCCCAGACGAGCCCGGCCGTGTTCCGACAGTTGTTCTTCAGCATTTGCGACCAGTACCCTCAACACTGCAGGATCTACACTGACGGATCAAAGGACAATGAGTCTGTGGGGTGTGCCTTTGTCATCGACAACACAAGCGTGTGCTTTAAGCTCAGCCCTCTCTGTAGCGTCTATACAGCAGAGTTGTTTGCGATTCTCAAGGCCCTTGAACATATCAAGCGTGCCAATCGCAAACAATTTCTTGTCTGTTCCGACTCTCTGAGCTCCCTCCAAGCACTATGTCAGGCATTCCCCACGGACCATCTTGTGCAAACCATCCAGGCTAAGCTTGGCGAACTGTGCTTGGTCGGCACAGAAGTGTTGCTCTGTTGGCTTCCAGGCCATGCAGGAATTGCTGGCAATGAGATGGCCGACAGAGCAGCGAAGAACGCCACAACAAAAGCCGATGTTGACTTCACAGTTGTCCCTGTGAGAGATCTTAAAGCAGCCTTCAGGGCCGAAACAAAGAAGTGCTGGCAATCATCATGGGACACTGTGCAAGTCAACAAATTGAAGCCTATCAAAGCGTCCATCAATCCCTGGCAATCTTCTGCCCGACACTCTCGACGCGAGGAGGTTGTAACAACGAGGTTGCGCATCGGTCATAGCCCGCTCACTCACGTCTTCATCCTGAAGCGCGAAGAGCCACCGATGTGCACCTCCTGTGATCAACCTCTCTCGATCAAACACATCCTTGTCGAGTGTGCCGTTCACAGGCAACTGCGCAACACCCTGCAGATTCCCGGAAGTTTGTCTGAGGCATTGAAAGATGACGCCATGGAGATTCAACGAATCCTCCGTTTTTTAAATATGACTGACTTTTATAAACTTATCTAGTTTTTAGTAAGTTTTTAATGCAGTTCATATTCCAGGCGCAAGTATTTGTAAAAAATGCGCCTGGAAATGACAACTGGTTTTTTAGCATTGTTTTTATTGCTTTTTAACCTTTTGACAATATTTTACCTATCTGACGCGAAACAAGTATTTATTTGTTCGTAGTTGATCGAGTAAATTTTATTTGTCTTTATCGTTGTCATTTTATTTATTTTTAAATTAAGACTGACTTATATTAACTGAACTTTTAATAGTGAAGTTTTTAAAGCAGTTTTAAATTCCTGGCGCAAGTATTTGTAAAGAATGCGTCAGGAAAAGACAACTGGTTTTATAGCATTGTTTTTATTGCTTTTTAACCTCTGACAATTTATTTTATTCATCTTACTACCCAAATTTTATTTGCTCGTAGTTTAATGGAATAATTTTATTAGTCTTTGTTGTCTTATTTTTATCATGTTTTTATCCAACTGATCAATAGAGATTTCTATTTTTTAAGTTGGTAAAACTAACTTTTGTATTTTTAAACATATGACCGGCGCAAATAGCCCAGCTGCTGACGCGCCGTTAAACCAACAAAAATCAAAAAAATCAATTGAACTGTTCATCTTCTCAATGATTTGCTGCATACAAATATTCTGTGCTTTTTGATTGTCTAAGTTGATACGGAGAATTTCTTGGTTTTCTTTCAACATGGCTGCCACCATTTTTTCCATTGCTGATGGTTGATCGTTCAAGTTCGTGGATGGTTCTGAAGGAGACCCTCTTCGCGGACTAGCACCTTACCGTGGTGAAGAGGTTTGCGCGGCCCGATGATCCGACAGGCCATGCCGGCGGGAGGTTCCACTCCCGGCAAGGTCTCCTATGCCGGACAGGCTGTCGGTGAGGGTCCAGACCAAGACTAGTCCACCCCGTCGTTGTCGCGGGACCCAGACTTTGGTCGAGGGAGGATCTGGCGCTCTTTCTCTCCCCACCTTTCATTTCACCATCTTTTCTTCATCTCCCCTCTTACTTCATATCTTTTGCCGCCTCCCGAACCCACCGTCTGTCTTCTGCGACAGCGGCGGGGTTCCTTCCATTGACGACTCTGCTACAAACACGGTTTTGATTCGGATTAACTTGTCAGTCGTTGTGAGCTCCAGCGATGTCTGGTGACTGGTGACCTGCACAGGGAGTTCTCGAGCCTTACCTTATTGCTGTCTCTTCTCTATCCTACACTCTCCTGTCTTCACTTCCGGCCGACCCCTTGTGCAGGTCTAAACGCTTACCTGCGTGTTTGCCGTGCGCAGTGACCTGTACGGGCGGAAAAGATTTCCTTGGGGGTTGAGGGGCAATTGTCTAGTTATTAAAGACAATTGTCCCAACACACCCCTTTAGTTTCCGCTTCGCCCAAAACAGGAGGCTGGGGGCTAATCCACCCCCAGTCAATCGGCTCGCCTGGGGTATTAAAACTTCACGCGTGGATGAGGAGGGGGGCACCGGTGGCGCGATGGGTGTTGCTGGGCCCCACCAGTTGCGGTCACTCGCGACTGCCGGTGCCTCCTGACTATATCCCCCGGACAACCCCGGCGTCCCAGTGGGACGTCCCCCTGGTTGGGCTCCGTGGTGGGCAGGGCTCCGGGGGACGAAATAACTCCATTTATATGGAAACCCAAAACAAAAATCCCCCCCTAAATCCTAAGAAGCGCCTTAGACCTCTTTTAGAGGAAAATATTTTGTTGAAGGATGTGGTGGCTCCAAGGAGTGTGGAGCCACTCTTTTTTATTCTCAAACTTAACAGTGGTAAATCGTTCCGCACTGTTTCGCCTTTCGCGCAGAAGCGCGGATTGTTGCTTCTTGCAGGCGATGTCAAAAGTTCCAAGTGCCTTCGCGATGGATCGCTTCTAGTAGAGGTTACAAACAGTGAGCAGTCACTGAAACTGCAAGCGGCAACTTCTTTCGACACCATGCCAATTACTGTGACTGCTCACAGGTCCTTAAATACCTCTAAGGGAGTTATTTTCAGTTTCGACCTTCAGGACATCCCTACTGAAGAACTGAAAAACGAGCTTGGAAGCCAAGGCGTCACTGACGTTTATCGTGTGATGAGCAAGAAGACCGGTGCCCTCAAACCAACACCATTGCTCATCCTCACCTTCGGCACACCTAAACTCCCAGAGTGTATTTTTGCTGGTTACTTGCGTCTGCCTGTGCGACCGCACATTCCCAACCCTCTGCGGTGCTTCACCTGCCAGATGTTCGGCCATTCCAGCTTGGACTGCAAGCGGAAGCCCATCTGTGGGAAGTGCGCCAAGGAGGATCACCAGACTGACGATTGTAGCAACAGCTTCCACTGTGCTAACTGCTCGGCAGCCCACCCTGTGTGGTCCCGTGACTGCCCACAGTGGAAGTTGGAGCGGAAAATCATGGAGATAAAGACGATCGACAATATCTCTTTGTTTGAAGCTAGAAAACGCTTCAACACCCAGAATGGCCTCGGTCAGAGATCTTTTGCCAAAGCCGTGGACTCGGGCGCGGCTGTCTCGGCGGAGACGGCTCGTTTGCAGGCCATGGTGGAGAAACAGCTGCAACTCTCCGCCGAGCAGGCCAAACGCCACGAGGAGATGGAGGAACGCCACAGGCAAGAGATCGAGGCCATGAGGAAAGACTTGGAAGCAAAGAACAAAGAGATAGAATCGCTTAAACAGCAGATAGTTGCGCTCCATGAGAACCGTACGCTCCAGCTACACCCTTCCAAGGGAAGGCAGTCTGAGGCCAGCACCTCGAAGAAGGCGAGGGAAGTGATAACCTTCCTTCCCAACACCACCGGTAGCTCCACGTCCACCTCCCTGTCTACCAGGAAGGATGGAATGGAGGTAGACCCTACCGACACGTCGCCGAACACCTGGCAGACGGTGAAGGGAAAGGAGAAGGAGAAGGTGAAAGAGAAGGGAAAATCCTAAATACAACACAATGCCAGACATCATTCAGTGGAATGTGAGAGGATACTCCACAAGAGCACCCGAAGTCAGGCAACTAGTTTCGTCAAAAAGCCCCCTTGTCTGTTGCTTCCAGGAAACTCACCTGAAGCCATCAGACAAGCCACTCCTGAAGGGCTATGACTTCTATCGTTTTGACTTCACAGGTGGACAGAGAGCTCAGGGGGGAGTTGCAACGGCCGTCCACAACAGTATCCACTCGGAGACTGTTGTGCTGACCACCACCCTCCAGGCCGTGGCTGTGAAGGTTTTCCTTCCCAGCCCCCTACACATATGCAACATCTACCTCCCCCCTGATAGTGTCGTTACCCAGCAATCCATCGACCATCTCATGGACCAGTTACCTCTACCCTTTCTATTGGTTGGTGATTTCAACGCTCACAACCCCCTGTGGGGTAGTCTCAGCACCAATCAGAAAGGTACACTGGTGGAAGACACTATCAGGCTTCACAAAGTGGTCCTGTTGAATAACGGCAGTAACACCCACTTTACTGAATCAACAGGATCACTCTCTGCGATTGACCTGACTCTCTGTTCACCCTCCCTCGCTCTTGACACTGAATGGTCTGTGCACGACGATTTATGTGGAAGTGACCACTTCCCTATCTTCATTAAATCGTCGAGGATCCCTTCTCTACCACCCAGACACCCAAAGTGGATTCTAAGACGGGCTGACTGGTCACTTTTCAGTGATCTTGCCACTTTCGATGAGGCTGTCCCCGAGGATATCGATTCTCACGTGGACAGCTTCACGGAGGTGGTAATTCATGCAGCCGAGAAATCCATTCCACGGTCGTCTGAAAAACCCTACCGTCTCCCCGTCCCGTGGTTCACTTGTGAATGCAAGTTGGCCATCAGGGCGAGACGGAGGGCCCTCTCCTTCTTCATGTCGCATCCGACCCAAGAAAACCTGATCGCCTTCAAGAGATCAAGAGCTAAGGCTCGGAGAACAATCACTGAGGCCAAGAGAGTGTCGTGGCGGGCCTATGTGTCGACCATCACGGCCCGCACGCCGTCGTCCAGGGTATGGGACAAGGTTCGGAAGTTGTCTGGCAGATCAACTTTCCGTCCCATATCCGGACTGATGCGTGACGGGCTGTTGCAGTCCACGGGCCCGGCCATCGCCGACACTCTTGGTTCTCAGTTCTCGAAAGTCTCCAGCTCAGAGAATTACACCGCATCCTTCAAGCGGGTCAAGCAGGTAGCCGAGCAGCAAGGTCTTGTCTTCCGAAGTAAGAACCAGGAAACTTACAACCTGCCCTTCAGCGACTGGGAGCTGGACTCCGCGCTAAGAGCCGCCAACGACACTTCACCTGGCATCGATATGATCCATTACCAGATGATCAAACATCTGAGTAAAAGCTCACGATCATACATGCTTCGGATGTTGAACAGAGTCTGGCTCGAGGACAGTTTCCCGGCTCGTTGGAGGGTGGCGATTGTCATCCCCATCCTGAAGCCGGGCAAAGACAAGACTGATGCTGCTAGCTACCGCCCAATTGCCCTTACAAGCTGCCTATGCAAGATCTTGGAGCGAATGATCAACGCTAGGCTTATGTGGCATTTGGAGAAGAACGGCCTTCTCTGTGCGGAGCAGTCTGGTTTCAGGCGAAACCGCTCCGTCACAGATAACTTGACCCAGCTTGAAGGATTGATCCAGGACAGTTTCCTCACAAGGAAACACCTGATCGCGGTGTTTTTCGATCTCGAGAAGGCGTACGACACGACGTGGAAGTACGGCATTTTACAGAACATCCACAAGTGGGGTATTCGTGGCCACTTGCCCCACTTTGTGCAGAACTTCATGGCTGATAGGTCTTTCCACGTTCGTGTCGGAAACACTCTCTCGTCGGCTTTCGATCAAGAGAACGGAGTGCCGCAGGGCTGTGTCCTCAGTGTTACCCTGTTTGCGATCGCCATCAACTCCATCACGACATGCATTCGAACTCCGGTTCGTGCATCGCTCTACGTTGATGATTTGGCGATCTTCCACCAAACAGGGAACCTGAACTCGGCTCAGCGGCAGCTCCAGCTAACGATCAACCGATTGGAGAGTTGGGCGGATCGACATGGCTTCAGATTCTCCTCGTCGAAAACAACATGCATGCATTTCAGTCGCCATCGTCTATTTCATCCTCATCCTGTCTTGACGTTGGCAAACCAGGTGTTGCCTTTCTCAGAGTCAACCCGCTTCCTCGGAATGGTATTTGACGAGAAGCTCACCTGGTTACCACATCTCCGTCAACTCAAAGACAAGTGCTTGAAGGCAATGAACATCCTGAAGATCTTGAGCGGTACCTCCTGGGGAGCCGACAGAACGTCCATGCTCCGCCTCTACCGCTCTCTCATAAGATCTAAATTAGACTTTGGCTGCACTGTTTATGCATCGGCGAGGAAATCTTATATCGGCATCCTGGATCCAGTGCACAACGCTGGTATCAGGTTGTGTACTGGCGCGTTTCGCACAAGTCCCATCGTCAGTCTGCATTGTGAGGCCGGGGAGGCTCCGCTTAAGATCAGGCGTGACTACCTCCTCGCCAGCTACGTAGCCAAGCTGCGTGGCATGCCAAAACACCCGGCATACAGGTCTGTGTTCGCTCCGCCGAATGTTGTGCTCTACAACACCAGGCAAAAAGCAACCAGACCTGTTGCCATCAGAGCAAAAGAGCTCCTGGCCGCATTTGGAATGGACCTACCACCTGTCCTTCCTGTCGGAATCGGTCGTGTGGCTCCCTGGACAACATCCCAGCCTGTGTGCCTGATGCAACTCGCTCAGCACACCAAGGCCCAGACGAGCCCGGCCGTGTTCCGACAGCTGTTCTTCAGCATTTGCGACCAGTACCCTCAACACTGCAGGATCTACACTGACGGATCAAAGGACAATGAGTCTGTGGGGTGTGCCTTTGTCATCGACAAAACAAGCGTGTGCTTTAAGCTCGGTCCTCTCTGTAGTGTCTATACAGCAGAGTTGTTTGCGATTCTTAAGGCCCTTGAACATATCAAGCGTGCCAATCGCAAACAATTTCTTGTCTGTTCCGACTCTCTGAGCTCCCTCCAAGCACTATGTCAGGCATTCCCCACGGACCATCTTGTGCAAACCATCCAGGCTAAGCTTGGCGAACTGTGCTTGGTCGGCATAGAAGTGTTGCTCTGTTGGCTTCCAGGCCATACAGGAATTGCTGGCAATGAGATGGCCGACAGAGCAGCCAAAGACGCCACAAGAAAAGCCGATGTTGACTTCACAGTTGTCCCTGTTAGCGATCTTAAAGCCGCCTTCAGGGCCGAAACAAAGAAGTGCTGGCAAGCGACATGGGACACTGTGCAAGTCAACAAACTGAAGCCCATCAAGGCAACTATCGACCCCTGGCAATCTTCTGCCCGACACACTCGACGCGAGGAGGTTGTAACAACGAGGTTGCGCATCGGTCATAGCCCGCTCACTCACGTCTTCATCCTGATGCGCGAAGAGCCACCGATGTGCACCTCCTGTGATCAACCTCTCTCGATAAAACATCTTCTCGTCGAGTGTGCCGTTCACAGGCAACTGCGCAACCACATGCATATTCCCGAAAGATTGCCAGAGGCGTTGGGAGACAACGCCTTGTCGATAGATCGAGTAATTCGATTTTTAATTAAAACTGACTTTTTTAAACTTATCTAGTTTTTAGTAAGTTTTTAAAGCAGTTTATGTTCCAGGCGCAAGTATTTATAAAAACTGCGTCTGGACATGACAACTGGTTTTTTAGCATTGTTTTTTATTGCTTTTAAACTTTTGACAATATTTTACTCACCTGACTTAAAGCAAATTTTTGTTTTTAGTTGTGGAGTGGTTTTTTATTGTCTTTGTTGTCTTTTTATTTTTAAAAATAAGACTGTCATTTTATAAACTGATCTAGTTTAGATAAGTTTTTAAATCAGTCTTCAATTCCTGGCGCAAGTATTTTTAAAGAATGCGCCAGGAAATAAAAACTAGTTTTTAATCTAGTTTTTTGTTTTTTAACCAATGACATTATTTTATCCACCTGATCGATAGTTTTATCTATTTGTTTTTAGTTGATAATTTTTTTTTTTTTTGTCATTGTTTTATTTTTTAACATCTGACCGGCGCAAATAGCCAAAGCTGCTGACGCGCCGCTAAACCCACAATCATCATCATCATCTGAAGGAGACAATTGCAGTGGTTCGTAGCCGGACGTAAACTCATCATTGTCACTGAACCTTGTTACACACTCATTAAACACTGTCAAAACTTAAACAAGAGAAAATAATCACGTCTTCTTCGCGCGACGGAAACATACAAAACGGCACACGTGGTCACGGACGAAAAAAAATGTCGATAAGGGTACAGGAGAAAAAAATAATCCACTTATCATTTAATAATAATAAATAATAATGGTTCTTTATTAGCATGTTTTTGCTATTTGTTTACATTTTTCTCTTCTAATATTAGAACAATTTTTGCTCAATTACATATTACTAATCATATTTACTATGTCTATTTATATTAACAATAATAAAATTCTTACAATCTCTTTTGAAATCACTAAGTTTACTGGTGTTTTGGATCTCAGCTGGTAGGATGTCATGAAAAATTTAAGTGCCATTATGGAGTATTGATTTTTTGCTAGCTGCTTTTGATTTGAAATTAAGATATGTTCTATTGCAGTTCCTTGTAGTATGAGAATGAATGTCGCTACATTTTACATGTTTCTCTTTTAAATATTCTGGAAGATGGTTGTTAATTAATTTGTATATGAATATAAACAAATTGTACAGAAGTCTTTGCCGGATACTCATAAATGCTAATCCATCTAACATGTCATTGATTCTAGTATACCTGTTCATTTATATTCAGGGAGTCGTACGGGCGATAATTAAACACTAGAAAACGAAAGGTAAATGTCCGATGATTAATTTAATGGAAACACTTCACATGGATGGTTGCGTTTGACGATTAGAAAAACTTCTTTCGGCACTCGCCACGCTGACTGGAAGTGTACACAAGATTTGTAGCAGCGTGTAGGATGGCTGGGAACATATCCTTGTCGCATTGGTTCATCACATCGATGGCCATTTTTGGGATAGTGTCACCCTTATCTGCCTGTCGTCTCCAATAACTACGCCAAATTTGAAATTCGCCTTGAAGCCCTTGCTCGACGAGTCGGACGCAGTGGTCTGCGTTCTCGCAGCTTGCTATGTGAGTTGTAATGATGTTTTCTGTGACGGCGTCTATTTCCTGGCGTCTTTCTGTGCCCTGCAGAAGCTTCTCCGAGAAGCTGTAGCTTCTCCAGCAACAGAATGCAAATTTTGAGCGCATTTAACGTATCGGGCGCGAAGCGACGCTTCATATCTTCAATGACTCCATTCAAGAGTGGGATAAATAAAGAGAGCCAATTGAAGAAATTTTGCACAACCCATTGAGTTGACCTTTCAGAAACTTTTTGATGGCAAAATTTCGTTTCGCAGACGTAGTGAACAAGGCACACACTTTTTTAATAATCCCTATTGAGTTACGAATTAGGGAAACATCGGACGAATGGGAAATGCTCAGATTTAAAGCATGGTTAAAACATGGTGAGCGCACCGCATGCACAGCATTGCGTTGTGTTTCAGCGACGGTGACGGTGTTTTGAAACCATCATGCTGCATTCATCTGTTCCAATTCCAACGCAGGGGAGTTCAGAATTCAGCGAATGCTTTTCCAGCAGCGATAATACGGTGTTACCTAAAACGACCCATGTTAATTTTGGTTCAAAGAAAGAATCAATGTCTAAAATATTTTCTTCTTCATCATTTGAAGACATGTCGTCTATCGAGTGATATTTTTAAAAATTTCTAAATGTGGGTCATGAAATTCAATAAAATTTTAGTGAATTGAGACTTCACTGACAAAACGCAACACAAGCGTGACGTATGCGCCATGTCCGTTGTCTCGTCGAAAAGAACAGAAAATAATTTAGCCTCTTTTACTTCAACCAACAGCTGGTCAAGTTCCTGGCCGCAACGGTCAATCAGTTCGTTTTGGGTTGTTTTGCTGATGTATGTGGCTTTAGCGCTCGCGTTCTGAAGGTGCTTCTCAAGTACACGATCCCCCGAAGCTCCTAGATATTTTATAAGTGCCTAGAAATTTCCTCCATTGTGCGAGTCTTCTTGAGACGGTCCAATTGGCAATATTAACCCATCGTCGCCGAGGCCTCGAAATGCGAAGTTTTGCCTTTCTAAAAATATGTTTGCTCGTAAAATTGTCTTGTGCCGGTCTCGGTTTTCCTGCAACTGAGATTGTCGCACAGAGGAAAGGCTGAAAGCTGGTTGATTACTGCCTTTTCAGAAGCAAGAAACTTATTCAGTTGCCAGTTGTCAGTTGCAGCTAAAACGGATTCTTTGTGATATTTGTTATTTGCATGCGACTAACTCACTACTTTTCCCCTGAAGTTTGCCAAACATGGAGACACTTTGCGTCGTCGATTGAATGCACAAATTCGTAATGTTCAAAAAGTTTATTGAAAGTTAAAAATGCACACTTAGTGAGGCTTGATGATAGTAACGTCCGAATAATTTCGGTTGAAAATTAGAATGACTAAAAACAAAATGCACGCAACAATCAACTCTCTCCCCGGGGACTTGGATGCGCGTTGCCCTTGGCAACACAACAAGTTTTCCTTGAATATTTGGATGGTATTGTCCTTCTCAACGAGAGCCATGAAGAGAGCATAATACTTGCAAAATAATCCATTCTTGGCTGATGAGCACACCAGCCAACGAAACCGATCAAGAAGGGAATGTTTTAAGAAGCGCTTTTCAACTAACCCTTGTTTTTTTATGTGATGATAAAGGCAAGACATGATTTTTGGGTGGTTTGCACGGCTTGTATTTGGTGAAATCGTCAATTACGCCACCTAGGTGCTTTCCAATGTCATCAGTCATCAGAAAGTCCGTAGCAATATCGCTGTTTTCTCTCGGCAGAGGTATATCAAAAGAATAAACTGCTTTAGTACGTAGGCGTAAGACTTCAGGCTAGGTGAGAAAGTTAAAAGGCGTCCAGCAGCAGCACTATGTGTATCGGCAGATATGTATCAGATATACGGCTGGCCGCAATGCAAAGGCACAGCTACACCAATAAAATATGCGATGATTTCTTACCTTTCTGAGAAGACATTCTGATTTGAGTTAAATGGCAATCAAAATATAAATGTGTCACTGTCAGCGTCCGCAACCTGCTTACCAACTACTAGTAAGTGGAAATATCTTATTATTTACAGTGAGTCCCACGCACTGACATCGAAAGTGTTCTGGATCTCGAGATGTGAGTGTGAAGTTGAACCATAGGCGTGCGCAGCGGTGAGGCAGATACGGCACTGGTGGTATCTAAGATTTTAACCGCCATTAGGTTTTTTAAAATATTCCTAAAAATATTTTAGCACTTTAATTTCTGTAGAAAATGAGGTACTTTTCAATTTTAGAAGCGAATTAAATATTTTGAGCTGCGATAACGTAGAAAATACAGCCAAGCAGTGTAGACATAACAATAATATGCGACTCTGCTCACTGCTACCGTTAGCCAGTATCGGGCGGCGTACAGTCGTGTCAAAGGAGTACGCTGGAACTCGGCGGCGAGGCTAATGCAACCGCCATATCCAAATTACTTGGTACCTTTTCATTTTTTTATTGTTTATTGATGAGCGTAGCGAGCGAAGCTAAATCCTCAATTTCACTTAGTGGAGAAAAAAGCACTTGTG
Organism: Nemurella pictetii; assembly: GCA_921293315.2. Taxonomy (NCBI): domain Eukaryota; kingdom Metazoa; phylum Arthropoda; class Insecta; order Plecoptera; family Nemouridae; genus Nemurella; species Nemurella pictetii. The sequence goes on along the minus strand of OV121120.1, from coordinate 2,751,748 downwards.
TTTTTTTTTTTTTTTTTGTGTGTTTGTGTGTTTGTTCGCGCTCTACAGGCCAAACGGCTGCTCCGATTTTGATAAAATTTCCAGGAAACCATATTTTGTTCTCAACTTAGACCCCCTGCTTTTTTCAGCAAAGTCGGGGTAACAGTTTCTTAACTATTCAAAATTTACAAAAATATTCAGAATTTTCAAAACTTTTATTATTTTTTACGGCCAAAAGTTATTTATATAATCACACCAAACTTAAGAAACATATTAAACAAATTGATATGCAGCTGTGCTGAAGTTTTTGGATCTATATCTTATCTAGTTCATTTTTTATTCGCATTTTTCCGACATTTTTTTATGATTCTTAGCTATTTATCCCTCGAGATTCAAGTGGAAGGTTTAGGTGCGATTACATTCATATTCTTGTAGGTCTTAAATCTTATCCTCAAGCCCTAAATAACTACGCTCATCTACAACGCGATTAGATTGAGCGTTCGTGAAGCCCTAGTTTATTTGATCGATTATTTCCATCAACTTGAATGAAGATTTGTGAATAAAACTTCTATCGGTAAAATGCCTACTTGATATGGTTTATATTTTCATCGATATTTAGGTGACCATTGTCTCTCTGCTGCGTTAAAAAGCACAACGCTTTACGCACAACGTTCAAAATCTATTTTCTCTTCTCACTCTGAAGAAGAAACCCATCTTTGTCGGTCCACTGGCTCATGTGCCTTGTTAATCACAAAAAAATGCGATAACATTTGAATTTAAAAATCTTATCTTGATATTACCAGTTTCACAAAAAGATTTCACGCTCTTATCATGCATATTGCATTCCATGTGACATGCAGTAATTATTCTCATCGATATTAACATTATACATATTAAGAATGTTTTTCATCTTGGTGTCTTCCAGTATCTCATCCATTTGACTGGCCTGTATTTTGATGGAGCCAGGTGTCGACTTCTTGCTTTAGAAAGACATTTCGTTGTAATCGATCGGAAGATCGAGATCCACGTCCACATCGAACTCTTAATTTGCAGATCATCGTATAGCAACTCCCAGCAAAGAACAGTATTCGATCAATATCGTTGAACAATGTATCTTTGCACTTCATTGTTGTGACTATATCATCTGCCTAACTGGCCGAAAATTCAAGTTTTAAGTCGTAGTCCACAGGATCATTTAGAAGAGGTCTAGATCCTGCTTAGCTTCCATTACAAGAAATTCAGTTAGAAAAAATTAATTACTTTTTAATTATAACAAAAAACTTGGGTCTTATAAATTACAACATCCTTCGTGGCATGTGACCATTCAAGTATTTTTTATCGTCTGGGTCCAGCGAAACAAACTTTTTGTTGATTTCTTGCTACACGCTGTCTGAGATCGCCGCTTTCGTGCTTGACAGATTTAGTGGATACTTGATTAATAATGAATCAACCAGGACTGCACTTCACGGATACATCGATAAAGACACAGGTCGCAGACAAAACCGAATATTGCGAGTAGAGTGCACATGACCATCGCTATCAGTGACACTCATCGCTATAAATATGATTTTAGTTCAATTACTGCATTCATACAAGAGGTTCAATGGTTCAATTTTTTTCAATCGTCTGATTGCATCATCAAAGTGAAAATCAAACAACACAATCTGACCAATTATAATACCTACAATCTTTTAGTTTCAACCTCATATTTTGATATTTTAATTGTTTTCTTAGGAAATTATATTTTTTACTAGTGTTAATGGTGATTCTCTCGTACCTTGTTTAACTTTTGAACCTTCCTGTGCTGACCACGACAAAAGATCGACCATCGCTGCTGTTGCCAGTTCCTTGTTTATATGACCGGTTTGGGTAACACCCAGTCTTTTCATATTCGACCCGGGGAAGCCCTCTAAAAAATGTCATTACTACCTCCAAAGTTAGAAAAATTAAATGTACAATAGAACAAAATACATATTTGCAATAGGGCTTATTGAATATTATAATAATAAAATAAATAAAACTATAGTTTAATCGTTTATTTCACTGCGATTTACTGCGATACGGGCTGTGCATGAACTTTTATATAAAACCACGCCGCGGATATTAATCGACTTTTTTTCAGCTTTGCTTGAGTAAAGTCGCAAACGTATGAACGTGTTACAATTGCAATTGCATTCGCGATATGACTTATTAGGCCTATGTCTTGTTAAACCAACGGGTCTGACGTCATGTAATTGATAACAATCTGTATGTGTGGCTATAACGTTGATAACGAACAACTCAAGTGAAGCGATTTTTCAATTCGACTCTCCTTAGAAAAAAGTAGTATATTATTTTTTTCTTTGTGTGTGTTCGTGCTCTACAAAACCAGATTTCTTTAAAAAATTAATAAGAACCTTAGATGTCAGTACCACGTATTGCACACGATAGACGCAAATACTTCATACTTCAGGTATCATTTCCTGATACGTATGTTAACGAATTTACTTTGTATGAAAATATTGTTGTCGTATATTTGCATGTTACTACACACTTTTCTTGAAAATGGATGCTTTTCTGACCTTTTTATAATTCTTTTTTTAGCGTTTTGCAGCCAAGTGCAACTAAATCAGTTCACCGACGTTAACAAAATTGACTGCGCGCACCCTTAGAATCTTAAAAATATGAGACCGTGTGTTTTATTACAAACGAAATATTCATTCCAAAATAAACCTTGGACTGGCGAAAGATCTAGCTTCGAATCCCGGCACGGATACAAATTTCGGAATAGAATTTTCGTTTTTAATATAAAATATTTATCGATAAGGAAATTGAGTATTTGCATAGTTAAGAACCAACGCCTAGGAAGAAACCGTTTTTTTTAAGCATATCGTATAGGTTTTATAGGTTTGTAGGTAGGTATAGGTTTATTTCAAATTTATTTTTACGCCCTCAAAATGTTTGTAAACTCGAAATTGTGTAATAATTCTCATTACAAACCAATTCAACATCGCTTATTGACTACGCGTTAAACGCGCTCTTTTTATGAACATGCGATGTCAAAACACCGAGGAAGGTCACTTACATGCTATAATTATTTAACAAATGAAACCTGTTTCAGCGATTCGTTCGTGCTACGACAGAGATGCTTATTCGAAGTGAGCCAGCATGTTTCGTTCAGTAGACCTCAGGAAGTTGACCTAGGCAGATAGTCGTTCACATTGCTCACCCAGCATTGTTAGCAATGGCATTTCTAACCGAGTGGTGGGCCGCAGACATCGCTACGCTGTTTGTAACTTTCATAACATTGGTCTATCTCTACTTGAAGACATCGGTGTACCGGCATTGGGAAAAACAAGGAGTCCCCTTTGTTCAACAGACATTTCCATTCGGCAACTTTCGCGACGTGTTTCTGTTCCGTCGGCAAGCTGCCATGGTCTACACCGAGATCTACAACGCGCTTGATGGCAATAAATTCGGCGGATTCTACCAAATTCACACGCCGGTTTTGCTGCTTCGCGATCTGGACGTAATCAAGTCAGTCCTTGTCCGAGATTTCTCGAGTTTTCAAGACCGAGGCATTTATCACGACGAAGAAAGCGACCCGATATCAAACCACTTGTTCCTCATGGGCGGACCCAAGTGGAAAGTGCTTCGTACGAAACTCACGCCAACGTTCACATCTGGAAAAATGAAAATGATGTTCGAGACCGCGTCGAAGTGCGGCGAGGATTTGAGCGCCTGTGTGCAGGAAACTCTTGCCGCTGGGGATTTGGTGGAGATGCAAGACATCTTCGCCCGGTACACGACGGACGTGATCGCAAGCTGCGCGTTCGGCATCGAGTGCAACTGTCTCAAGAATCCCGACGCTGAGTTTCGAAGCAAGGGGCGAGATTTCTTCAAGCGCGGCATCGTGGGGCAAATCGGACTGATCATGATGTTCTTTGCACCCTCGCTCGCCGAGTTTACCAAGTGGGGGAACACCCCGACAAGCGTGGCGACATTCTTCATCAACGCTGTCAAAGAAACCGTAGAATTCCGGGAGAAGAACAATGTGACCAGGAACGACTTCATGCAGTTGCTGATACAACTGAAAAATAGAGGGTCAGTCGACGACATCAACTTTCTGGAAGGCAACAATGAACCAGGTGAGATATGACAGATTGATGACAGACAAGTATCTCCCATTGCTAGCTTAACTAGGCTATGCGAACACTCATATAATCGTGTTGTGGATGAGCGTAATATTTACGCTCACCCACAACGCGATTATATTGCGTGTGCGCATAGCCTAGAGGCTTTTATGATCAATTTATAATGTTCGACGTTAATTTAGCAGCTTTCTTGATGGCGTAAGTTACCTGAAAATATTAATGATTTAGCGGTCCAGAAATTTTTCGAATCTTTAAAAACGAAAAAATCGTTTTAGAGACCAACTATTGCCTTGATTTGCCTCAAAATAACACAGTTTATTTTTTTTAAGGTTTTTAACGTACACAGTTAAATTTGTCAACATCAGTTGAAGATAAAGTTGCTTCAGTTCCAAAAAACTGCAAAAACGCTTAAAAATCGTCATAAAAGCGCCACTTTCAAGAAAAGTTCCAAACAAAAATCAATAAAATTTTCACACAAACATGAAATCGTGAGAGGCAACATATCTAGAAAGTTTGGTCGCATTATATTCATTGACTTGGCTTTTAGAGTGAAAAACGTGATTTTGAAAAACTGAAATTTTTCGTAAAAGTTAATTTTAATAGAAAAGTTGCAAATGAAATGAGCTGAAAATAGTACAGAGTTTAAGTTGAGAGAAAACAAAGATATTTTGAAAATTTCATCAAAATCCGTTAAGTCTTTTGGCCTGTAAAGCGCGAACAGACATATATAAAAAAAAAAAACACATAATGGATTTTTTTCAGCAGTATGTGTAATTGAAGATTCGCTTCACTCGCTTCGCTCGTTACGCTCATCAATTATCGCGTTGTCAAGATGTGGTTTGAAACAGGTTTGATAAAGTTCTTGTGGATGTATCGTGGAAAAATATTTTTAATCCAGATTGTTAAAGAAAATTTGGGTTCTCAACCTTGCATGATGCAGTACCCTCTATGAACATGATTTTTAGTTTCATGCTTTGGATATGCATGCAATCATGCAAAGCAGTTTAAATATATTTAATTTACAAATAACTTTGTCCGCTACGTGCTAGTAGCCGATACCACTACCAACATGATAGAAAATAAACTTGCAGTCAACCACTTTCCTTTATTTCTCACTGCACGAGTAATATAACAATAATAATAACCATACTAGTTAATGCTTGAACAAATGCCGGTGGTTTTTTTTTTTTTTGAAATGTATTTATTTGCAAAATTACACATGATTTACAGGTTAATATAATATGAAACTCTTTAAATGCAAATAAATAAACATAGCGTGTCGCTCACAGTGCCCCACAAACCTAGACGATTGTCTAGCTTAGCTGCGGGTATAAATAAGAAGCATAGTTTACAAAGAAACTTGGAATGGAGTTCTTTGCTTGTGAACACTTAGTACATTATTTAAGTGAAATTTACAACGTATTTATTAAAAATGACTTTACTTGAGTTTTTATGGTTCTATAGCAAAACGTTTAGCCACTGTTCTAGTGTTTTTTTTTTATTATTATTTTGAAATTTTGAAATGGCGGCTAGCGGATTTATTTTCATGATTTGGTGAAACGTAACTGGGCCATTTTTTAAGTATGAACTTGTCCTGGTAAGACAAAAACCACGAACTGTTTTGCTTGCAGACCCATCCAAGAGAATCGACATGGACGACGTCGCCGCCCAGGCATTCATTTTCTTCCTGGCCGGCTTCGAGACGTCGTCGGCGACGATGGCCTTCTGCCTCTACGAGCTGGCGTTGCAGCCTCTCGTTCAGAGCCAACTGCGCGACGAGATCGACCTCGTGCTGGCCAAGAATGCTGGCAACCTCACCTACGACTCCGTGCAAGAGATGGAGTACTTGGACCGCGTCGTTTCAGGTGATCACTCCGTTTCTCATGGTTTACTCGTTCTGCACTACAAAGGGTTAGGGTTTCTCGCTCACCCACAGTCGAGCTGCCCGATGTTTAGAGGAAAGTCTCCTCAGACTCTTCCTCTTCTCGAGAGCAGGGAATATTGAGTGGAACCGAGGAGATTTATGATGGCGGGGAAAAATGTGAGGACAGCCTCTGCCCACCCAATAAAGCACTACGCTAAACTAAGACTAACTAAACTCTTAGCAAATTCTACGATGATAAACTACAAACCCGAGCTGCATACAAAAAATGGCCGGACTCCAGTCACCGTGAACTTGGCACGCGCACTAGCACGGAATAGCACGGAATGCACTGAATGGCGCGGAGGTACCAAGACAAAAGAGAGAAATAGGAATGTCACATACAAAAAATTCATTTCTTCATTTATATACAATGCATCCAAGTATAGCATTAAAAGTAATCGATTTGATTACGGACAACGAAAGATGAGTACATCCTTGAAACTTTCAGGATCAATATTCCTCAGGACCTTCTATATAATGAACTATTTCACCTCTTTTGTCCCACCTCCAGAAGCCAGCCTTTTTCATTTTAATATTAGGCCTATACCTATAGCATTGAAAGTAATCGATTTAATTACGGACAACGAGAGAAGAGTTCCTGGTTGAAACTTAGAAAATCAATGGTTCTTGGGATCCACTATATGATGTTATTGTTCTTTACTTTTGTCCCAGCCCCATTGCCAGGAAGAAAGTCTATGCGCACTTCGTGCTGTAGCGGTCACCCATCCACAATTTTTCCAGCACGGAATAGCTTAACTACAGGATGTTTTATTTTATAACGGCCAACAAAAGATGAGTACATCCTTGAAACTTTCAGGATCCATAGTCCCCAGGACCTACTAAATGGTGTATTATTTCACCTCTTTTGTCCCACCTCCAGAATCCAGCCTTTTTCATTTTAATACCTATAGCATTGAAAGTAATCGATTTAATAACCGACACAGGTGTGGTTTTTACCGAAGGAACTGCAGGATCCTAGGCATTTGAACAAGAAAACTCCTTTTTCACCTACCGCATCGAAGATTACCTGAGGGAAACATGGCTTGAAGCCAAATAAATTTAATCCTCTTTTGTTGTAAGTCTTGTTATTTATTTATATTAATAATTACATTTTTATAGGGGGTGGCTTGGATGCCCCCAGGGGTTGTAAGGCCCATAGGATTGGTTAGGGGGGTAATAACCCCCAGCATAGTGTGGGTGCTGGGGGTAATTGGGGCGAAACCCCCCAGGTGGTAGTGGGTACGCCTGGTAAGCGGGTGGGGTGTGAACTTGGGGCGTCCGGCGGCCACCCGCCGGAGATCGGTCACGTCGACCCGGGGACCGGCGGCGACCCGCCGGAGATCGCTCCCTTCGACCCGGGGACCGGCGGCGACCCGCCGGAGATCGCTCCCTTCGACCCGGGGACCGGCGGCGACCCGCCGGAGATCGCTCCCTTCGACCCGGGGACCGGCGGCGACCCGCCGGAGATCGCTCCCTTCGACCCGGGGACCGGCGGCGACCCGCCGGAGATCGCTCCCTTCGACCCGGGGACCGGCGGCGCCCCTCCGGAGATCGCTCCCCTCGACCCGGGGACCGGCGGCGACCCGCCGGAGATCGCTCCCTTCGACCCGGGGACCGGCGGCGACCCGCCGGAGATCGCTCCCTTCGACCCGGGGACCGGCGGCGACCCGCCGGAGATCGCTCCCTTCGACCCGGGGACCGGCGGCGACCCGCCGGAGATCGCTCCCTTCGACCCGGGGACCGGCGGCGACCCGCCGGAGATCGCTCCCTTCGACCCGGGGACCGGCGGCGACCCGCCGGAGATCGCTCCCTTCGACCCGGGGACCGGCGGCGACCCGCCGGAGATCGCTCCCTTCGACCCGGCGACCGGCGGCGGGTGGAATCTTTGTTCCTAACGGCCCGCTGCCGCCGTTCCCGTTGCCGCTTGGCCTTTCCCGGCCTCTTGCTGGCAATATCTGTACATAAATCAGACATTAATAATGGTGTTTCATGTTAAGCGAATAAATTAAAAGTGCTACTTAATATAGTGTACCAACTGGTGACGCTGAAGCACATCGAGGGAACGAAATGTTAGTTATCCAGTAAAAAAGCGATTTGGTATCATTGACTCTATTACGTAGTTATTGAAAAGTAAATTTAAAATAATTTTTAATAGTTCGTGAATTGTGGTGTATTGCGATGTATATTACTAGCATGCTAACGGTATATTCTACGTTCCTCGACCCTCATCGAATTCCATTAGAGGGAATGCAATTTTGCAGATGACAGTGAAGCAGCGATTGTTCGGTAATCGGTCATGATTACAAGGGATGCGACCCCTCCGGTTACTTGATTGGTTTGTGCCGTTCCACTATGGTAGCGCCTCGATAGTGTGAATAATTAGAGCCGTTTAACGGCGAATTAGCGTCTTGACTGTATTTGCATGTCCCGAAAAGACCACAGATATTAACCGATTTCACACATTTTGAAAGCAGACATTTCTTAGATTCCTTTTTTGAAGGGTGTGGGGAAGAGATGATATACCTCATTATTTTTTTTTAAACAAACGGTTTTTTTTGGTGGACATAAGGTTAACAAATGGAATTTTATGTTGAAATCAAGAATAATGTAATAGTGTTGGGAAATGGAAGAAAGTGCTGACGAGAAATTTTATGATTTTTTTTATCTTCGTTTGTTGAAGATTGTTCGGAATTAGAAAACACAAGCTGTATAGATATGCCAAGTGCCAGATGCGCCCCGTCGAAGCGATCCTGAGGCTACAGGTAGTCAGTGGGTGGGCCCCGGGCCACGGCCGTGGGAAGGCGACAGGGATTTCGAACATCACAACCCAAAAGATGGAATCGATGCAGATATCAGCAGATTGCCTGTAAGGTCCAACCTCCAAAATCAATCAGTAAAGAGCTAATATTCGAAACCAGTGATTTATAACCCGTGCTTATTAGTGCTTCCATGTTATCAAACCCTCTGTTTCAATAAGGCTACAATAGCGACAACCCACAGAGGCGAAGGCGCCCAATCGGCCAATCGGTCAATATATTACCTAGAATTTATAATTACCAATAGATCATTAATAATGATAATTACGGCTGCAGGTGAGCAATACCACTATTGAGAAACGCAGCGCTCGAATACTCCAAAAACAAAAATGAGTTCGTCAAAGTCTTGTCACATTCTAAAATACGTCGGAAGCTTGGAAGGCGAGACTTTTTACCGCAGTGCTCGTAAATCATATCATCCGAGTATAGAACAAAAATATAAACTAGAGGCTTGAGATAAACTCTCGCGCGAGATACTTTTGGTGCATGAAACGTTCCGAGGTCGCTGTTGCTGGCTGCTAGCGATGAAGAATTGACGCCTGTATGTAGGAAGTTCATAAAGATCGCGGCATGGAATCTTGCGAAAATTTGCTCCGCGCAACCGTTGCTAGTGTACTGTCAGAAAGCTACATTTCTTGACCGATCAGAATGACACTTACATAAAAGGAATCTGCTTGGTTCAGGCCTCTTGACCATCTATTTTTCTACTGCCAGTTTTCTACTGCCAGTCCGTTTAAAATCATATAAAATATTAACCTCTCTTTCAAGTTATCCAAATTCCCTATTTCCGTCTGTATTATACCTGTAGCGATAGAAACAAATTCGTCACAAAATTAACACAATTATGCACTAGGAAAAAAATCCTGACCACGCCATATTCTGGACTTTTGAGATGTACAAAAGATTCCATCGCATTTTCCGAGCCCCCCACCAATTTTCCTGCACAAGATTATTTTAAATATTTTTAGTTAGTTATGTTTAGCATAATAAAACAATAGAACATATTATAAAAATCCCGTTTTTAAATCGTTGTGATCACGATGAAAACGCTATATCTGTATTATCCTTAGGACGAACCGACCTATGGCCCGCGCAGAAACGCTTGGAAAAAATAAGCCAGGCTGGCTTCGAGAGCATGGCTAGGAAAAAGATAGCATATTCCGATCCTTATGAATGAACCTGAACTCTCTGATAGTGAAAAATCATGTCTATCTGAAACGTTTGAGAGCTTCAATACTGCGCCTCATTAAATCCACCCTACTATAGCTGTGCATACAAGTGCAAACAGCGGCCACCCTCCCCAACCCGGCTCATGAAGCATTTTGCAATGTTTATTTCATTCAACTTGGTCGCCTTGCTACAAGACATGCTGCAATCACCACGTAATGCGCATGCTAAGCTAGCAGGGTGTGGGGCATGCAGGCAACCCACTGCCTGAGTATGTAGGGATTCACACATCCCTCGACGGCGAGTCATGACCAACATCAGTGAGCGAGTACCAAACCCTCTCTTCTACCTACTCAACAATGGCATCTAATAATAGAGTGCCAGAGAGAGATTACAACAAATACCATTTACGATTGTTGAAATAAATTATTCATGTTTGCAAAAAAAAGTAGTCGGCTATCATGGAACTCGGAAAAAGGAACTTGTTAAAAGTAGCCACGTCTGGTTTAAAAATGTAACGCATATCCGTACATATCCGTACAAGTTAAGGAACGAGTTCTTTTCGTTAATTTTTAGCTTGCAATGCATTAGGTTGCATTAGGTTACGAGATTTTCTCGTGTCAATATGCTTGATAAGCGGCCGTCTTTGGTTTTCGGTAGCAAGAGAGTGAAATAAGTGACTTCGTGTTTTAAAAGGCAGGTGTCATATCTTTGGATTATCTTAGGAATGCACGAAATGCCGTGACAACTTACCAGTAAGCGGCGCGGCCACGGGCGCGGCCACGGGGGCCACAGGAGCGTAAGCAGGCGCGGACGCTGGGCCCACAGGAGCGTAAGCAGGCGCGGACGCTGGGCCCACTGCAGCGTAAGCAGGCGCGGACGCTGGGCCCACTGCAGCGTAAGCAGGCGCGGACGCTGGGCCCACTGCAGCGTAAGCAGGCGCGGACGCTGGGCCCACTGCAGCGTAAGCAGGCGCGGACGCTGGGCCCACTGCAGCGTAAGCAGGCGCGGACGCTGGGCCCACTGCAGCGTAAGCAGGCGCGGACGCTGGGCCCACTGCAGCGTAAGCAGGCGCGGACGCTGGGCCCACAGAAGCGTAAGCAGGCGCGGACGCTGGGCCCACTGCAGCGTAAGCAGGCGCGGAGGCGGGGCCCACTGCAGCGTAAGCAGGCGCGGCCGCAGGGGCGGCCATGGGGGCGTCCACGGGGTCGCTTACAGCAGTAGTCTCGTCTGAAATATCACAATCCACAAAATTATTGCATATTTTTTTAATACCGTCAAAAAAATAACCATGATAAATGCTCATTATGTTTACATTTTATTATCAGTAACTAAGAATCGGCATTCTTACCGCTCACAAACTGATCAAATTTCGCAGATAGGAAGATTTCCAATCGCAGACGTTCCCTGACCCTGCCTAGTGGTAACCGGCCTGAATAGAACGCGACGACCAAATTCATGGAAAATAAAATCACATGTTTGCTTCGTCATTTGAATGGAATTATTTTGCGGCCCCACCAGCGTGAACCTACCCAAATCGTAGAAGTATAACTCGTGCTCATGCATCCGTTATAGCATCCAGCATCGTTTTCGGCCATGCAAACAAATGTATCGAGGTTTCCCGAGATTCTGCTTTGCGAGATGCAGGCGCGGACGCTGGGCCCACTGCAGCGTAAGCAGGCGCGGACGCTGGGCCCACTGCAGCGTAAGCAGGCGCGGACGCTGGGCCCACTGCAGCGTAAGCAGGCGCGGACGCTGGGCCCACAGGAGCGTAAGCAGGCGCGGACGCTGGGCCCACTGCAGCGTAAGCAGGCGCGGACGCTGGGCCCACTTCAGCGTAAGCAGGCGCGGACGCTGGGCCCACTGCAGCGTAAGCAGGCGCGGACGCTGGGCCCACTGCAGCGTAAGCAGGCGCGTACGCTGGGCCCACTGCAGCGTAAGCAGGCGCGGACGCTGGGCCCACTGCAGCGTAAGCAGGCGCGGACGCTGGGCCCACAGGAGCGTAAGCAGGCGCGGACGCTGGGCCCACTGCAGCGTAAGCAGGCGCGGACACTGGGCCCACTGCAGCGTAAGCAGGCGCGGACGCTGGGCCCACTGCAGCGTAAGCAGGCGCGGACGCTGGGCCCACTGGAGCGTAAGCAGGCGCGGACGCTGGGCCCACAGGAGCGTAAGCAGGCGCGGACACTGGGCCCACTGCAGCGTAAGCAGGCGCGGACGCTGGGCCCACTGCAGCGTAAGCAGGCGCGGACGCTGGGCCCACTGCAGCGTAAGCAGGCGCGTACGCTGGGCCCACTGCAGCGTAAGCAGGCGCGGACGCTGGGCCCACTGCAGCGTAAGCAGGCGCGGACGCTGGGCCCACAGGAGCGTAAGCAGGCGCGGACGCTGGGCCCACTGCAGCGTAAGCAGGCGCGGCCGCGGGGGCGGCCATGGGGGCGTCCACGGGGTCGCTTACAGCAGTAGTCTCGTCTGAAATATCACAATCCACAAAATTATTGCATATTTTTTTAATACCGTCAGAAAAATAACCATGATAAATGCACATTATTTTTACATTTTATTATCAGTAACTAAGAATCGGCATTTTTACCGATCACAAACTGATCAAATTTCGCAGATAGGAGATAGGAAATTTCGCAGGAAGGTAACTTGGACCCGCGATGAAAACTTCAATTGAGATCTGATGGAAAATCAAACAACTACAGAATAAAGAACCATGGTGTTTTTCGTAAAAAAAAACTCAAAGTCATACAAGATTTTATTTGTGAACAAAGTAAACGCCCGTCGACACGAGACCTTGCAGGTGTTTTTTCAAATATACACTGAATTTTTGGCAAAAATATTAGGAACATTTGAGGGGCACGAAAAGGTCTTATGTGGACCTCTGCACTGCCAAAATTTTGCGTGCCGAAGCTAATCTTTTACGGAACAGACCTAATGAAAAATACATTTCTGTTTAAATGCCTCATTATCAGCATGAGGAAAAAAACACTCTTGGAGATTATGCTTGCACAACCCGACTCGTGATTAATAATATTCAATGAAAAGGAAAATCAATAAAATTCCGTGTTTCATATGGTTTTTTCGATATTACTGGATTCGTCTCTGTTTGTAGAACTAAAGCAATATTGAAATTAAAAAATCGGATGAAAATATCGATTTTTTCGGTACTATTTATGCGTTGTTATGTGAATTCGATAAGAGAGCCTTAAAACATGACGCACCACAAATTCTTTTCCTTGATTGAAATGCGCCACAGAATCAACAATAAGTAGGTACCTACACTAGAACTTTGATTGAAAGTATCATACAATCTGCTGACAAAGATGAACCCAACCGTGTCACTAAAATCACGAACATAGAGAAACAGCATTACTTTTTCATATTGATGATCAATCTGAGTCAATCTGAATTAATCTGAGTCAATTAAGGCTGTTCTCCCAAGACGCTATGTATAACGGGGCATAAGACCCTCGTTGTCTAAACTTCGAAATATGCAGTTTTGAAAGGAAATAACCTTTGAGGTTTGCGCGGCCCGATGATCCGACAGGCCATGCCGGCGGGAGGTTCCACTCCCGGCAAGGTCTCCTATGCCGGACAGGCTGTCGGTGAGGGTCCAGACCAAGACTAGTCCACCCCGTCGTTGTCGCGGGACCCAGACTTTGGTCGAGGGAGGATCTGGCGCTCTTTCTCTCCCCACCTTTCATTTCACCATCTTTTCTTCATCTCCCCTCTTACTTCATATCTTTTGCCGCCTCCCGAACCCACCGTCTGTCTTCTGCGACAGCGGCGGGGTTCCTTCCATTGACGACTCTGCTACAAACACGGTTTTGATTCGGATTAACTTGTCAGTCGTTGTGAGCTCCAGCGATGTCTGGTGACTGGTGACCTGCACAGGGAGTTCTCGAGCCTTACCTTATTGCTGTCTCTTCTCTATCCTACACTCTCCTGTCTTCACTTCCGGCCGACCCCTTGTGCAGGTCTAAACGCTTACCTGCGTGTTTGCCGTGCGCAGTGACCTGTACGGGCGGAAAAGATTTCCTTGGGGGTTGAGGGGCAATTGTCTAGTTATTAAAGACAATTGTCCCAACACACCCCTTTAGTTTCCGCTTCGCCCAAAACAGGAGGCTGGGGGCTAATCCACCCCCAGTCAATCGGCTCGCCTGGGGTATTAAAACTTCACGCGTGGATGAGGAGGGGGGCACCGGTGGCGCGATGGGTGTTGCTGGGCCCCACCAGTTGCGGTCACTCGCGACTGCCGGTGCCTCCTGACTATATCCCCCGGACAACCCCGGCGTCCCAGTGGGACGTCCCCCTGGTTGGGCTCCGTGGTGGGCAGGGCTCCGGGGGACGAAATAACTCCATTTATATGGAAACCCAAAACAAAAATCCCCCCCTAAATCCTAAGAAGCGCCTTAGACCTCTTTTAGAGGAAAATATTTTGTTGAAGGATGTGGTGGCTCCAAGGAGTGTGGAGCCACTCTTTTTTATTCTCAAACTTAACAGTGGTAAATCGTTCCGCACTGTTTCGCCTTTCGCGCAGAAGCGCGGATTGTTGCTTCTTGCAGGCGATGTCAAAAGTTCCAAGTGCCTTCGCGATGGATCGCTTCTAGTAGAGGTTACAAACAGTGAGCAGTCACTGAAACTGCAAGCGGCAACTTCTTTCGACACCATGCCAATTACTGTGACTGCTCACAGGTCCTTAAATACCTCTAAGGGAGTTATTTTCAGTTTCGACCTTCAGGACATCCCTACTGAAGAACTGAAAAACGAGCTTGGAAGCCAAGGCGTCACTGACGTTTATCGTGTGATGAGCAAGAAGACCGGTGCCCTCAAACCAACACCATTGCTCATCCTCACCTTCGGCACACCTAAACTCCCAGAGTGTATTTTTGCTGGTTACTTGCGTCTGCCTGTGCGACCGCACATTCCCAACCCTCTGCGGTGCTTCACCTGCCAGATGTTCGGCCATTCCAGCTTGGACTGCAAGCGGAAGCCCATCTGTGGGAAGTGCGCCAAGGAGGATCACCAGACTGACGATTGTAGCAACAGCTTCCACTGTGCTAACTGCTCGGCAGCCCACCCTGTGTGGTCCCGTGACTGCCCACAGTGGAAGTTGGAGCGGAAAATCATGGAGATAAAGACGATCGACAATATCTCTTTGTTTGAAGCTAGAAAACGCTTCAACACCCAGAATGGCCTCGGTCAGAGATCTTTTGCCAAAGCCGTGGACTCGGGCGCGGCTGTCTCGGCGGAGACGGCTCGTTTGCAGGCCATGGTGGAGAAACAGCTGCAACTCTCCGCCGAGCAGGCCAAACGCCACGAGGAGATGGAGGAACGCCACAGGCAAGAGATCGAGGCCATGAGGAAAGACTTGGAAGCAAAGAACAAAGAGATAGAATCGCTTAAACAGCAGATAGTTGCGCTCCATGAGAACCGTACGCTCCAGCTACACCCTTCCAAGGGAAGGCAGTCTGAGGCCAGCACCTCGAAGAAGGCGAGGGAAGTGATAACCTTCCTTCCCAACACCACCGGTAGCTCCACGTCCACCTCCCTGTCTACCAGGAAGGATGGAATGGAGGTAGACCCTACCGACACGTCGCCGAACACCTGGCAGACGGTGAAGGGAAAGGAGAAGGAGAAGGTGAAAGAGAAGGGAAAATCCTAAATACAACACAATGCCAGACATCATTCAGTGGAATGTGAGAGGATACTCCACAAGAGCACCCGAAGTCAGGCAACTAGTTTCGTCAAAAAGCCCCCTTGTCTGTTGCTTCCAGGAAACTCACCTGAAGCCATCAGACAAGCCACTCCTGAAGGGCTATGACTTCTATCGTTTTGACTTCACAGGTGGACAGAGAGCTCAGGGGGGAGTTGCAACGGCCGTCCACAACAGTATCCACTCGGAGACTGTTGTGCTGACCACCACCCTCCAGGCCGTGGCTGTGAAGGTTTTCCTTCCCAGCCCCCTACACATATGCAACATCTACCTCCCCCCTGATAGTGTCGTTACCCAGCAATCCATCGACCATCTCATGGACCAGTTACCTCTACCCTTTCTATTGGTTGGTGATTTCAACGCTCACAACCCCCTGTGGGGTAGTCTCAGCACCAATCAGAAAGGTACACTGGTGGAAGACACTATCAGGCTTCACAAAGTGGTCCTGTTGAATAACGGCAGTAACACCCACTTTACTGAATCAACAGGATCACTCTCTGCGATTGACCTGACTCTCTGTTCACCCTCCCTCGCTCTTGACACTGAATGGTCTGTGCACGACGATTTATGTGGAAGTGACCACTTCCCTATCTTCATTAAATCGTCGAGGATCCCTTCTCTACCACCCAGACACCCAAAGTGGATTCTAAGACGGGCTGACTGGTCACTTTTCAGTGATCTTGCCACTTTCGATGAGGCTGTCCCCGAGGATATCGATTCTCACGTGGACAGCTTCACGGAGGTGGTAATTCATGCAGCCGAGAAATCCATTCCACGGTCGTCTGAAAAACCCTACCGTCTCCCCGTCCCGTGGTTCACTTGTGAATGCAAGTTGGCCATCAGGGCGAGACGGAGGGCCCTCTCCTTCTTCATGTCGCATCCGACCCAAGAAAACCTGATCGCCTTCAAGAGATCAAGAGCTAAGGCTCGGAGAACAATCACTGAGGCCAAGAGAGTGTCGTGGCGGGCCTATGTGTCGACCATCACGGCCCGCACGCCGTCGTCCAGGGTATGGGACAAGGTTCGGAAGTTGTCTGGCAGATCAACTTTCCGTCCCATATCCGGACTGATGCGTGACGGGCTGTTGCAGTCCACGGGCCCGGCCATCGCCGACACTCTTGGTTCTCAGTTCTCGAAAGTCTCCAGCTCAGAGAATTACACCGCATCCTTCAAGCGGGTCAAGCAGGTAGCCGAGCAGCAAGGTCTTGTCTTCCGAAGTAAGAACCAGGAAACTTACAACCTGCCCTTCAGCGACTGGGAGCTGGACTCCGCGCTAAGAGCCGCCAACGACACTTCACCTGGCATCGATATGATCCATTACCAGATGATCAAACATCTGAGTAAAAGCTCACGATCATACATGCTTCGGATGTTGAACAGAGTCTGGCTCGAGGACAGTTTCCCGGCTCGTTGGAGGGTGGCGATTGTCATCCCCATCCTGAAGCCGGGCAAAGACAAGACTGATGCTGCTAGCTACCGCCCAATTGCCCTTACAAGCTGCCTATGCAAGATCTTGGAGCGAATGATCAACGCTAGGCTTATGTGGCATTTGGAGAAGAACGGCCTTCTCTGTGCGGAGCAGTCTGGTTTCAGGCGAAACCGCTCCGTCACAGATAACTTGACCCAGCTTGAAGGATTGATCCAGGACAGTTTCCTCACAAGGAAACACCTGATCGCGGTGTTTTTCGATCTCGAGAAGGCGTACGACACGACGTGGAAGTACGGCATTTTACAGAACATCCACAAGTGGGGTATTCGTGGCCACTTGCCCCACTTTGTGCAGAACTTCATGGCTGATAGGTCTTTCCACGTTCGTGTCGGAAACACTCTCTCGTCGGCTTTCGATCAAGAGAACGGAGTGCCGCAGGGCTGTGTCCTCAGTGTTACCCTGTTTGCGATCGCCATCAACTCCATCACGACATGCATTCGAACTCCGGTTCGTGCATCGCTCTACGTTGATGATTTGGCGATCTTCCACCAAACAGGGAACCTGAACTCGGCTCAGCGGCAGCTCCAGCTAACGATCAACCGATTGGAGAGTTGGGCGGATCGACATGGCTTCAGATTCTCCTCGTCGAAAACAACATGCATGCATTTCAGTCGCCATCGTCTATTTCATCCTCATCCTGTCTTGACGTTGGCAAACCAGGTGTTGCCTTTCTCAGAGTCAACCCGCTTCCTCGGAATGGTATTTGACGAGAAGCTCACCTGGTTACCACATCTCCGTCAACTAAAAGACAAGTGCTTGAAGGCAATGAACATCCTGAAGATCTTGAGCGGTACCTCCTGGGGAGCTGACAGAACGTCCATGCTCCGCCTCTACCGCTCTCTCATAAGATCCAAATTAGACTTTGGCTGCACTGTTTATGCATCGGCGAGGAAATCATATATCGGCATCCTGGATCCAGTGCACAACGCTGGTATCAGGTTGTGTACTGGCGCGTTTCGCACAAGTCCCATCGTCAGTCTGCATTGTGAGGCCGGGGAGGCTCCGCTTAAGATCAGGCGTGACTACCTCCTTGCCAGCTACGTAGCCAAGCTGCGTGGCATGCCAAAACACCCGGCATACAGGTCTGTGTTCGCTCCGCCGAATGTTGTGCTCTACAACACCAGGCAAAAAGCAACCAGACCTGTTGGCATCAGAGCAAAAGAGCTCCTGGCCGCATTTGGAATGGACCTACCACCTGTCCTTCCTGTCGGAATCGGTCGTGTGGCTCCCTGGACAACATCCCAGCCTGTGTGCCTGATGCAACTCGCTCAGCACACCAAGGCCCAGACGAGCCCGGCCGTTTTCCGACAGCTGTTCTTAAGCATTTGCGACCAGTACCCTCAACACTGCAGGATCTACACTGACGGATCAAAGGACAATGAGTCTGTGGGGTGTGCCTTTGTCATCGACAACACAAGCGTGTGCTTTAAGCTCAGTCCTCTCTGTAGTGTCTATACAGCAGAGTTGTTTGCGATTCTTAAGGCCCTTGAACATATCAAGCGTGCCAATCGCAAACAATTTCTAGTCTGTTCCGACTCTCTGAGCTCCCTCCAAGCACTATGTCAGGCATTCCCCACGGACCATCTTGTGCAAACCATCCAGGCTAAGCTTGGCGAACTGTGCTTGGTCGGCATAGAAGTGTTGCTCTGTTGGCTTCCAGGCCATGCAGGAATTGCTGGCAATGAGATGGCCGACAGAGCAGCCAAAGACGCCACAAGAAAAGCCGATGTTGACTTCACAGTTGTCCCTGTTAGCGATCTTAAAGCCGCCTTCAGGGCCGAATCAAAGAAGTGCTGGCAAGCGACATGGGACACTGTGCAAGTCAACAAACTGAAGCCCATCAAGGCAACTATCGACCCCTGGCAATCTTCTGCCCGACACACTCGACGCGAGGAGGTTGTAACAACGAGGTTGCGCATCGGTCATAGCCCGCTCACTCACGTCTTCATCCTGAAGCGAGAAGAGCCACCGATGTGCACCTCCTGTGATCAACCTCTCTCGATCAAACATCTCCTTGTCGAGTGTGCCGTTCACAGGCAACTGCGCAACCACCTGCAGATTCCCGGAAGTTTGCCAGAGGCGTTGGGAGACAACGCCGTGTCGATAGATCGAATCATTCGATTTTTAATTAAAACTGACTTTTTTAAACTTATCTAGTTTTTAGTAAGTTTTTAAAGCAGTTTATGTTCCAGGCGCAAGTATTTATAAAAACTGCGTCTGGACATGACAACTGGTTTTTTAGCATTGTTTTTATTGCTTTTTAACTATTGACAATATGTTACACATCTAACTTGAATCAATTTTATTTGTTTTTAGTTGGAGAGTTGTTTTTTATTGTCTTTGTTGTCTTTTTATTTTTAAATTAAGACTGCCATTTTATAAATTGATCTAGTTTAGAGAAATTTTAAAATCAGTCTTAAATTCCTGGCGCAGGTATTTATAAAGAATGCGTCAGGAAATAATAACTAGTTTTTTAATCTAGTTTTTCATTGCTTTTTAACCCATGACAATATTTTATCAAACTGATCAATAGAGTAATCTATTTGTTTTTTAGTTGATACATTTTTTGTCATCTGACCGGCGCAAATAGCCTAAGCTGCTGACGCGCCGTTAAGCCCACACAATTCAATCAAAAAATCATGCTCAAACCCAAATTTCTCATACACGCATTTGAAAGGGTTAGATTTCTGGCGATAGCATCAGAGTAACGGTTGTAGATAGAAATACGAAACTTTTTCACAGCCTCGCCAACACCTTGCTCCTAGGTGTGGGCTATCAAGCAAGTCATTTTGAGCCAAGGGCTGATTAGTGGAATTATTTTTGTCACCCTCTGCATTTTGTTTTCACGAAATACTAGTCTTAGAAACGTCATAGAAGAATTTTGAAAAGACGAGCAGTTTAAGAATGTTACGATTGGTTTGTGGTCTGATTTTCAATAATCTAGTGTTATTGGTTTGGGCAATGCTATCGCCACAGTATTTAACCCGTAAAACCAATCCCTGGCTGAAATCGACACCGCCCTTGAATGTCTCGCGATCTTGGCTCGCACTCGTAATCAGTGCGACAGTTAAGTTGTTTATAAAACACAATTTATACGTTATAAGCTTATAACTAAGCTTTTCAACGCTCATGCAATAAGCAAGTGCAATAGACTGCTGATCACTTGATAGCTTTTCATATAAGCTCTAATCCTTTGCTAAAAGGCAATTATATTTATAAATCTTGTATGGAGTGTCACGAAACCACAACAATGTTTGTATACTCAACCAGATTAGAGAGAGACGGACTTATGCCCCGTTATACATAGCGTCTTGGTAGAACAGCTTTAATCTGAATCTAAGAGTCTCAGATGTGACTGCGCTGTTTTAATTCGTGGCAACATAACATTACAGATTGTTATGATTATCTTTATTTAGTCTTGATTTTGAAACTTCTAGTTCACGCTAAACAAAAGCAGCGTCAGATTTTTCAGAAATTTACTGATTAGCGTCAGTTGGTGGTACCTTCCGGTATATAAAATGTCGGAAGTTTATGCGTGATTATTTTGCACTCGACTTCGTGATAATATTTCCAAGACGTAGGCAAAAGTGAAGAAAGTAACATGGCTTGACTGGCAAAATAGAAGTGACTCAGCCAAACGAGCAGTTACATGGTGGTCACTTCATAGTCGGTCCATTTTAGCATTAACTTGATTGACATGGACTTATCTTGATAACAGTAAAATAAAATCAGTTATTAGAGATATTTCACAGAAATATGCTCTTTCTGCTATGGTCAACCATGAGGAAATATTAATTCAATTATTTCAGTTTCCGGCACAGAATAACATGTACATAATATGTAGGTACAATGTGAGTGGTTAAATAACATAATTCAATTATAACATGTCACACAAGTTGAACTAGATAATTAATGAACGTAAGAAAAATCAACATACTTCATATATACACATCTTTCATGTCATTGATCAACTCGTCTAGTTGTAAGTTTATCGCAAAGCAGACTTGAAAAGCACGAGCAAAGATATAACTTCAGTTATCTCTTGAATTTGGGATATTGAATTATATGTTTATTTTAAATATATATTTTTTTTTTCCTAGGATTAGGAAAAGACATGAGTCTTAAGAAGTTTAAATTTATCTTCTTTGTATCATATTATCAAGAAATTTAATTTTATCTTCTTTACATCACATTATCAAGAAATTTAATTTTATCTTCTTTATATCATCAAGGGTACCATCAAGCGCACACTCAATTTATAATTGTGTGTGCGAAGCCCTGGAATAAACGTATTGTTATATCTTATTCAAGGAATTATCTTAAAGCATTTTCTATTATAAATTGCAGGTTTTTTAGCAAATACAGCAAATACAATCATATAAATGTTTTCTCAAAAAATAGTCCTTGATTCACACTTTTCCGTCGAATTTCATGCTCAACGCCAGCTGGACAAGATATAAACATATGGATAAAATGAGACATTGTAAAGTGTCTTTAAAGTTATGATAAATGGTGTACGATTCGTTGGAAACATACATTTAAACATTCTGGGTATTGTTTAATTGTTTGATAAGTGGGAAATGGGTTATATCACATGACTCTAACTTTTTTAGATGGTTTTGCCTATCTCCTTTTTATATATAAAAGAGTCATCCACCGACTTTTCAGTGAAATCGCCGATTTGGCCATTGATTTGCCACATATCAGATATCTTGATGATTCGGTATCTCTGTTTCGTACTGAGTGTATATATGAAAGCACCAAATAAGTAGTAAAGTGCAACCACATACCAATAACATTAATATTTCCTGCCACAGTTGACGGCTTGTATTTACAAAGCGGAAAGATCCGCGAGGATTATTTGAAATTTATTTCCATCTTTTTAAGCTCCTTGTCGGCAGATAAGAAACATGGCGCACTCTGGGTTGGAGAACACCGCCATTAACTCTCTAAGGTGATGTGTTTAGGTAGGGTATTGTCCAAAACAATACCTGTCTGGTAACGGAGAAAATGAAAGAACTCGGAAGTTTCTTGCAACAGGTGTTTCTAGTAGAAATAATATACCCGTCATCAATTATTTAAACCTTTTCTAAATGATGCCATGAAACCGTTGATTGTTATTTTCCTCGCCGTAATATGTTATACTTATAATGTACTTAGATTTAATTTATTACGAAGGCTTGAGATGTCCCATGATCATATGAGGCATTTACTTATGAATCAGTATATTGCTATTTTTATCAGACGACTAATTATTTTCTCCCTTGTACATGCTCCATGTCCTAATCCATGGCGATACATGCGTGGCTGGTACAACATATTCATACAGAAGCGAAAATAATTTCGCCGACCCCCTCGTAGTGGATAGTGTTAGGTAACACCTGATCGTGTAATGCCTGATGAAGACTGGCGTACCTTTTTCGACCTTCAACCGAGGCCCTTACCGAGCAACCCTTCCGGGTGTCTGCGGGTGAAACCAACTCGTCAAACGTGTCACCTAGTGATGGCTGGCGATTTTAAGGTAGGAGATTCGATGTCAAAACTAGAGTAATGTGCTTTCGCATTAATGCCAATAAAGGCAATATAAATGTTGGTCGGCAATAAACACGCTGTCGAGTGTCTCGTCTTCCGAGTGCAACCCCTCATTCTAAGATCGCGGGCGATGCCATATGGCAACACTAAGAAAATCCGCGCGTGCAAATTCAATGGTTGAAGGCTTGAAGGAAGGTCAGAAATAAGTGATTTAGGACCCAACCATGAAGAAAAAGTGATAGAATTGTCGCCTTTTAGCCCTTTGGTGATCGCCGTCGCTAGCAAGTACAGTTATATAGTACCATGTGTACTCAAATAACAACCCACGAGGGTCTCTTCAGGCTTAAAACATAATATTTTCCTTTCTTTCAAGGTTGACTCCACGAGGAAAACGTAAATTAATGCCTAGGCAAAAACTACGATATTTTAAAAATCATTATTCTTTTATTCTTTACCATCTTACTAAATATAGACAACACTATGCACTAGATTATAGATTTTACCACATTTCGCGAACGAATACTTATGAGTGTAAAAATTCCAATACTTCTCAATCGTTTGGGGCCGAGTCAACGCGAACCGAAGCACAGAGAAAATAATAAAACACACAACACCATAAAACATGAACCCTGTATAGGAATAGATGTATCAAAAAAGGAGCATTTCACAACCATATCCGACCCTGGCCATTACGCACCCCCAATATCCATCTGTCATCTTTAGAAAGTGAGGGATACGCCAAAGTTAAATGACAGCTAACACAAAAATTTGAGCCTTAAAGCCACCGACCTTAAGGGTTATGGCCATACCCAAACGCCAAGCGGCGGTACAGTACCGTAATCGTTGACCATTATGATGGTCCGACTCATTGCCACATGTTGCAGCTGGTCGCATAACTTTCAAAATACAATTCTATTGAGAATCGAAAAAGTTCTTGACAGCATTCATACGTTTGAAACCTTTATTGAACACAAATATAACCGTTATATAGTAATTTTAATAAAATAATGATAATGGAATTAATCGAAAAGATGCGCTGCGTGTTCCTCGTATACGTGGGGTCATGAACTTGAGTCGCTCGTTCGGTGTTTCTGAATTCAGCTAGTATATGCAATGAACCCGGAAATAGTAGCGGGATATGAGGACCACAGAAGATGATCAGCTATCGGCTGAGAAGTTAACACAAGTCTAGTTTTATTGTTGCAGAGCTTGCTTATAATAAACATCGTTTTATCGATTTTATCATTATTATTATTTATTTATCGACAACAGAGGCGAGTCCACAAGTGTGATGTAATTAATTCGGACAACACATGGACGACACGAACAAAACAACACATGATGACATTTAACATTTAACATTGATAACATTTAACGTGGTTAACATTTAACATTTAACATGGATACATAGTAAAACTTGTGAGTGGTGTGGTAATAAATGATTTGTACAGTACATGTAACATTTCAAACACAACAGAAAACTTATAACAATTAACATGTAGGACATGAAGGACATGTTATGAATAGATCACAATTCACGATAGTCGAGTAAAAAGTCACGTATTTTGTCCGGCCGATAGTAGTCATTATCATGCACATTCTGCCGGAAGCATGAGATTTTTAAATCAGATTTTAAAACTATCTACAACCTGTGTAATTTTCATGGTTTCTGCACAATGAGCTTCATGGCCTATTCCTGCCGCTATCCGCCGGACTAATTACTTTGGTCGATGTTACAATCAGAGTGATCACCCTTGACCAGTCCAGACACATGTATCTGCCGGTCCTGATAGTAAGGGATTTTCACATCGAAAGATTACTGCTATTCCCAATCCCAAATATCCACTTTGGATACCTTTCATTGAAATCGCAAATAATTTCCGTGAAAATTTAAATGAAGACATCTGATTCAGCCACCCCTGTAACTTTCCCCTACATTATTGCTCGTATTCTATCAATTTAGCTACTAACAATTAAGTTATTAAAAAATAAATTAAACTGCTAATTTTAGGTTAAGGGCTAGATCCCTTTCCCTAAAATGAGAGTGAAACCACAGGTGAAACCAAGGGACTCACCGACCTGATGTTGCGTGACTTTTTGGCTGAACATATACCGAAAAAATTCGGCGTCACGTGATGCATGTCCGGGTCAAATCGTAGATTGCCTGGACTATTACTGATTATCCGTGTGATAAACTGTGTGAAAATATACAGATTTGATAGATATTATTTTTGTGATCATAGAAGAAAAAAAGTCGTTCAATTAGCTTAGTAAGGCCTATCCTGTCGAGCCTAACGCTCGAATAGGCTGAATCATAGATGTCGTTCTCGCAATTCAGCATTCTTTGGTTGAGGTGGTCGTTGGGAGTTGAATGCGCTTTGAATGGACTTCGCGTGCCTTCTGATGACGTCTGTCCATGCGAGTGTATGGCCAATCGGGAATGAAAAATTGATGCGGACGCGCTAAATGTGTGATAATTTCGTGTCTCCCTTTCGCCGCGACCTTGTTTGAACTCTTTGGCTGAATAAAAAAAAAAGGAGCAAATTTGTGTGACACCAACAGGGGCATATATTAATTTCTATTTACTCAAGGCGATGCCTCTCTCAGCTCATCCCCCTCACACCACCACACCGAACACACCTCCCACCGTAAACTTAACCATTTATCAACGACTATTTGGAAATCGCGCATTACAGATATCATTAGAAACAACACGATAAATGATTATTATTTTGTCGTAGTTATCCTATCTGCTCGGTTCGTGAAACGTATTATGTTAAAAAACGACTTATTAGATTGATTTCGTTTATATAGAGAGTGTCATGTGGTATCATTGTTATATCCATATAGGAAACTAGCTTAGAATGGGTTTTGACAAAAGTGTCATTGCAATTACCTTCGAGTGTCATCCATCGTGCATGATCAAGGCCACGAACGGCCGGACTATTTACCGCCTGCATTTATGCTCGAAGATAGATAGTTGAAAGTATACTTACTTGTTTCATGTCATACTTGTATCAACATTCTTATCAGACAGGATGACCGCTAATCGAATTTATATCGAATGGAAAAGTTGGAAAAGGTTGTAATTTGGTTTCTGCATCTATTAAAAATACGATCGCTTTGGATATAGATCTCGAACTCAACCAATGTGAACCAATGCAGCCGCATGGTGGGGAACCAATTGTAAGCGGGGTATTGTACCACCCTTGCAGCATTCTAGGAGGTGGGAAGGGGGTGCGCAAAGCTGGCTTGGACTTGCACCCCCAACGCTCGGTCAGTAGCACTGAAACCAGCATCGAAGCAACATAGAGATGCGTAGAGCGAGTTCCAAATAGTTCAACACGTCTTCTAGGCACAAGCGTAAGAACGAGATTCATATTTCATAGTTTCACCATAGTTTCTTCGAGTCGGCATAGCGGAAGCGTAAAGACGAGATCGTAATCGTTCTCTGTTTTAACGCATTAGATTACACATCATAGTTTCTTCGAGTCGGCATAGCGGAAGCGTAAAGACGAGATCGTAATCGTTCTCTGTTTAAACGCATTAGATTACACATCATAGTTTCTTCGAGTCGGCATAGCGGAAGCGTAAAGACGAGATCGTAATCGTTCTCTGTTTAAACGCATTAGATTACACATCATAGTTTCTTCGAGTCGGCATAGCGGAAGCGTAAAGACGAGATCGTAATCGTTCTCTGTTTAAACGCATTAGATTACACATCATAGTTTCTTCGAGTCGGCATAGCGGAAGCGTAAAGACGAGATCGTAATCGTTCTCTGTTTAAACGCATTAGATTACACATCATAGTTTCTT
The DNA here is from genome assembly GCA_921293315.2 of Nemurella pictetii. Taxonomy (NCBI): domain Eukaryota; kingdom Metazoa; phylum Arthropoda; class Insecta; order Plecoptera; family Nemouridae; genus Nemurella; species Nemurella pictetii. Next base: position 2,725,176 of record OV121120.1, on the reverse strand, counting down.
CGAGTCGGCATAGCGGAAGCGTAAAGACGAGATCGTAATCGTTCTCTGTTTAAACGCATTAAATACTATCATTGAATCAATGAACCATCACAAAACAGCAATGGAGCGCCCAGGTGATTTGGAGCACACGGATTATTTAATCGAGCGATACGCCACTGAACTTGCTATGAGAATAACTTCTTATGACGAGTTCGTTAGCAAACCCGGCCGGTCTGGGAATGGCATTTTGGCTCAGACGGTGCTGGCTGTGTTTGGCAGGGATGACAAATCAAAAACCATGCATTTTACGTAATTGGTGGAAACGTGATTTTCGGCAGCTGCGGCAAAAAGTACATGCAAAATTGGAAGGCAAAGTTCTGCTGTCGACGATAGCCTCACCGGCCATTCGAGCCATCGATGACAATGCCAGCGTTGCGCGCTGCATCATCGCCCACACCGCGCACTTGCCGAGCAGGCGCTACGACGACGTCATCGGCGAGGGCTGTGCTAACAACGCACTGCTTACGACCGTCTGCCTAGAGTTGGCTAATGAGCGTTCGCGGAAGACGTCTCTAAAGCTTTACTCTAGATTAAGACGGGTGGGGCACAACAGTGTGCGGTGGCACTACGATGCTCTCCTGGGTAGGGAAGACAAGTTTCCCCTGGCTCCTGCCCCCCAGCTCCAGACGAGCACCGCCGCCCCCCAGCTCCAGACGAGCACCGCCGCCTTCCAGCTCCAGACGAGCACCGCCGCCTTCCAGCTCCAGACGAGCACCGCCGCCCCCCAGCTCCAGACGAGCACCGCCGCCCCCCAACTAGAGACGAGCACCGCCGCCCCCCAACAAGAGACGAGCACCGCCGCCCCCCAGATCCAAGCCAGCGCCTCTGGCACGTCGGTATCGGGGAAATCGCCTTCGGTCTCGAGCAAAGAAACATCAGAAGACTCGAGAGGCAAGCGCAAGCTGGCCAGGCGATTGAAATCCTACAGGGATTGCGTTGAGTTCATTTTCTCCCTCGATTTCGAGTACGATGAATGGAAGCAATTCCTGGTGGATGGCAGACTCGTCCCGGGGGTATATAAATCTCACCTCGTTTCTAAATTCGAAGCCGCCGACGCACAAAAGTGTGTCCTGACCGTGAAGCGAAAAGATGCGGGGCGGCCCCTTCGAGGCTAGCACCTTAACGTGGTGAAGGGGTTTGCGCGGCCCGATGATCCGACAGGCCATGCCGGCGGGAGGTGTTACTCCCGGCAAGGTCTCCTATGCCGGACAGGCTGTCGGTGAGGGTCCAGACCAAGACTAGCCCACCCCGTCGTTGTCGCGGGACCCCTACTTTGGTCGAGGGAGGATCTGGCCATCTTTCCCTCCCCACCTTTCATTTCACCATCTTTTCTTCATCTTCCTTCTTACTTCATTTCTTTGGCCACCTCCCGAACCCACCGTCTGTCTTCTGCGACAGCGGCGGGGTTCCCCCCATTGACGACTCGGCTTTCAACATGGACATGATTCGGATGACTGTCGGTCGTTGTAGGCTCCAGCGATGTCTGGTGACTGGTGACCTGCACAGGGAGTTCTCGAGCCTTACCTTATTGCTGTCTCTTATCTATCCTACACTCTCCTGTCTTCACTTCCGGCCGACCCCTTGTGCAGGTCTAAACGCTTACCTGCGTGTTTGCCGTGCGCAGTGACCTGTACGGGCGGAAAAGATTTTCTTGGGGGTTGAGGGGCAATTGTCTGGTTATTATAGACAATCGTCCCAACACACCCCTTTAGTTTCTGCTTCGCCCAAAACAGGAGGCTGGGGGCTAATCCACCCCCAGTCAATCGGCTCGCCTGGAGTTTCAAAGCTTCACGCGTGGATGAGGAGGGGGGCACCGGTGGCGCGATGGGTGTCGCTGGGCCCCACCAGTTGCGGTCACTCGCGACTGCCGGTGCCTCCTGACTATATCCCCCGGACAACCCCGGCGTCCCAGTGGGACGTCCCCCTGGTTGGGCTCCGTGGTGGGCAGGGCTCCGGGGGATGAAACTATATCCATTTATATGGAAACCAAAACAAACAATCCCCCCCTTAATCCAAAAAAACGCCTACGTCCTCTTTTGGAAGACGTTATTTCATTGAAGGATGTGGTGGCTCCCAGGAGTGTGGAGCCACTCTTTCTTATTATTAAACTAGAAAGTGGCAAATCCTTCCGAACTGTCTCGCCCTTCGCGCAGAAGCGCGGACTTTTGCTTCTCGCAGGCGATGTGAAAAGTTCCAAGTGCCTTCGCGATGGCACTCTACTAGTTGAGGTAGCTAACAGTGAGCAGTCACTAAAACTGCAATCGGCAACATCTTTTGACACCATGCCGATCACAGTGACTGCTCACAGGTCCTTAAACACCTCTAAGGGAGTTATTTTCAGTTTTGACCTTCAGGAAATCCCGACTGAAGAGCTGAAAAAAGAGCTTTTAAGCCAAGGTGTGATCGATGTGTATCGTGTGATGAGCAAGAAGACCGGTGCTTTGAAGCCAACACCATTGCTCATCCTGACCTTCGGCACACCCAAACTCCCTGAGTGCATATTTGCTGGCTACTTGCGTCTGCCCGTGAGGCCACATATTCCTAATCCTCTGCGGTGCTTCAACTGCCAGATGTTCGGCCACTCCAGCTTGGATTGCAAGCGGAAGCCCATCTGTGGGAAGTGCGCCAAAGAGGATCACCAGACAGACGCTTGCAGCAACAGCTTCCACTGTGCTAACTGCTCGGCAGCCCACCCTGTGTGGTCCCGCGACTGCCCACAGTGGAAGTTGGAGCGAAAAATCATGGAAATTAAGACGATCGACAATATCTCTTTGTTCGAAGCACGAAAACGCTTCAACACTCAGAATGGCCTCGGTCAAAAATCATTTGCCAAAGCCGTGGACTCGGGCGCTGCTGTCTCGGCGGAGACGGCTCGTTTGCAGGCCATGGTGGAAAAACAGCTGCAACTCTCCGCCGAGCAGGCCAAGCGCCACGAGGAGATGGAAGAACGCCACAGGCAAGAGATCGAGGCCATGAAGAGAGATTTAGAAGCAAAGAACAAAGAGATTGAATCGCTTAAGCTACAGATAGCTGAACTCCATGAGAGCCGTACGCTCCAGCTGCACCCTTCCAAGGGAAGGCAGACTGAGGCCAGCACCTCGAGGAAGGCGAGGGAAATAATCACCTTCCTTCCCAACACCACCGGTAGCTCCACGTCCACCTCCCTGTCTACCAGGAAGGATGGAATGGAGGTAGACCCTACCGACACGTCGCCGAACACCTGGCAGACGGTGAAGGGCAGTGGCGGCTCGTGGCGTTTGTTTTGGGAGGGTCTGCTAAAAAAAAAAAAAAGTTTACAATGCATGTATCCCCCCCCCCTTCAAATAAACGAAAATTCGTCCAATTGTTTTTATGGCAATATTTTGGTTTAATGTTAGTGTTCGGAAGGAACAACTCTTCAGCCCCGTCACGGTGTTAGTCTCCATAATGACTGACGAGGTGACGATACCATGGCGGGCCGTGGAGCGATATCGCTCTGGCTAGTTAATTCGTCAGCCGGGGACTCCCGGTCGGAGACACCCAATCGAGCTGCAGTGAGCTGCCTTGCGAGCAGCCCGAAGATTCGTTATAGCATCGCGCAACATGCAAGCAGAGTGTGACCTTGGCAAACTTCGTAGCTCCGCGAGTCTCCCGGCTTTACCGTATAGAATGGTAGCTAGCTCGGGCTGCATTCGCTCCAGCCCGCGCGCTTGCTCGTATGAAGTGTGCTGCTGCCATGGCGCGCGGCATTTCGCTCGCTATTCAATTGCAACGCCGCGCGTTCCGTAGCAAATACCGCTGATTCAATACAATTAAATACTAAATAGTATATATTTTTCTGGTTTAAATGTATGTATGATACGTCTATAAAATAAATATGTAAATGTAATAAATATTATATTTAAAAATTAAATTCCATGAAAAAATATTAAGAAAGAGATTATTTGATGTTGTTACACCGGAAAGCTAGGGAGGGCTGCAGCCCTGCAGACCTCCCTCACGAGCCGCCCCTGGTGAAGGGAAAGGAGAAGGAGAAGGTGAAAGAGAAGGGAAAATCCTAATAACTTAAAATGCCAGACATCATTCAGTGGAATGTTAGAGGATACAACACAAGAGCACCCGAGGTCCGTCAACTGGTGTCGTCAAAAAGCCCCCTTGTCTGTTGCTTCCAGGAATCACACCTGAAGCCATCAGACAAGCCACTCCTGAAGGGCTATGACTTCTATCGTTACGACCACACAGGTGGACAGAGAGCTCAGGGGGGAGTTGCAACGGCCGTCCACAACAGTATCCACTCGGAGACTGTTGTGCTGACCACCACCCTCCAGGCCGTGGCTGTGAAGGTTTTCCTTCCCAGCCCCCTACACATATGCAACACCTACCTCCCCCCTGATAGTGTCGTTACCCAGCAATCCATCGACCATCTCATGGACCAGTTACCTCTACCCTTTCTATTGGTTGGTGATTTCAACGCTCACAACCCCCTGTGGGGTAGTCTCAGCACCAATCAGAAAGGTACACTGGTGGAAGACACTATCAGGCATCGCAATGTGGTCCTGTTGAATAACGGCAGTAACACCCACTTTACTGCATCAACAGGATCACTCTCTGCGATTGACCTGACTCTCTGTTCACCCTCCCTCGCTCTTGACACTGAATGGTCTGTGCACGACGATTTATGTGGAAGTGACCACTTCCCTATCTTTATTAAATCGTCGAGGATCCCTTCTCTACCACCCAGACACCCAAAGTGGATTCTAAGACGGGCTGACTGGTCACTTTTCAGTGATCTTGCCACTTTCGATGAGGCTGTCCCCGAGGATATCGATTCTCACGTGGACAGCTTCACGGAGGTGGTAATTCATGCAGCCGAGAAATCCATTCCACGGTCATCTGAAAAACCCTACCGTCTCCCCGTCCCGTGGTTCACTTGTGAATGCAAGTTGGCCATCAGGGCGAGACGGAGGGCCCTCTCCTTCTTCATGTCGCATCCGACCCAAGAAAACCTGATCGCCTTCAAGAGATCCAGAGCTAAGGCTCGGAGAACAATCACTGAGGCCAAGAGAGTGTCGTGGCGGGCCTATGTGTCGACCATCACGGCCCGCACGCCGTCGTCCAGGGTATGGGACAAGGTTCGGAAGTTGTCTGGCAGATCAACTTTCCGTCCCATATCCGGACTGATGCGTGACGGGCTGTTGCAGTCCACGGGCCCGGCCATCGCCGACACTCTTGGTTCTCAGTTCTCGAAAGTCTCCAGCTCAGAGAATTACACCGCATCCTTCAAGCGGGTCAAGCAGGTAGCCGAGCAGCAAGGTCTTGTCTTCCGAAGTAAGAACCAGGAAACTTACAACCTGCCCTTCAGCGACTGGGAGCTGGACTCCGCGCTAAGAGCCGCCAACGACACTTCACCTGGCATCGACATGATCCACTACCAGATGATCAAACATCTGAGTACTAGATCTAGATCATATATGCTTCAGATGTTGAATAGAGTCTGGCTCGAGGACAGTTTCCCAGCTCGTTGGAGGGTGGCTATTGTCATCCCCATCCTGAAGCCGGGCAAAGACAAGACTGATGCTGCTAGCTACCGCCCAATTGCCCTTACAAGCTGCCTATGCAAGATCTTGGAGCGAATGATCAACGCTAGGCTTATGTGGCTTTTGGAGAAAAACGGCCTACTCTGTGCGGAGCAGTCTGGTTTCAGGCGAAACCGTTCCGTCACAGATAACTTGACCCAGCTTGAAGGATTGATCCAGGACAGTTTCCTCACAAGGAAACACCTGATCGCGGTGTTTTTCGATCTCGAGAAGGCGTACGACACGACGTGGAAGTACGGCATTTTACAGACCATCCACAAGTGGGGTATTCGTGGCCACTTGCCCCACTTTGTGCAGAACTTCATGGCCGATAGGTCTTTCCACGTTCGTGTCGGAAACACTCTCTCGTCGGCTTTCGATCAAGAGAACGGAGTGCCGCAGGGCTGTGTCCTCAGTGTTACCCTGTTTGCGATCGCCATCAACTCCATCACGACGTGCATTCGAACTCCGGTTCGTGCATCGCTCTACGTTGATGATTTGGCGATCTTCCACCAAACAGGGAACATGAACTCGGCTCAGCGGCAGCTCCAGCTAACGATCAACCGATTGGAGAGTTGGGCGGATCGACATGGCTTCAGATTCTCCTCGTCGAAAACAACATGCATGCATTTCAGTCGCCATCGTCTATTTCATCCTCATCCTGTCTTGACGTTGGCAAACCAGGTGTTGCCTTTCTCAGAGTCAACCCGCTTCCTCGGAATGGTATTTGACGAGAAGCTCACCTGGTTACCACATCTCCGTCAACTCAAAGACAAGTGCTTGAAGGCAATGAACATCCTGAAGATCTTGAGCGGTACCTCCTGGGGAGCCGACAGAACGTCCATGCTCCGCCTCTACCGCTCTCTCATAAGATCTAAATTAGACTTTGGCTGCACTGTTTATGCATCGGCGAGGAAATCGTATATCGGCATCCTGGATCCAGTGCACAACGCTGGTATCAGGTTGTGTACTGGCGCGTTTCGCACAAGTCCCATCGTCAGTCTGCATTGTGAGGCCGGGGAGGCTCCGCTTAAGATCAGGCGTGACTACCTCCTTGCCAGCTACATAGCCAAGCTACGTGGCATGCCAAAACACCCGGCATACAGGTCTGTGTTCGCTCCGCCAAATGTTATTCTCTACAACACCAGGCAAACAGCAACCAGACCTGTTGGCATCAGAGCGAATGAACTCCTGGCCGCATTTGGAATGGACCTACCACCTGTCCTTCCTGTCGGAATCGGTCGTGTGGCTCCCTGGACAACATCCCAGCCTGTGTGCCTGATGCAACTCGCTCAGCACACCAAGGCCCAGACGAGCCCGGCCGTTTTCCGACAGCTGTTCTTCAGCATTTGCGACCAGTACTCACAATACAGCAGGATCTACACTGACGGATCAAAGGACAATGAGTCTGTGGGGTGTGCCTTTGTCATCGACAACACAAGCGTGTGCTTTAAGCTCAGTCCTCTCTGTAGTGTCTATACAGCAGAGTTGTTTGCGATTCTCAAGGCCCTTGAACATATCAAGCGTGCCAATCGCAAACAATTTCTAGTCTGTTCCGACTCTCTGAGCTCCCTCCAAGCACTATGTCAGGCATTCCCCACGGACCATCTTGTGCAAACCATCCAGGCTAAGCTTGGCGAACTGTGCTTAGTCGGCATAGAAGTGTTGCTCTGTTGGCTTCCAGGCCATGCAGGAATTGCTGGCAATGAGATGGCCGACAGAGCAGCCAAAGACGCCACAAGAAAAGCCGATGTTGACTTCACAGTTGTCCCTGTTAGCGATCTTAAAGCCGCCTTCAGGGCCGAAACAAAGAAGTGCTGGCAAGCGACATGGGACACTGTGTTAGTCAACAAACTGAAGCCCATCAAGGCAACTATCGACCCCTGGCAATCTTCTGCCCGACACACTCGACGCGAGGAGGTTGTAACAACGAGGTTGCGCATCGGTCATAGCCCGCTCACTCACGTCTTCATCCTGAAGCGAGAAGAGCCACCGATGTGCACCTCCTGTGATCAACCTCTCTCGATTAAACATCTCCTTGTCGAGTGTGCCGTTCACAGGCAACTGCGCAACCACCTGCAGATTCCCGGAAGTTTGCCAGAGGCGTTGGGAGACAACGCCGTGTCGATAGGCCGAATAATTAAATTTTTAATTCAAACTGACTTTTTTAAACATATCTAGTTTTTAGTAAGTTTTTAAAGCAGTTTATGATCCAGGCGCAAGTATTTATAAAAACTGCGTCTGGACTTGACAACTGGTTTTTTAGCATTGTTTTTATTGCTTTTTAACCATTGACAATTTTTTACTCGTCTGACTTGACACAAATTTTTATTTGTTCTTAGTTGGAGTGTAGTTTTTATTGTCTTTGTTGTCATTTTATTTTTAAATTAAGACTGCCATTTTATAAACTGATCTAGGTTAGAGAAGTTTTAAAATCAGTCTTAAATTCCTGGCGCAAGTATTTATAAAGAATGCGTCAGGAAATAATAACTAGTTTTAATCTAGTTTTTCATTGCTTTTTAACCCATGACAATTTTTTATCAAACTGATCAATAGAGTTATCTATTTGTTTTTAGTTGAAAAATTATTGTCATTGTTTTATTTTAAAAATCTGACCGGCGCACATAGCCAAAGCTGCTGACGCGCCGTTAAGCCCACAAAATCAATCAATCAATCAATCAATGCGGGGCGGCTTTGTTTCTACACGATCTGCTGCTACTGCCGGCATAGCAAGTGCCGGACGTTCAAGTTGATCATCCGGGAGAAGCCTGCCGTGGGCGACCGCATGACAGTTGACGTGTTTACGGGGATCAGATCGGTTCGGCACGAACATCTGCGAACCCACGACTTGCGAGGGGCTGAACGCGTTGCTGCACGGGAAAAGCTCCGGCACATGACCGGCCACGCTTATAAGATTAAGCAGCTTGTGGCCGCCGACCCTGATGTACTTATCGAGGGAAATGCGCAGGGCATTAAATCCGATGCAGTGTTTCGAACGATTCGGAAGGAGGCGTTGGACGAGTTCGATCTCCACCCGAACATGTTTCAGGATGATTATTAGAAACGAAATATCAATTCCAAAATTTGCATCCGTACCGGGACTCGAACCCGGATCTTTGTCTATCCGGGACACTGCACTAACCAATTGTGCTATACGGACGACCAACTGTGGAATTGATATTAAGTTGATATTAAGTTGATATTAAGTTATTAGTTGATATTAAGATATTAAGTTTCTAATAATCATCATCTACCGTCCATGCAACGAGTATTTGCATTTAGGATTAAATTCACACTAATACAAGCGTACCCAACGTCATAATTGGGGTTAGTCGAGTTTGTTGGTGTGTGATCGCAGCATAGCGTCACTAGATTCAGCGCCTTCTATGGTCACTCATAGTCCTGAATCTATCTCCATGGAGCCCAACAACTCAAATAAACTTAATATCAATTCCACAGTTGGTCGTCCGTATAGCACAATTGGTTAGTGCAGTGTCCCGGATAGACAAAGATCCGGGTTCGAGTCCCGGTACGGATGCAAATTTTGGAATTGATATTTCGTTTCTAATAATCATCATCTACCGTCCATGCAACGAGTATTTGCATTTAGGATTAAATTCACACTAATACAAGCGTACCCAACGTCATAATTGGGGTTAGTCGAGTTTGTTGGTGTGTGATCGCAGCATAGCGTCACTAGATTCAGCGCCTTCTATGGTCACTCATAGTCCTGAATCTATCTCCATGGAGCCCAACAACTCAAATAAACTTAATATCAATTCCACAGTTGGTCGTCCGTATAGCACAATTGGTTAGTGCAGTGTCCCGGATAGACAAAGATCCGGGTTCGAGTCCCGGTACGGATGCAAATTTTGGAATTGATATTTCGTTTCTAATAATCATCATCTACCGTCCATGCAACGAGTATTTGCATTTAGGATTAAATTCACACTAATACAAGCGTACCCAACGTCATAATTGGGGTTAGTCGAGTTTGTTGGTGTGTGATCGCAGCATAGCGTCACTAGATTCAGCGCCTTCTATGGTCACTCATAGTCCTGAATCTATCTCCATGGAGCCCAACAACTCAAATAAACTAAATATCAATTCCACAGTTGGTCGTCCGTATAGCACAATTGGTTAGTGCAGTGTCCCGGATAGACAAAGATCCGGGTTCGAGTCCCGGTACGGATGCAAATTTTGGAATTGATATTTCGTTTCTAATAATCATCATCTACCGTCCATGCAACGAGTATTTGCATTTAGGATTAAATTCACACTAATACAAGCGTACCCAACGTCATAATTGGGGTTAGTCGAGTTTGTTGGTGTGTGATCGCAGCATAGCGTCACTAGATTCAGCGCCTTCTATGGTCACTCATAGTCCTGAATCTATCTCCATGGAGCCCAACAACTCAAATAAACTTAATATCAATTCCACAGTTGGTCGTCCGTATAGCACAATTGGTTAGTGCAGTGTCCCGGATAGACAAAGATCCGGGTTCGAGTCCCGGTACGGATGCAAATTTTGGAATTGATATTTCGTTTCTAATAATCATCATCTACCGTCCATGCAACGAGTATTTGCATTTAGGATTAAATTCACACTAATGTTTCAGGATCTGCTGGAATTGCAGACATCCACGTTTGACGAGACGCGGAAGGAGTCGGAGTACATTCAGAGTGTATGCCGCCCTTTCGTCGTTCATATTTTCAGCAGAGAACAGCTGGAAATCCTGAAGCACGTCGGCAGAGGCGCCCGCTCGAATCTACCCGTGTTGCACTTGGACGCCACCGGCAGCGTTGTCATGCCGATGGACCCGAGCCGCAAGCAAGTCTCGTTGTACGCCGGCGTCATTCGCGTGCAGGATGTCGTTTTCCCCGTCATGGAGATGCTGAGTGCGCAACAGAACAGCGCGCAGATATCGTCGTTCTTGCTACATTTCAAGCACCATGCTACGACTATCTGCAAGAAGTGGCCGCTCGTCTCGCGAGTTGTGACCGATTTATCGTTCGCAATCATTAACGCGGTGTGCTTGGCATGGAACCAGATGTCGCTGACTGCGTATCTGAAGTACTGCTACACGCGAGTGACACGCGCGCTTGAACCAAAGCTGACGGAGTCGGTTGCGACACTCCATCTCTGCTGCGCCCACCTAATGAAAAACATGGCGGACAGCGTGGGTGCCAAGGTGAAAGGGAAGCCCATGGCCAAGAAGCTGAAACGCTTTGTTCTCGAGGTGTTGTCGCTGATGTCCGACACATCGAGCTACACGGCCTTGAGGTCTATCTTAAGGCACCTCAGCGTCATCCTCCGTGCTGCACATGAGACCCCGCAGTACATTGCGTCAATGCAATCCTTGCATGACATGACCGAGCAGCATCCGACCAGTGAACCTGATGCTTGCGAGGTCATCTCTCTTGACGAGGAGGCTGAACCTGTGCCTAAGACCGTGTACGAGAGCAGCCCGTTCTACCAGGACGCCTTGAACGATGCCCCCCTCATCGACGAGGTTTTCATCGGCGACCCCCTACCGCCGACCGAGAACGCGCTGATGAGCGTCGAGGTATTGAATCTGATCCTCAAAGAGTGGATTCCGTTCCTCCCGCTGTGGACAGGCTTGTTAATGGATCCCGAAGCTAGCTGCAGGCTAAGCAACGGAGCTGTGGAGAAGTATTTCGATTCTGTGAAGAACGAAATGCATCCAAAAGAACCCAGCACTCGTCCATCGCGTTTGCTTAGAAAATGTCGCGAAAACGTCATTGCTAAGTTTCGCCAAATCAAGCACGCAATCCCGAAGACCAGACTCGCCCATGGGCCACGCAAACGCAAGCTCGAGGCTACGAAAGCGTCGTTCATGGGTGAGAAGGACGACAGTGACGCCTGCGACGACCCCCCCCCCACCAACGCCGGGTTGTTGAAGAGCAGCGAGAAGAGCAGAGTGCCTTCTGAGAGTGCCAGCACCCCTGCAAAGAGACTCAGACTTAGCGACGAGGATAAACAGGCCGATAATCCTCTCGTCGTGGGGACTTGGAGCAAGAAGAAGAAGGGGGGAGCTCATACTTCGGTAGGGCTCAATTCGCTCAGAAGCTGCTCCTGCAATCGAGATTGCTGACCCCGATTGCTACGTCGACTCCTGCGACCACTCCACCGCCCTCTGGCCGGCTTGCCATTGCGGGGCTGAATGAGCGCCCGCATGATACGACGATGCATTCTACGCCACTGGCCAAGTCGCCTGCCTCGTCGCTGGCGTCGCCGCTGGCGTCGTCGATGGCGTCGCCGCCTGCCTCGCCGCTGGCGTCGAAGGCGTCGCCGCTGGCGTCGAAGGCGTCGCCGCTGGCGTCGATGGCGTCGCCGCCTGCCTCGCCGCTGGCGTCGAAGGCGTCGCCGCTGGCGTCGATGGCGTCGCCACTGGCGTCGCTGGCGTCGCCGCTGGCGTCGCCGCTGGCGTCGAAGGCGTCGCCGCTGGCGTCGCCGCTGGCGTCGATGGCGTCGCCACTGGCTTCATCGTTAAACATTCCTAAATTCGAGGTCAGCCATACAAACGGCCTTGTGACTGACCCTCTGTATTATATGACAGGGTTTCAAGACTCATACACCCTTGTGAAATACAGACGCTTCCCGCTTGTGAGAAAAGCGAAGTCGGAATTACTTGGAATGAAAGCGTACCGGGCTTTCAGCGGGCATCGATGGCTGAGCGACGACTCCATCAACGCAGCGGCCACGCTGTCAATGCATCGCCATTCCCAACCGGGCGATGTGTTGATCGACACCTACGCTACTAGGCACATCTTTGGCGACTCGGTGTTCAGATACCACGGTGCGCTGGGACCGAATGGCCGAGTTTTCATGCCATTCAACTCGGGTGCGCACTGGGTGCTTGCTGTTGCCCACATGAATTTGCGTGAGTTCACGGTGTTTAACTCACTGGGAGGAAGCACCGGAGAATCAACGACCATGCTCTGCAAATTCGTGGTTTTCCTCAAGGCGTACAACAAAGCCCACGCAGGAGACCAGCTGATTCCACTCAGCGTGCAAGCGTGGAGGGTAAGGGCGGCAGCAAACTGCCAAATCTGCCGGACTCGGATAGTTGTGGCGTGTTTACGGTGCATAACATCGGCCACTATTGCGCAGGTCAACCACGGTCATTAATTGACCCGCAAGTCTACCGAAACACCCTGATGTCGGATTTGCTGACCGCCTCGGAGCCTGTCCACAACCTCTGCTACGTATGCGGCGCCGAGGATGCGGACGCGCAAACATCGAGAGTGTGGATTGGTTGCGACTCGTGCAAAAGGTGGATGCACATCAACTGCGAGGAATACGATGGCAGCATCCACCCTGACGAATCCTTCCAGTACACATGTCGCGTGTGCTGCACTGTCCTGGGACTCGATCTGACTCCCAAACGAACTGATCCGACACGATCCTCGAGTCCAGACGATGATGTGCATATCTTGACCATCATAACCCGTGGCACTTTCCACCAGGGCGACGATCGCTTCCCGGCAGAATCGCGTGGCTTTCAGTGCACAGCAAACGCCGTGGTTGCGATTTTGTTTGCCTCGGATGTGTCGCCCTACACTTGGTCAAGTAGCACGCTAGACAGTATACTGACCGAGGGCGATACACTGTACCGGTCGATTACACCATCAGGAGAATCCCGGTACTTGTCGGTGGACGATATTCCCGTTTTCGTCGATTTGCAGGCACGTCCCTACATTTTGGATGTGGAATACAACCATGCCGTCAATGGGAAGGTGCTAGGCGACGCCGCAGACGACATGAACGACGATTTGGCCACGGGTATCGCCAGGTTTCTAGAACGTTACCAAGCCGGAGTCCTTACTTTGATGGGTATTTCCGTCACAGTAGGTAAAAACAAGAACGGAACCTACTGGTTATTCGACTCCCACTCTCGAGACAGGAACGGACACGTAGCAGACAATGGTACATCTTGTCTCGTCATCGACGATAACTTGGATCTGATCTGCGATATCATATGTCGAAATATCGGAACCCCGCAGGAAGTGACCTATACGCAATCCAAGAAATTCGCGTAGTGGGAAAGGACGATTTAACATCTGAGGATAACGTGTCAGGATCTGGGATGTCTCCTGAATGTTAGACCGGGTTCAATCACCATCTATTGCACGACGGGGCCGGCGTCGTCGCTGAGCAGTGACACGCGACGCCGTGATTCAACCAGTGAGATGGACGACCAGGTGAACAGAGACTGTGTGATGTAGGAAGACAGTCATGGGGGTTGGCGGGGTCGGGGCCAGCCCTACACGACGTCGTCGCTGAGCAGTGACGCGCCACGCCGTGATTCAACCAGCGAGACTAACGACCAGGTGAACAGAGACTGTGTGATGTAGGGGGGGAGCTGAATAGCGCCATATGGAATAACGCCATATCGGCCATTTTCTGTCCCACCGGAATAAAGCCATAAGTCGGATGGCGTTAATCCAGTGGATTAACGTCATATTGTGAGATGACTTTGTTCCAGTGACAGCTGCACTGTACTAACGCCATCTGAGCATATGGCGTTAATCCAGTGGATTTATGTCATATTGCAATATGGCTTTGTTCCGGTAAAATGCACTGTACTAACGCCATCTGAGCATATGGCGTTAATCCAGTGGATTTATGTCATATTGCAATATGGCTTTGTTCCAGTCAAATGCACTGTACTAACGCCATCTGAGCATATGGCGTTAATCCAGTGGATTTATGTCATATTGCAATATGGCTTTGTTCCAGTAACAGCTAGTACACTGTACTAACGCCATCTGAGCATATGGCGTTAATCCAGTGGATTTATGTCATATTGCAATATGGCTTTGTTCCAGTAACAGCTACACTGTACTAACGCCATCTGAGCATATGACGTTAATCCAGTGGATTTATGTCATATTGCAATATGGCTTTGTTCCGGTAAAATGCACTGTACTATAACGCCATCCGAGCATATGACGTTAATCCAGTGGATTTATCTCATATTGAAGAATGGCTTTATTCCGGTATAGATCAGATTTAAAAGATGTGCATTCAACGGGGCTATCCATTAATATGCGGTTTGACTCCCGCCGAATGTCCCTGCGCGCGCACTTTCAAATTCCCCGCAACTCCCATTAGAGCCCATGTTAATTTACAGTACAACTAAATCCTTTATATCTCTTTCAATTTCAATTTGAAATGAAAATTGAATCCTTAATAAAAGATGCGTATTGATAAGGGTTATCCACCGATATGCCCAAATCTACCTTGCCGTTATCACAACATACTAAAAAAGTTGATAACACATATTTTCCTTTATATTTTCCGCATTTTCCTAACGATTTTCTCTAAACTCTAATAGAATCTGCTTAATCACTATACGGATGCACCTTCCAAATTTCAGCTTGATCGGACCATTACTTATCGAGTTTTACTGATAAGGCGGTTTCTATTTTTTTGCGGCCAAATTTTCCGAACGAATTTTCCGACAAATTATTTTTAAGCTCACCCACCTATTTTGTACACTCAGTTAAAATTTCATTCAATTCCGTTCATTACTTTGGAAGTAGTTTTCGTAAAATTGAGATAATCGTCAAGACATAGGTTAAATGATGGGGGTAACATAGGCATGATGAAACTTTGGAGACTTCAAAACGTTTTTTTTTTTTTAATTTTTTCCCGATGATGGATTTGAATGAAATTGCAAAATCACACAACTCTAGTGGTCTGTTATCTATTTTAGAAATTTGAAACAAATCTAACCTTAATTTTTCTTTTTATGGCGATTTTAAGTTTTTTGGTATTTTGAAATCGTTATAACTTTTGAAAATTCAATTTCAAAGGAAAAAGCTACACTATATAAAATAAGCACATTCATCGGGGCTATCCATAAGTATGCGGTTCGACTCCCGCCGAATGTCTTCTCGCCCGCACTAACACATTTTTTCGTAGTCCCATAAGAGCCCATGTTAATGGACTTAGCCGCAATTCCGACGAAAACACTAAATCTTCAATTACATCCTTAAATTCAATTTCTCCGCAAAATTGAATCAGGGAAAAACGATGCGCATTCACCGGGACTATCCATACATACGCGGTTCGACTCCCGCCGAGTGCCCTTTCGCCCGCACCATCGATTACCCCGCACGCGCTCACATCTCCCATAAGAGCCCATGTTATTTTATGCAAAACAAAATCCTTTATATTTCTTTCGCTTTCAATTTCTAAGGAAAATTGAATCAGTAATTCAGTAATCAGTAATCACTGGATTAACGCCATATTCTCAGATGGCGTTAGTATAGTCCATTTTACTGGAACAAAGCCATATTGCAATATGACACAAATCTGTAATTCAGTAATCAGTAATCACTGGATTAACGCCATATGCTCAGATGGCGTTATTACAGTGCATTTTACTGGAACAAAGCCATATTGCAATATGGCGTTAATCCACTGGATTAACGCCATATGCTCAGATGGCGTTAATCCAGTGATTACTGATTACTGAATTACAGATTTGTGTCATATTGCAATATGGCTTTGTTCCAGTAAAATGGACTATACTAACGCCATCTGAGAATATGGCGTTAATCCAGTGATTACTGATTACTGAATTACTGATTCAATTTTCCTTAGAAATTGAAAGCGAAAGAAATATAAAGGATTTTGTTTTGCATAAAATAACATGGGCTCTTATGGGAGATGTGAGCGCGTGCGGCGTTATTACAGTTCATTTTACTGGAATAAAGCCATACTCCAATATGGCTTAAATCCACTGGATTAACGCCATATGCTCAGATGGCGTTAGTACAGTGCAGCTACCACTGGAACAAAGTCATATCACAATATGGCGTTAATCCACTGGATTAACGCCATATGCTCAGATGGCGTTAGTACAGTGCATTTGACTGGAACAAAGCCATATTGCAATATGACATTAATCCACTGGATTAACGCCATATGCTCAGATGACGTTAGTACAGTGCATTTTACCGGAAAAAAGCCATATTGCAATATGACATAAATCCACTGGATTAACGCCATATGCTCAGATGGCGTTAGTACAGTGCAGCTGTCACTGGAACAAAGTCATCTCACAATATGACGTTAATCCACTGGATTAACGCCATCCGACTTATGGCTTTATTCCGGTGGGACAGAAAATGGCCGATATGGCGTTATTCCATATGGCGCTATTCAGGCGACTCGATGTAGGAAGACAGTCATGGGGGTTGGCGGGGTCGGGGCCAGCCCTACACGACGTCGTCTCTGAGCAGTGACGCGCGACGCCGATATCTCGAGGACTATTGATCCTGATATTTTCAAGGATGTTCTCATCTTTCGTTGGCCGTAATTAAATAAAACATCATGTAGTTAAGCTACTCCATGCTAAAAAATTTGTGGATGGGTGACCGCTACAGCACGAAGTGCGCATAGACTTTCTTCCTGGCAATGGGGCTGGGACAAAAGTAAAGAACAATAACATCATATAGTGGTTCCCAAGAACCATTGATTTTCTAAGTTTCAACCAGGTACTCTTCTCTCGTTGTCCGTAATTAAATCGATTACTTTCAATGCTATAGGTATTAAAATGAAAACGGCTGGCTTCCTGAGGTGGGACAAAAGAAGTGAAATGGTACACCATGTAGTGGGTCCTGAGGACTTTTGATCCTGAAAGAATGAAATCGATTACTTTCAATGCTATAGGTATATAGATCGTCATTTAATTAGCTCAATCACTATTTGGTTTATTATGTATGGTACATTTATGCTTTTTCTTTTGCCTTGGTTTCTCCGTTCATTCCGTGCTGCGTTCCGTGCTAAGTTCTAACTAGTCGGACGTCACGCTATTCACTTACAGGATATAAAAGGGGGTGGGGGCATCGGTGAACGAAAGGGTGATAATGAGAGTGATGATTAACCTAACCTATGGCTAGAAGGGAGGAAGGGAAACCTGATGCCGGCAAGTTGTCTTCTCCTGTCGAAAAGCACCGAGGGGACCACCGGCTTTACGTGACTTCCGAAGGACGGTACAACTCGAACAACAGGATTCCTCCGCTAATCCGTGCTGTTGAGAGGTTGACAAGCAAGGCGAGTGAAGTTGTTGTACTAACTTCAAACCCTCCGACCTCTCCCGAACAGAACTGATCATGTGCATGATGGTCACCCATCAAACACCTGACTCAATGCTTCAACTCTGGTTAGCTCACGAGAAACGGTGTATCCGACATGTTAAACCGTTCGATTTGAATAAATTAACAATTATTCAATTCTCTACCTACTAAAATATGTTTTGCTTCGCAGAAACTCTTCGGAAATACCCACCACTGGCCGGTTTGACCAGGATCTGCAACACTGCGTATACGCTGCCCGATTCAGACGTCGTCTTGCAACCGGGTTCTGCGGTAGTCGTCCCTGTCTACTCGATTCACCACGATCCTCGGTATTATGCTGATCCTGATTTCTTCGATCCTGAGCGCTTCACGAAGGAAGAGAAGGCCAAGAGGCTACCGTACACGTACATGCCGTTCGGCGAAGGCCCCAGAAACTGCATAGGTGAGACACTTTTGGAACCAGAAGGAAACTATTTCCTGAAATGCCTACACTTAGCACTAATTCGGTAGTGAACATGCCACTTCCATTTAAAATTGGTATTAACTAGGGCTTAGCGAACGCTCAATCTAATCGCGTTGTAGATGAGCGTACTTATTTAGGGCTTGAGGATAAGATTTAAGACCTACAAGAATATGAAGGTAATCGCACCTAAACCTTCCGCTTGAATCTCGAGGGATAAATAGTTAAGAATCGTAAAAAATCGTCGGAAAAATACGAATAAAAAATGAAAAAGATACGATATAGATCCAGAAACTTCAGCACAGCTGTATTTTAATTTGCTTTGTATGTTTCTTAAGTTTGGTGTGATTATATAAAAAAACTTTTGGCTGTAAGAAATAAGAGAAGTTTTGAAAATTCTGAATTTTTTTGTAAATTTTCAATAGTTAATAAACTGTTAGCCCGACTTTGCTGAAAAAAGCAGGGGTCTAAGTTGAGAACAAAATACGGTTTCCTGAAATTTTCATCAAAATCGGAGCAGCCGTTTGGCCTGTAGAGCGCGAACAAACACACAAACACACAAACAAACAAAAAAACACAAGTGTGTTTTTCTCCACTAAGTGAAATTGAAGATTTCGCTCTGCTCATCAAAAATGCCATAAAAAACATTCGATTGTGTTTCCAGTTAATTTTTTTTTTACTTTTATGTGCTTTAATATTTTGCGAATGGTTTGTTCTCAGGAATGCGTTTTGGCCAGATGCAGGTCAAGATTGGTTTGATCAAACTTCTGAGAAACTACGAGTTCAATGTGTCTGCGAAGACTGTCGTGCCGATAGTTATTGACCCAAAGCTGTTTCTCATGGGTGCTAAGGACGGTGTAATTCTGCAGGTGGTGCAGAGAGCTAAGTAGGTAATCGCAGCATCCTTATGTCTCGCGATTTGCTTCACGAACCAAATTTGGTACAAGTTGTTGGCTATATTATGTCCAAGCTGCGTTTTGACAAGATTAACAATCATGGCTTTATTAGAATTTTTACTATTTATATGTGATTATGGTCCATCATTGATTGAATTTAATTAAGGTGTAAGGATGATAGAAGAATTGAAGAGTTTAGAATATATTTTATCTACATCCTTTAATAATAGATAATTTGCTACCGTCCGTCACACAAATGAGTCAAAATCAGAATCAAAACAGTTTGGGGGAAATCTGGACGGCTGAGATATGTTTTAAGAGGGAAATCACCTGTTCCATTCAATCAAAATTCTATCAAATGACGTCATAATACCGACTGGCTAAAGCCAGTTAGAGCAATAATTAGGGTTGTGATTTACCTATCTGGTTGCACGTCCAGTGGGTATCTGACGTAATTTTTCTCTGAGTGGAATAGGTCTATTGATGGAACGGACCGAGATAATGCTAGATACTGAAATCTTAAATTGTACTTGCTTGCACGAGCTTGAACCCTAGGTTTTTGATAATATTGTTAGTTCTTGTTTTCTTAATTCGGAAGACGAGAAACCGCTTTTCGGCCGCAATTTCGCTGTTGAGGGGTGAAGACATGTATGAAAATGTTGTTAATAAAATAATTCTTCCCTCGGACCTAGCTTTAACCTTAAATCGTAGAACTTATCCATGCCTATCGTACTCTCCTGGACACTGAATACCGTCCACTAGAAATTTATACAAGTCCCGTGGAAGGTTGGCTTGAAAAATAGTGTAGGTAAGTCGGGTACACACCATGCTGTATGCCATGTGCTTTCTGAGCCTATACCTCGTTATGATAAACCAGTTTTCCTTATCAGTAATGCCTGTCTAGTGAAATGAGAATCGACCAAGCTCACAAATATCATATCTCGTGAGTCTTGCACACCATTTCAGCACCCCCCAATGGCCTATAACTCGTAATTTTGAAGATGCAGAAATAATTCGAAAACTTCCTGCCTCTTCTCTTTACAGCAAACACGTATATTATTTTTATTATTATTTTATTTATTCTCTTACAATTGTATCTTTCAATGCGGTGGTAAGGTTTTCAATTCTATTCAATAACTAACAATTCATTCTCACTCTGTCTTCCAGTAAATTCCAGTCTCTTGCTGTTCTTCTTAGGCCCGATTTTACAATATTGCCAACTCCAGATTAAAGTGGGAGTTAAGTTATTTGTTATGGCAACGGCCAATGGGATGCAGTGGAATTCATTTGTTTCTAGGAGTTAGATGCTTAACCCAGAGTTGACAAAAGTTGTAAAACCGGCCCTTATAAAAGAAAACTTGCCCACATCAGTTTTTGATCCCATCTCCATTATTTTTTTTTTAAATTCATTTCTTCCGTTTGTTCTTTCTTTTATTTTCTTGTGTAACTCTTGCCATCCCTCCATATTTTTCATAACTTTCTGCATGTTCTTAATTCTCGTTTTCTTCCTTCTTTCTTCCAACGACTCCCACCCAAGTTCTTTGATCATTTCTGTTACACTTTCTACTACCCAGCCTCCTCCCGTTTCTCTATTTTCATTTATTCTTTTCCCCATTTTCCCCAAAACTCTTCGTGCAGCAATTCTTTGTACCTTTTCTATATCCTCCACTTCTCCGATTCTATATGGATCCCATACTGATCCACCGTACTCCAATATTGGTCGTATTAATGATTTATAAGCCTGCTCTTTTACATCTTTACCAGCTCCTTTTAATGTTCGCATGACAAAATTCATGTTTTTTAAAATCTTTTTTGTGACTTGGTTTACTTGAATCCTCCAATCCATTCTACAATCCAGCCACACTCCCAGATATTTATATCCTTTTCTTGTTATAAGTTCTTGATCATTCACTTTATATTCACTTATCACTTCCTCAGTATATTGTAAAACGTTTGTTTCCATGGCACGATTCTTTAATATTAATTCTTTAATACAAATATCAAAAATTGTCCGAGATTCCGTCACTGCAACGGAGATGCGTGGCTTCGTACGCTGCACGCTGCTGTGTGCGATCCCTGTGGCGCTATGAACGTGATGCCCGCCTGACGATATTACCATTGAGTATAGAGACTCAGTGATATTACATATTACTATCAACAAGCAACATTACCCTGGCTCATGCTCGTATGGCGCGAAGCGTTGCTTTGAATTGCAATACTACACGTTTTTAGGAAATATCGGTTTGGTTCGGTTTGTAGTAACGCAAGCGGGCGAACCTGGCGGACTAGCTTGAAGTTTGAGTAAAGTGCATTGACCACCTGCAGTGACAGCCTTTTTTGATGAACGTTTGATAAGCGAGACCCCGACAGATGCCGACAGTGCGTTGTAGAAAGTTGGATCGATTGCGTTTTCAAAATTTCATAAATATACCAAAGATGTGTGCGGAGTCGCAAGATTTTGCGAAATGAACTCTAGAGGCCAAGCAACTGGATAAATTTTAACAAAAATTTCTAGATATGTTGAGCCTCATGATTCAATGCTCGAGTAACAAAATTGTTTTCTGTTTAGCACTTTTCCTTAAACTGGCGCTTTTATGACTCTTTTAAAGCGTTTTTCCAGGTTCTTGCAACTAAAGCAACTTAACGCCCTACACAACCCAGCTTAAAAACCGAAAATGCAGAGGTCCCCGTTATAACGTTTCCTGCCCCTATATTTATCCCAATATTTTTGAAAAAAAATCAGTGTGTAGAGGAAGAGTACTCCATTTCGCCTTGTAAATTTTTATTGAGATCGAATGGAAAATAAAACAACCAGAGAAGAAAGAAAATTTGTTTTTTTCGTTTAAAAAAACCACAAACGTCTCAAATTCAAGATTTAGCTGTGAACAAAGAAAACGATTTTTTTCAACTATCACTGATTTTTTTTCATTAATATAAGGATAAATTAAGGGGCAGGAAACGTTTAAACGTGGACCTCTGCACTACCAAAATTTTGTGTTTGCCAAAGCTAATCTTTCACGGATTAGACCTGGTGAAAAATAACTTCCAGTTTTACTGCCTCATTATTAGCATGAGAAATAAAAACACGCTTGGAGATTATGCTTGCACAACCCGACACATGATTATATTAAAGTCGGTAAAAAGGTAAATCATAAAATTTCGTGTTTCATATGGTTTTTTCGATAAGACTGGATTTGTCTCTGTTAGCAGATCTAAAGCAATGTCGAAATGAAATAATCGGATGAAAATTATCGTTTTTTCGGTAATATTTATGCGTTTTTACATGAATTAGATAAGAGTGGCTTAAAATATGACGAACTACCAATTATTTTCCATGATTGAAATGCGCCACAGAATCATCAATAAGTGCACTAGAACTTTGATTCAAAGTATCATACAATCTGCTGACAAAGATGAACCCAATCGGTTCATTAAAATCACGAAAATAGAGAAGAAGCATTTTTTTCATTTTTATGATTATTCTTCGTTATGTAGGAGTCGCAGATGTGTGTGCGCTCTCTTAATCCGTGGCTCCTTATTTTTACTGCCACAGATTGTTACGTTTTCCATTATCGGATCGGGTGACGGGGTATGGAGACTCCCCTTTCCCATGTAGTGCCTTAGAATACGGGCTTTAAGGGGTTTCACACCCACCTAAAAACGGGGTTTTTGTATGTTCTATGGTTTTATTATGCTAAACATAACTAACTAAAAATATTTAAAAAAATCTTGTGCAGGAAAATTGGTGGGGGGCTCGGAAAATGCGATGGAATCTTTTGTACTGTCCAAAAGTCGCAAAATTAGAGATAGCGTGGTCAGGATTTTTTTCCTAGTGCATAATTGTGGTACTTTTGTGACCTATTGTTTTTATCACTACAAGTATAATACAAACGGAAATAGAAAATTTTGAAAACTTGGAAAAATAGGTTCAAATTTTACATGATTTTAAACAGACTGCCAGTGGGAAACAATGAGATATTCGCGATTTTAAAATGAGGGAGCAGGAGGCCTGAACCATGCAGATTCCAAATATGTAAGTTTCATTCTGATCGGTCAAGAAATGTAGATTCCTGACAGTACACAAGCAACGGTTGCGCGAAGCAAATTTTCCCCGGGATTCCAAGCCGCGATCTTTATGAACTGCCTACATACAGGCGTCAATTCTTCATCGCTAGCAGCCAGCTTCAGCGACCTTGGAACGTTTCGTGCACCAAAAGTATCTCGCGCGAGAGTTTATCTCATAAGCCTCTAGTTTATATTTTTGTTCTAAGCTCAAATGAAATGATTTACGAGCACTGCGGTAAAAAGTCTCGCCTTCCAAGCTCCCGACGTATTTTAGAATGTGACAAGACTTTGACCATGTGAGACGAACTCATTTTTGTTTTTGGAGTATTCGAGCGCTGCGCTTCCCAATAGTGGTATATAGCTCACCTCCTGCCGTAGTTATCATTAATAATTATCAATAAATTATTGGTAAATACACCGATTGGCCGATTGGGCGCCTTCGCCTCTGTGGGTTGTCGCTATTGTAGCCTTATTGAAACAGTGGGTTTGATCACACGGAAGCACACGGAAGCACTAATAAGCACGGGTTATAAATCACTGGTTTCGAATATTAGCTCATTACTGATTGATATGGAGGCTGGACCTTACAGGCACTCGCTGATATCTGCATCGATTCGATCTTTAGGTTTGTGATGTTCGAAATCCCTGTCGCCTTCCCAGGACTGTGGCCCAGGGCCTACCCACTGACTACCTGCATCTCCAGGATCGCTTCGACGGGGCACATCAGGCACTTGGCATATCTTTCTACCCCACTGAAAGCCCAACCCCTAGCCCGACCACATGGCACATGACACAAAGCCAAGCATGCAAGTCACAGTACTCTTCGCAGCTGGGTCCGTCAACTTGGCCCCCCCACTTTTAAAATCACGGTATTTTTTCTGCGCATCGTTTTGAGCTCGTTTTGAGCTGAATTGTGCTGCCTTCAAAACGTTTTGAGCTCATCCCGTTTCCGAGAAAATCGCGTTTTAAAATGGGGGGCCAAGTTGACGCATAGCCCCCCCAACTTTTGAAATCGTGACTTTTTTTCTGCGCATCGTTTAGAGCTCGTTTTGAGCTGAATTGTGCTGCCTTCAAAACGTTTTGAGCTCATCCCGTTTCCGAGAAAATCGCGTTTTAAAATGGGGGGCCAAGTTGACGCATAGCCCCCCCAACTTTTGAAATCGTGACCTTTTTTCTGCGCATCGTTTAGAGCTCGTTTTGAGCTGAATTGTGCTGTTTTCAAAACGTTTTGAGCTCATCCCGTTTCCGAGAAAAACGCGTTTTAAAATGGGGGGCCAAGTTGACGCATAGCCCCCCCCAACTGTTGAAATCATGACCTTTTTTCTGCGCATCGTTTAGAGCTCGTTTTGAGCTGAATTGTGCTGTTTTCAAAACGTTTTGAGCTCATCCCGTTTCCGAGAAAAACGCGTTTTAAAATGGGGGGCCAAGTTGACGCATAGCCCCCCCCAACTGTTGAAATCATGAACTTTTTTCTGCGCATCGTTTAGAGCTCGTTTTGAGCTGAATTGTGCTGTTTTCAAAACGTTTTGAGCTCATCCCGTTTCCGAGAAAAACGCGTTTTAAAATGGGGGGCCAAGTTGACGCATAGCCCCCCCCCCAACTGTTGAAATCATGACCTTTTTTCTGCGCATCGTTTAGAGCTCGTTTTGAGCTGAATTGTGCTGTTTTCAAAACGTTTTGAGCTCATCCCGTTTCCGAGAAAAACGCGTTTTAAAATGGGGGGCCAAGTTGACGCATAGCCCCCCCAACTGTTGAAATCATGACCTTTTTCTGCGCATCGTTTAGAGCTCGTTTTGAGCTGAATTGTGCTGCCTTCAAAACGTTTTGAGCTCATCCCGTTTCCGAGAAAAACGGTATGCTACAGTCGTGGTAGCCTGACTTTGCCACTTCTGGTGGACTTTGAAGTTAAATATCTTTTGACTCTTTATGATTTGTAAAGAGGAAATAGGTTAATAAATTGTAATGAAAAATACCACTTTCAATGGCAATGATAAAAACTTAATCATTTGACTCTTTGGTATTGTACTCTATGATATGAGATCCCTAAAAAGTGGGAAACTCAAATTAATTCTAGTGTAACTGTGGTCTAAATTTTTAAAACCAGAGATTCTACCATACCTAGCTATGGCTACGGAAAAATTTTGAAGCTAGTAATTTGGCCGGCAATCGCTGGTTCGCGTTGGCTTAACATCATCTACCAGGCCATGGCACAAGCTCAATATAATCAAGGGACCCAATGTTCCACAGGTGGTCACAGTTACCTTGGTTACACATCTTACGGTGTGGGCTCCATCCCTTGACTGTCGGCGAAACTATTATTGCGGGCGGAGGGCTTTCGCGTAGCTTTTTTAGTATGTGAGTGGAAAATCTGGGTAACCTCGATACTGCGTTTTTTTTTTAAATGCATTTAGAAACTTCGAATTCGGGAAATAACAAGATAATTGGTCAGATGAGTGCCGGATAATAAATCAGAGTTAATTGTCCGGATGGTTAATCTTGTTCCGACATCTTAACGCAATAGCGAGCGTTTGGCGTAGCTGAAGTGGTCTGGTAACATATTTTAGCAAACTGGATTCAAGATGGCAGTTCTTGTAAATGAAGAAGTGGCAGGATCCGTTTGAATAGGTGATAGGTATAGAATTGGTACTGCAATAATGGTTGTTTAATTAAACCATGTAAAATCTGTTAAATCCGTAATCACACATCACAAAACCAGATTTTTGGCTATAAAATAAGCTAACCAACTACCAAAATAGTATATGAAATGTCAAAAACTCTTTGTTTCAAATCTGTCACTAAACGCGCTACAAAACCAGCCCAATGGCTATACAAAAAGCAGTGCACATTGGCAATTAACTGCCAAAATATTATAATTAACACTGTAACGAAACGCACTGCTAAAACTATTGTTACACGTTATGGTTCAGCTTTGTTTTATAAAATACAGTTAACGTTATTGATATGCATCTGTAATCACAAGTAACAAAATCAGCTCTTTGGAATTTAAAAATAGCGAATGCATGATGTCAATCATTTATGTCCAATCTGTCATTGCCCGTGACGAAACCAGCTCAGTGGCAATAAGCAATAGTGTGGATTATCAATGATTATTAAATATTAAATTGGCACAGAAGAGAAACAGTTTGTGCTAACTCTGTTATCACAAGTTACAAAACTGGCACTTTGGTAATAAAAAATACAGTTTGCCAACATTGAAAATAAAGTACCTAAATATAAAAGTAAACAGAAAAACGATTTGTTTCACATTTGTCCTTATACGCTCCACAGCAGCAGCTCAATGTCTATACAAATTTGTAAACACTTTTGATTTTAAAACACTAAATTGGCACAGTAAAAAAACACTATTGTGATGAGTCTGTAGTCACACGTTACAAAACCAGCTCTCTGACTATGAACAGTAGTGTATTTTGACGGTCATAAAATACCTAATTTGAACAATACAGAAACTCTTCGTGTTAAATCTGGCGTGACACGTTCAGAAACAGGACTTTAGTTACAAAAAAATTATTTGGATTGAATCTGTTGTTAAATGACAAAAAACTAGCTCTTTGGATGTGAAAAATATCATAAATACGAGTTAGCAGACAAGTTATTTAACACCTTAAAAAAAATTAATTGGATCTAGAAAACTATACTGTGTACAGAAGCAAATCACATTGTACATTCGGTGATCCAATTACATCAATCTTCTTATCCAGCATATCGTCGTAAATCTCCCAGCGTCCTCCTGGGCGACGACAATAGGCCTTGTAATGTCCAACGTTTGTGAACGCCTCTCTTGATCCTTCGAAATGCAAAATCCCTTTGAGCTTGTACGCAGATTTTTCACCGAACTTAAGCGTGATTGGCACCAGATTCAGGCTGATATTTAATCCCGACACCATCGAATCCGCTATCGCCGCTTCAGGTGGAACAAGAAGCGGTTCAATGAGTAGGTGGGTGCCGGACAGATCAACGGAGATTAATTTTCTTCCCCGACACTCCTTTGTTGAGCATGAGGCGTACACGGATTGTAAATTTCGCTCGACAATAGTGTGTAAATCGTTAAGCGATTCGAGACATGGCAATTCTACTGACATGACGGTGATCGGAACATGCTTCTCACTGTTGCATTGTTCACACTTCTGTGTCTCATTGACAGAGGGAAAGTTAAGCAATAATTTAGAAGCCATGTGTTTCGCTACAGCCTCAACGTTCAAAGTGACCACCGAACTTGGGAGTTTGGTTGCCTGAAACAACGGCCGGAGAATTAGAACGCGGTCCTTGTATCTTTGTGGTACTACTCCTGAACATGATACCTTCTTGATGAGAGATAAAAAAACATTGTTGGTAGCGGAAGCATCTACAAACTCTTGGAATTCACTGCTATCGCAATAAGCAGCACAGAGTGTTTGCAGTAGCGCATCGAAAGCGCAAGTGTTCGTGAGAGTTATATTTTCTTGTTTGATTTTTACCGGCTTTAGCACACTTCGGATTCCGTTTTTGAGGATCCCTATCACTTTGATCGGCCCAACTGGCTCCTTCAAGTCAATAGTCCGCCAGTCAGGACTTTTGTCAAGGTAAACACTTATTTTCCTTTTCTTTTCACTTGCCTTCGTTCCCGAAATGCTTCCCTGACCTCTCCAGTTTTCTGTTTGGTGCATTTCTAAGACTTCTGCAAGTCTCTTGCCAGGGTTCCTCATGTGGCAATCAGCACAGATCCTTCCCTGGCCATAGCCCTCCTCTGGACCTTCCACTGCAATGGAGCAGCTCTCATAAATGATGTGGACAGGTGTCCCACAGATGGTGCATTTATGAGAGTCCCCAGGGAAATTGCCAGCAGAGCAAGCCGGGCAACGCGTCCTCGTGACGTTTGCCAAGGCAGGGTCAGCAACTTGCGTTGGCGATGGGGCATCTGCGTCTGGATCGTCTAAATCGGAATTGTCAGCTGCACCTGGAAAAACATTCGAATTTTGAATACTGAATAGAGAATATTAAATCATGGTTGTAATGAAAATAGTAAACTGTGACTACCTAGGTCACCCAGACTGGGCGTGTTTACTATGCGAGTTTTCAGCGACCCAGCAGCCAGTTTCATGGCACCATCTATAGCGGTAATGTGTTTCTCCAAAAAGAGATCTGCCCGCATTGGTAAATTCGTCGATTTGAAGATCCGATTCTTCAAATCGTTAAAACTGCTCTCGACATCTGCGCTATTCGGTCGAGCTGTGCTCTTCTGATAATAAGGCACCATTATACCCGACCAAATAGGCAGTGTTTTGCAAAATTTTACCAACGTAGGTACAAGATCAGGAAGGTGCTGGAGATTATCGCGATCTCCTTCGCACCCTCGAACGTCTTGAATCGCGCTATTAGCAATAGCTTGGCCCCATTTTATAAATGGGCTTGCTGAATCGGAGTGTTCCTCGTCGTGAAGATTCAGCAGATTTTCCGCGCTCTCATCTTCGTCATGGGACATGTTGAAATCACCAGATATAAGGCTTTTCAATTTTACTTTCGCAACTTCACATGGAGTCACTTCGTCTGTGATCACATCAACTCCTTCCGTTTCACTTACAGCTACGGTTAAGATATATTTTAATAATTCTGCAGCGTAATGGACATCGGTGGCCAAAATTAGCAGGCCAATAGCCTTGCAATAAAACTGTCTCACGCGTTGTGACTTACCACGAAGGCAAGCCCAGCGGGTGACCAATTTCACAGTGTGGCACACATCGTTCCTGATAAAGCAGGCTGGTATATCAATTTCAGGCGGATCCAAAACAAGAACTTTCCCACACTCTTCCAGATAAGCCTGCGTTGATTGATATTGAGTGAAGGCTCTGATGGTCGCCGCCTGGAGCGCTGCAGACATGTCTATAACTATTTCACAGGGCACCGTGGCACCTGATCGCTTCCACTCCACCAACCAGAATGTGATGCTGTTAGTGTCGTGGCGTTCCGACAACATGTTGGCCACTGAATATAACTTTCTACTCAATGGATTTTTAACAGTTATTTCGTACAAAAAAATATGGCTGGACTTGGCGCCACCCATTTTTCGGACCTTGCTAACCACACCCCCCGTGGCATCAATACTAACTTTTGAGAATACTGCATTTTTGCAGTATTGTCGATATACATGGAGCTGGCTGCTGCTCCAATAATGGACGAAGAACCTGTCCAATCCGATGTCACGTATAACCTCCTTCTTGTGGGTGTTTTTAGCTATTGCAATTGCTAAAATGGGGTCCTCGTGTAGCCGATCTTTTTTCTTTTCTGCGTATATGGCAGTTCTGATCGAACCAATCGATGGAATGTCCCTGGGTATCGTATCTCCAAACTGCATGCGACGATGCGCCTCTTCTCGGACATATGCACTAGCGCAAGTGCCTTCTCTGACAAGGCGCGAAACCACTTCTTGGCGTGTACTTCCCGAAAGATGGCGGTTTTTCGTGCTTAGATGCTCCATACGGAAGTTGCCAACATATTTAAACTTCAAGTGAGCGCGTTGTCCAGCGAAAGGGGATTCTACTGACCCTCTAAACTTGGCCAGGCACTCTTTGCATTTTCCAAACACTGCAATCTTCGAACCATACGATTTATTGCGCTTAAAAGATAAATTGCAAGGAAGTTTGGTCAGTTCATAAAAATGTTCGTAAACTGAATGGGTCCATCCTTTCTTGAGGCGACGATATTGTCTCATTTTTCCATTTTTGTGCAAACTTTTGAATTTGTGGGTAGCTGTTTCTGGGGATATATGTGCCCACTCTTCAGGGGAAAACGTAATGACAGTATTTAAATGTTGTTTGGCTCCGTATTCGTTGGAAGATTCACTGTCGCTGCTGTTGCAGCTGCAGCTGCTGCCGCTGCTGCCGCTGCCGCCATCGCTGCTGCCGCTGGTACTTTCGGCATCATTCACATGAGTTTCGTCAATCTGAACCTGATGACTCTTATCGTCGACACCTAACTTTTGTTTTATGTTATACCGGTTTTTAAGGCAAATAGTGTAAATAGTTTTCGGTGCTATTTTATTCTCAATGATATCAGCAATTTTAAACCATATGGCATCACTTGGTGCCCGCAACTTCCCGTTGACAAAAAGGTCTTGTTTGACAACAAGAAGTGCTCCCACCAGCTCTTCTACCGGAGTGGTTCTTTTCCGTGGCATCCTATACACATAAAAATGATATACGTATTAGACAGCGTTCATAACGATACAAAAATATCGAATTTCCTATAGTTTTGAAAACATATTTTTAGTCTCTCATTAATTTAGTACATATTATTATATTTTATGAGCGCTGCGAAATCTTCAAATTGAAATTGATTAGAACAGGGGTGCGATTTTGTAAAAAATTCGTTAGAGAAGTCACTCGTCTTCTCCCCCTGAAACGAGTGACTAGGGGAGAAGACGAGTGACTTCTCGAGAACACGTTTATTTGCGATTTTGTAAATATTAGTCACCGTGACTTCTCCAAAAAGTTATCACCTACGAAAAAGCATTCGTCTGGGAGAAGTCACCGTGACTTCTCGTCGGTTGTTTACTTCAAAATGGCGGAAGGGATTTTAAATTTGTTCCTTGTCCAAAACCTTGTGCAACATTTACAAGAAGAAAACGAAGAGCAAGAAAACCGGGAAATGCGACTACAGCACCGAATGTGCCGTGATTCTTTTGATCCTTTCACAGTAAGTGATGGACAATTTTACTCGCTGTATCGAGTATCAAAGCATGCGGCTCACATGATAATAGAAAGTTTGCTGCCCCACATGAGGGAGAGAAGGCGAAGAACTGCGATTCCTCCCTGGATGCGGGTGAGTTGAAACATGAGTTATTGTCATTCACCAATTATAAAAGGCTACTTGACTTTTTGCATTGGCTGCACTGCCGCCAGACTTGCCAGACACGCCGGCTTGTTAGGGGGGAGTGGCACTTTGGTGCCATACCAAGTCTTGCGAAACGATTATCGAAAAACATGATTCATCCGCGCAGTGTTCAAAGAAACATTGCTAAAATATAACTTTATACAATACCCTAGTCTGACATTAGTTTTATTTTTAAGGTAATGTGCTCGCTCGACTTCTTGGCATCTGGCAGCTACCAGCGACGAGTGGGACAAGATAGGCTGCATTCGATGAGCCAATCTGCAGTGTCTGTGGCTATGAAAGAGGTATTCCGTGCCATAAACATCCACCTCTTACCAACCTGGGTGAAATTCCCCGACACGCCAGCAAAACGAACTGCGATCAAAGAGGGGTAAGGATACTGCAGCTAGCTATCATTAGGTTTGATTCGTAGCTGCACACTACCCATGCTGTCGATTGTCATTTCTGAATGTAACTGTCTGTTTCAGTTTCATGGAGAATTCCAATTTCCCCGGCGTTGTGGGCATTGTAGATGGCACCCACATTGCCATTACATCGCCAATACGGGCAAGGGAACACTTGTTCCTAAACCGCAAAGGCTATCACAGCAAAAATGTTCAAATTGTGAGTTGCTTCCACGCAGTTTTCAAAACACAATCTT
Organism: Nemurella pictetii; assembly: GCA_921293315.2. Classification (NCBI taxonomy): domain Eukaryota; kingdom Metazoa; phylum Arthropoda; class Insecta; order Plecoptera; family Nemouridae; genus Nemurella; species Nemurella pictetii. The sequence goes on along the minus strand of OV121120.1, from coordinate 2,693,520 downwards.
AATTTGTTGGAAGGATAGCATTACAAATACTTTGAGGTATTTTGGCCTGAAATTACAATTTCATTTGTAGGTGTGCAACGACAAGCTGGCCATTCTGGTGATTAACGCGCGTCATGGTGGCAGGTCCCATGACTCGCATATCTGGCGTCTCTCAGCAGCCAGGGCAGCTATGGCTGCTTTATATGCGACAGGCGACAGAAGTTCATGGATGTTGGGTAATTTTAACCATCATAAAATTAACAAGGCACTTGTACTTGTACATTGTGGTGATTTAAAGCAACGGTTTGTCTAATTTATACTTCAACTTATAATCAACTTCTAGGAGACGGTGGCTATCCATCAGAACCATGGTTGCTGCGGCCATTCACCAACAATCCCGAACCAAATCCACCTCAAGGGAGGTACAATGCTAGATTGTGTTCATGCCGATCAACAGTGGAACGTTGTATTGGAGTGTTCAAAGCGAAGTTCAGGTGCTGCCGCAAGGACCGTGCCCTTCATTACAGCCCTGAAACTGCAGGTAAAACTCCAACATTATCAAACTTGAAATAGGTAGTAACATAGCTACTTAGAATAGTAAGATATAAAGTATTTACCTAATTACTCACTAGTTAAACTATACATGCAGTTATATAACATTATTATTCACTACACAAGAACCTATTTTCACGAAGCCAAATACTTGTTTGTAAATTAATTTGAATTGGTCTTCTCTTTAGGACTTATAATCAATGCATGTGCTGTAGTGCACAACATTGCTGTGCACTACCAACTGCCCAACCCTGCTCCATATCTCGATGAGATAGATCTGCCAGGGAATGCACCTGCCGAGGTCCAACAGCCGGGGATGCAGGAGAACGGAGATGCTGTTCGAGCGCGAGTAGTCAACACCCACTTCAGAAATTAAACAGGAATTTTACGAGTCTACATGACCGCACCCCCTCGCAGGCTAATCACAACGAGTCTCATAATTTTAACCTAATTAAACTCCAATTAAATTTTGAAAATCAGTCGGGGCTTAAAAATGAATGAGCATGTGCATGTGTTTGGTTTATTATAATTTTATTCATTTATTGTGCGGAGGAAACGAAGATGAGTTGGTAGAGGGTTGACAGAAGAAAATGATGGGAACGCACGTAAAAGGATGGAATGCGCTGGTAGAAAAGGACGAAGAATTGGATGATGGATGATGCAACCGTGGATGGTGTTCACCTAATGCTTGAAAGGAAAGGTTTTAATTACTAACAAACTGTTCTCTTAAAATTTATTAAATACATTTTGCACATTCTTAAATCTTGGGAACTTACCGCTTCAAATACTCAACCAGCTGGTTGATGAGCAGCAGCCCCCCATCGACCACTCGATTTGCTGTGGCCTGTCGCGCCACATCGAGGGCAAGCCTCTGCTCATCGAGAAGTAGTCTTTTTTGATCTATTTCTAATTTTTTCTTTTCAATTTGGATCCGCTCGCCTTCGTAAGATAACCGGCTTGCCTCACTGTCCAAGTAGGTTTTTGCAAGGGATTCCGCTGATGGCTGGCTGGGGTGGAGTTGGGCTGGATTGAACTTTCTTTTTGGTATTTTCCCTGTAAATTTGATCAAAATGGAATGCAATGGTAAGATGTAAAAGTCGTTTTTTGGTTGGTGGTGGTTTCCAAACATGTGTTCTGAGCTCCCATTTACCCGAGGTTAGATTTTCCTCCTGTTTCCTTTTCTTACTTTCAATGTCCTTGGACGATCCAGGAAGTTGCCAATCTTTGTTGACTTGTGTCTGGAAGAAACATATTTTTTTGTGAAATAGGTACCTACATATTACACTATTTTTGCTACCTATTTTTATATATACTAATATCATTTAATTAAACTTTGCAGGTACATACCTCAACATCGTCTACCTCCTGAAAGTTGGCTTCGCAGAATACGATCTCAACCATCGGTGACAGTGGTGGCGAGATCGGAGCTATTGCGGCCGCAGGGGCCGGTGGTGGTGGAGCTCCACCCTCTGGTAGGAGCTCATCTCCCACAACAGCTTCTCTTGTCAGGATGGACAGATAGGCTGTTTCCAACTCTGTCAAAACCTCTGTTGTGGGAGAACCACCACCGGTTCCCCGCATGTGTGCCGAGATCCGGCTAGCCTTTGCCTTAACTTTGGCCTTTTGGTCTTGCCATGTCTGAAATAAACTTTACAGATTATTATCATAAGTGTAGACGAAATTTTAAGTTATTGAGCGGATTTCACTTATTTTGTATGACATACTTTCATCCACTTGGAGGACTCCTTGATTGCCCCATTCCCACAAGCATTTAACTTTAGCGTCAGCTTCTTCCATAGTTCGGCAGTTTTTAATTTTCCTTGAGGACCAATTAATTGGCCACGTGCAAATGCTTCAAGTGAGCTCATGAAGCTAATCATCACATGTGATTGTTCATTTGTAATCCTCATTTTTCTAAAAACAAATTATGATCCATTTTCATTTTAGGTAAAATTTTTGATTTCATTAACTGTAGGTACCTATATTAAAAGTAGGTACCCAACTGTATGATGCGTTCACTATTAGTTGAGAACCAAAACGAAAAGGTGGAAACTAAAGATTCAAAATTCATTCATTCCTTACATTTCCTCCTCTAATGCGTACATCCAACCCAAAATTAATATTTTCAACCTAAATTACTACTATTAATGTTGGTATAGGCACTACCCACTAGCCAAGATATATTGCAAAATTGGTGTCTTTCAAAAGACAGAATAATAATTACAAATGCAATGAGAGTTTAATATGTTTAACTTGTTATAATTTACTTACCGCTGTTGGGTTTTTTCATCGAGGTCCATTTTATGGCGATATGATGATTTCCGATTGAAAATTGAAATTGATTTGCTAAATGGACGTGAAACAATTGACATACTGCTAAAAATTCAAATTTACCGGTAGATGGCTGCACGAAATCTTCACGCGCATGACTAAAATGTACTACCTTGAGTGAAAACATCAGTTAAAAACATTTCTCGCCATGGCTACGAAGTCACGGTGACTACTGTAACGAATGTCTTACAAAATCGCTCGCATCGTTTGGGAGAAGTCATTGTCGTTAGAGAAGACGAGTGACTTAGAAGTCACTCGTCTTCTAGACAGTTTTACAAAATCGCACCCCAGGTCATTGACTTCAAGGAAGCTCTGCTTAAATTTGCACTATTACATAGAGTAAGTAAGGTCCGTTGACCAGAAGTTGTTGAAGAAGGTGCAACCTCATCCCGAGAGTATGTTTTTCGGTGCTATTTGTAGTTTGTACACTTATTTAGTGACTTTGTTATTTCTATAATCACGCTATAACCAAAATTTTCTATAAATAAAGTCCCACTTCCCAGCCCGCAATATTCGTTATTTTTACGTTTCATATACGTTCGAAAATTCGGGAAGATAACGTTGAAAACATTGGTGTTCTAAACGAATTAATGTCGCGATTATATACGTATCCCACAACGGTTATTTTAACGTTAATAAGACATCGTCAGAAACGTTATGTTAACGAAAAGCACACTACGTCCATATAACGTTAAGTTTATACGTAATATTTTGAAAGGTTAGAAACGTTATTTAGTCGTTAGCTAAATACGATTATACAACCAGTATATTACGGTTTATTCTTTACGTTTATTTAACTATATAGAAATAACCTGCATTTTACGTTTTAAGACAACTTCTTTTCTACGCCTATTTTACGTCTCTATTAGACGTTTCATACACGGACCACGGAAACGTCAATTTTACGAAGAAGTTAAACGTTGTCAAATCGGTAGAAAATAACCATAATAAAACCGTATGATTTTGGTTACATTTTAACGTTGATTAATCAAAATAATTTAATGTCCCAAAAATGGTAAGATGATCTATAGATGGAGGAATGAAAGCATTAGACAGGTGTTAAGCCTTAGGCCTTTAATTGAATTGCCTTACAAAAAAATACAATAAACAGAATCAATGACTTATTGTTTGGATTTAATAACTTTGAAGTTGGTTGGTGCAAACTTCAGCCAATCCTTAATGGCGGCCTCCAGCTTAAGGTTCCCCCCTGGTACCTCCTTGAAAACATTGTTGACAGAGCCTGTAGAAAAAAATAGCAAATCAGTAATTCCAGTCATTCCATAGCAATTAAAATACACAAATCCATAGGTTTGCTTATAATTCGATTTATGTGGACACATAGGACTTTATAGTAAGAGACTTTAGCTCTAGTAAGCCATTAGCAAAACCTAATCAAACACGAATAAGTTATCTTATTTCTAAAATGATTATTAAAATCACATGGTGAATCTGGTGTAATAATATCCGTTTGAAACATTAAAGTTATAATACAAAAGCATTGTAATGAAATAAAGCGTTTAAAGTAATAACATAATTTTAAAAAGGAATATTTATTATAATTGCTTTTGTAAGGGTGCAGGCAGATAAAGACACAGATTTAAATCTTTCAATATTAAAGTGTTGTGCATTTACGAGTTATTGGCTTCTTTCAGGCCTTTCACATGAACAGCCCAGTGCCAATTCCCTCATTCGATTAGGCCAAAAAAGGTAATTGCATAGAAAGCAAACACAGTATGCTAAAAAAAATCGTACAACTGGCTTTAAAGATACTTACATATCACCAGATCTTTCATTCTTAAGTCTTTGAATGGCCTTTTGGGGGGCTTTCCTCGCCAATTAAAGCTGGATGCCAGCTCAAACGTGAAAAGATGCTTCATAGTCCTCTTCACCAGATCGCTTGGGGACGAACCTCCAATTTTCATGCAGTATTTTACCTAAAACAAGAAGAAAAAAATAAAACTTTGCCTGTACAAGGTCCACACATCAAAATACTTGGTTGAGCAAATCGAAAGGGAGTTTAATAAAATTTTAATTCTTCTATTGACTTGTACTTTGTTATTCTTAAGCAAAAGTTACTGAATAGTGCATTTGTCACTTGCCGTATTGCTCATATTTCCCTCATCCGATAGGAAAACTTCAAATTCAAGTAGGCTTTCATATGTTTTTAGAGGCAGATCCTTGAACAGCTGAGTCATAGGCATGCCTGGACCCTCCATTCTGGCGTTTCTTAACAGCTCGCCCAAGACAACATTTTGTTGTTCGATTAATGAGCTGTTTTTTTGAAGCATTAATTGAATGGTCTTCAGTTGTTGGAGAACATATTCTGCAAATAACACAATGGATCAATTTAATTTCAAGATTATCTTGCGCATTAGTTTCTTCGTGATTCAAAAGCCCAACTCGGGCTGTGCTCTGTTCGAATACAAAATGCAAAGCTGTCCACTTGAAACCATCCCAAAATTAATGTGCCTAACCATCCGGCGTGCATGCAATAGATTAGCCGTTTGGTCGGTTTCTTTATTATCTTCATACTCACTTTGGAACGAATCATTGCCAGACGCTGGGTCAGGCGAGTCCACGAAGTTTTGTGGCGTTGGCTGGGGTGCGGAAGATGGACCAGGGCTTGAACAATCATTGAATGATCGCCCATGGGTGTTAAGGGAAAAACAAGAGGAAGGAATATTTTTTGAAGCGCCGGGGCTTATTACCCTCGCTGCGGTTGGAAAATTGATAGGAGGAAGTTCTGGAAACAATGTGGTCTTGGCCAGGACGCGCTGTTTTTTAGGCTGGATGACTGTATCATCTTCTTCCGAATCTGAAATTTCCCATCGCTTTCTTGGGACGCGACGTCTTAACACGGAATTGAGCACACTTTCTTCATCTGTCTCTAAATTAGACGTATATTCAGCTTTTTTTATTTTGAGGTTGGCCTCCTCGTAGGTATCTATGAAATAAAGTTGCAATAAAATTAGTCTTAAATCAATCATGTGTCATGCGTATAACATTACTTTGCTAAATAGGAGTGAGACCTCACAGAATCACGATCACCGTGGACGGAACTTAATAAAATGCCTTTAAGAATTGCTGGGAATAAATTGGAAAAAATTAAAGAAATTGCATTTTAATTTGAAGAATTCCGGGTAAAAATAATTAGCATGAATTTACTTAAGCTAACAGCCTTCCATTTACTCACCGAATGCGCCCATTGTCCGTATAGATAGCTGGGCCCATCCCTCCTCAGCATCGACACTATTTTTGACAGACTTCACAATTTTGGAAGTATTCCACGGCGGCCAAAAACATTTTATTCGTTTGTTGTCCAGCCAGTTTTGTGGAACTATTTCCACTGTTTCTGACTCCACAAACTCGACTATAAAAAACATGTTCTGGAAAAGAAAATTTATAACATATAATATATATATATAATATATATAGGTATACGTTTCTAAGGGATCTTGTTAAATCATGCAGCCGACAAATAATTATGGGACAGTCTTTTAATCACGCGTATGTTTTTTTGGGGTCATGGATTGACACTAGCTTCAGTGTTAGTTTTGGGGTTTTGTTGGGAGATCAAATTGAGCGCTTTCGTCAATAGGCACGAGAAAGATAGAAATGAATGTGGGGACTTGGCGGCGTTAGGTGCCCTGTCGCATGCGGCAGCACGGGTATCATGAAATCATTAGCAATATCCTAATTGCCCAAATGAACTTGTGTTGGCCAGTGTGTAATGGAAGAAAACGATTTTATAATATACGAACTTTAGTAATTTGGGCCTTATTTAAATCCCGTGAAGTTACGATCTAAAATTTCGAAGTGAGATATATTTCTGCCTAACCTAAATTATAAATCCAAATCTTCTAGTAGCAAACAATATCTCACCTTCGATCTTGCTTCCGTAAAAGCCAAATGTATTCAGAGGTTATTTCCCTCGGTTATATTTATAACAGTAAAATAAAAAAGGACAGTTCTCTCAAATTTCTCCCCGAAAAAAAGTTGAAGTCACAGTCAAAGTCAGTCACAGTCAACGTCTAATCACTGATTATTGACCTTCGATGTGCAATAGTGGAAAAGCGACCAATTCTGTTCCTATTTCAAGTAAAACCATTTTCAAATCAATTTCAGTTAATGGCCATGCTTCAAGTGCATTTGTTTGGTCTAAATTCTTGACTTTAAAAATTCCAAACATCCCTGAGGAGCATGGGTAAGAATACAACTCCCCACATTTGGTAAACCTTTGACCCACCAACCATACTACATCGTCATTGCCAACGATAAAATTTTTCACCGAAACGATAGTTCTATTTTTTAAACGAACAGTGTTGTTTGGAGTGGTTATACCTAAATTGAAACTGGGAAAAATTATTTTTTTTGTATCTTATTTGATAACTTTTCAGATTACTGGTGCAAGGCCCTTTATTGTGCCGATAGTGAAGTGTGTGTCTGGGAGGGTGATCTTGTGCCTCTGCGTCATATGGATCATATAGCAACTCGCTCTCCATTACCCTTCTACAAAGTTGCTGAAGCGGTGCTCTAGAGGATCTCAATTTTCGTTTGAGACTTCCAAGATAATTCTCAAATTCGAATGCACTAAATGTGTCCAAGTTCCCAAATTTTTTAACATCATTTGGTAAGTGTATCAAATTATGCACATTGTACACAGACATTGTTGAACCATATATTTTTGGGCAATACTCAACAAACATTCTAAGAAAGGTGTCTGCATGGTCAAAATATTTTTCCAAATGAGCATCATTTGAAAGAATCATCACTGCACAATGAAGCAGTACAAAGTGATTATAAAGAGATGTGTGAATAGCGCCTGATAAAACAACTGGTCCAGCGTAAAGCAAGAAAAGTCTAAACTCTGTTGCTTTCCATCGTCTTAAGGTGTCTTTACACGATCAACTTTTTGCGTCAACATGTTGACTCAACATTGACCGGAAATGTTGACATCAAGTTGGCCTAGATTAAACAACATACGAATTGCCGGTCAGCGCTCACACGATCAACTTTCAGGAAATATTGATGGGAAATGTTTTCAAAATGTTGACATGGTTCAACTTCTCGTCAATATTGTCCACGATCAGCCAATCACGTACAGCCATTTTTATCACGTGGCATTTGTCATTGCTGTCATTCTGACAGTCCAGAGCGAATTTCGAAATGAATACAGAGGACGAAGAAAACGTTGTAACTATTATGTTATCAGCAGCAACTCACATTATAAATAAAAGAAGGAAGAGAAGAAGAAGGCACCGAGTTATCTGGGCCAATGATTGGTTGTTGAAAAGGGAAGAGAAAGGAGCATTTAACAATCTGGTACAGGAAATTCGAGATGAAAATCCAAGTAAATTTCTAAATTTATTGCGATTGAATCTTTCGGAATTTAACGAACTCGCAAGTTTAGTATGTCCGAAAATTCGAACCTAGACAAACCTAACTGTCAAAATGTGAACAGCTGACAATCGGTAAGCGATCCAAGGAGCATGTTTCAAATATTGACGGGAAATGTTTTTATTTCGTTCACACAGGGCAATATGTTACGTCAACATGTTGAGTCAACATGTTGACGCAAAAAGTTGATCGTGTAAGGGCACCTTAAATTCAGCAAGGCTCCTAGTTCTACGAGCAAAATCATTTGGTATCCATGACGACATATTTGTTAACCGTCTAGAAACATTTGAAATTTGCAATGAATTAAGTTTTGCTGGAGGCTTCCCTGTTGTAAGCTGAATTAAAATCCGCTTAACCACCCCCAAAAAAACCAGATGCATCGGTTCCACAGGAAACTGTGAAACGCATCCTATTGCAATGCGTTCCAATGGTGATACACCCAGATGGTGGTTTTCATCCCGTTTCTGAGCAAAGGAGCTATCTGTTCGCAAGGGGGCTGTTACGTCTGTAAAAGTCATCCTATTGTTTACCCATTCACCTTCTACACTGCACTTTTCACATGAATGATATCCTGTGTGACCTTTGACACACTTCAGATATGATCTTGCTGGCGCATCACAAATAAAAGCCCTAATTGAAAAATCGACTTCCTTTCCATTGCTGTCTACAAATCCATTGATCCTTGCTTCAATCACATCGTCAATAAAATGTGTTAAGAAGTCGTTCAATGGTTGGGGTTTTCCTTCACCGCAATACATTCCAATAACAAAAGGGCGGCTATCAATCAAATCGTAAGAGAGCCCAAGTATTGGCCAGCAATCAAGCCCCTTGCTTTTAAACAACGGCAGACCGTCAATGTTGACATTTAAGGAAATAACGGTTGATCCATTTTTCACCCCTTTACGTACACGACGTCCCAATGTTTCCCTGAGTCCAAAATGGTGATAGCTGCCTTTGGTTAGATGATGAACAGTTGTCTCTCTTGGTGTTTTCAACAAAGTCCTTGGATCTTTAGGCAAGTTTGAGTGGAATGGAGAGAGTAACTTTAATAGATCTTGCAAAGCAATGTGTGGTATATTGTATTTAATGCTCCATTCTTGGAGAGCAGCACTAGATAAGGTTGGTGGCAATGTGATATTTGCATCAAGAATTTGAGTTGATTTGTCAAACGGTGAAAGCAAATAGTTCTGTGAAAGGTCACAGGTCGTCTTGTAAGTGTCGGACTCATTTATTTTACCAGTATCAGTGCCAATTAAAGTGTCATTTGGTTCAAAGGTGATTGAGGAGATTGAAGGACAATCATCGGAAAGGTTTGGTCGTTGCATGTCCAGTGAAGTTACAGAATTTGCTGTAATTGTTGACTCTTTCGTGTCTGAAAATACAGCTGACATGTCTGCTTTTCTCAATGCATCAACAGCCTTTGCAATATTTCTCTGAAGTTGCCTCTTCCCAACAATTTTTGCCTCCTTCATTTTAGCCAGAGGAATAATCTAAAAAAAATACTTATTAAAGTGGGATATTCGAGATAATATTTTTTGGGAAATGTGGATTCGTAAGAGAGGGCCCTTGTTTACTTGGCCCCGTCTACTCATTGCCGGAACCCCAAAACCCCGAGACAGAATAGTCAAAATTAACGAAAGTCAACTGCGATGTGATCTCAGAAATAAACTCAAAATTATGTCTATTTGAAACGAACATGAAATGCAGAAGCCCACGGGGGCCATTCCGAATTCAAATGAATACTAAGATGTTAGAAACATATTTTGTGGTTAGGTGGCCTTCAAAATAGGGTCGGTATACATGCATAGAAGTTATCTGTTGAAAGTTAGAATAAAAATAGTAATAATATAATTATTAATATTAATAATAATATACAGCACTTACCAATAAAAGAATGTAGTATATCCGAGACGCAATTGGCACGAATTCAACAAGGCACAAGCGAAGGAGAAGCACGGACGAATGTTCACCGGAACCCTATTCACTGGAAACGAAACGATCTTCCACGAGGAGTAGCGCTAGTGGGCGCTTGCGACCCACGTGAGAGTGCGGCGGTGAAAGAACGAACCAAGCCAAGCACGAGGTGTAATGTCATAATAAATAGTTTACATCCGACATTTTCTACCGGTTTATTACATATTATTATGCCATGATTAAAATCACGGAAAATATTTGGAACGTTTCCTTATTTTTCATCGTTTATTTTATGATTAATTCACGAATTAGGATATCTTCAACGCGGGAGAATTTGACTGGGTGAACAGCTGTCATGAGACACGTGTTAATCGACTTCCTGACTCTTTCCTTAAATTCAATTAAAACGCGAAAACGATCACGCAAACATCGAAATATCACAGAAAAAATGTTATCCCTAAGTTCTGGGCATCTTTTTTTGTCAATTTTAGCCATTTCTGGCTGATAAAAGTAACAAAAAAGCAGATTAAGAACTTGTTACGCACTACACTTATTCCAACAAAAGTTCTATCGAAATTTTTCACGAGACGTATATTGAAATTTTTTCCATTCTTACAGTGAATCGTTTTTAATTAATCATTAATCTCGTCGAAAATCACATGCAATTGTGTAGCTATATTACCAACAGTTTCTATGTATATAGACCTTTTTTTATAACATTTCATTGTGTTCGAAAGTGTACTTATGTTATATTATTCTAAAACTCCTCACAATCTTAGAAGAGACGGCAGCGCTCTTGTAATGTGCCCGAGTTCGGTGGGCGGCGGACACTTTGCCAGGGGACACTTTGCCAGGCAACCCTTCAAGACATGCCCCCTTATATTGAGAATACTCTGCCTTGTAGGTACCATGTAAAAAGTTAGAGTAAAATGAAACATACAATAAAAAGATCAACGCGAAGATCCAAGTAGCCGGGGAATTGTATTTGCGATGATAATTGTTTATTCTTTCCTGTCTCGAAGTCGAGATATTATTATTTTAGAAGAGATTTTAATTGAGATCGAGATTTAAGTTTCAAACGAAGATTTTTTGGTGGGGGGGGGGGTCGGGTCGGGTAAGGTCTGGTAGGGTAGGGAAAGATTAGTGGTGGGGGGGGGGTTAGGTAGGGTCGGGTAAGGTTAGGTAGGGTAGGGATAGCTTAGTGGGGGGGGGGGGGGGGGGGGGGGTTAGGTAGGGTCGGGTAAGGATAGGTAGGTTAGGGATAGATTAGTGGTGGGGGGGGGGGGTTAGGTCGGGTCGGGTAAGGTTAGGTAGGGAAAGATTAGTGGTGGGGGGGGGGTTAGGTAGGGTCGGGTAAGGTTAGGTAGGGTAGGGATAGATTATTGGGGGGGGGGGGGGGGTTAGGTAGGGTCGGGTAAGGTTAGGTAGGTTAGGAATAGATTAGTGGTGGGGGGGGGGGGGTTAGGTCGGGTAAGGTTAGGTAGGGTAGGGATAGATTAGTGGGGGGGGGGGGGGGGGGGTTAGGTAGGGTCGGGTAAGGTTAGGTAGGGTAGGGATAGATTAGTGGTGGGGGGGGGGGGGGGGGTTAGGTCGGGTCGGGTAAGGTTAGGTAGGGTAGGGATAGATTATTAGTGGGGGGGGGGGTAGGTTATGTTTGGTTTGGGTTGTGTCGGGTCGGGTAAGGTCAGGGTACCTATCCTGCAAACCTGTCCAGAGCGAGCGGCTCACAAGAGCAATAACATCGGGCGTCTCAAACACAAAAGAAAGGGCGCAGGAAAAGGAGGGAGCGGCCGATCAACGATACGCGCTGCAAGCAAAGAGAACGGTTGGGTGGGGAACCATGGAGAATGTCCCAACATCTCCGTTTGGAAGGTCATTGGCTACCAAGAGGACGCCACCTAGCGAAGGCAGCATATCAAAGACCTTCGACTTCCGGAGCCATGCCGCGATCGTCATCTCTCCAGAAATCACCACTCGGAAAAGTAAGAGGAACGAAGAGAGCCAGTCTATCGCGCAAATCCTCCTCAAAGTCATCAATAAAATAGATGACTTAGACCAGCTTGTTGCGGACTCCAGCAACACAAGGAAAGACATAAAGGAAGCCGCCGGTGCGCTCAAGACCATGGCCGAAGCGCTGACGAGGAATGGCCTCGAAACCTTCCTCGCAGACGCGGCAAAACCAGTGGAGCTGGCAAGGCCAACACCAGCACAGGTAACGAAGACCAGTAGCAGGGAAGCCGGAACCCAGACGGAGGCCTGGCACGGAGGGCCAGCATCTTCCAGATCCGTCAAAAATCTGGATGTGGTAAACACCTTCTCCGACTTCGAGGCATTGGCAGGCCTCGCATGGGAGGAGAAGGTGTACACCAACGTTACGGTGAAGGTGGGGAATCCGTTATCCACCCCCCACGACACCGTGAAATGCGTGTTGGTAGACCAGAGGGACACAGAGATGCAGTCCTCGATTCAGAGGATGTACAGGGATAGATATCCAGAAGTGATCGCCATTACCGAACCATACGGCATCCTGGAGACAAGAACAAAAAGGAAGACTCCCGACGGAGTCACAGAAGAGACTCTCCAGAAGGTCATTAAGATCAAACACGACGGGACGGAGCGAGCCATCTGGGAAGGGCTCCAAACCCTGAAAGAGGAGACAAGACAGGACAAGGCGGTCGCCATCCACCACGTGGAGACAGTGTCTGAGTGCAGGCTTAGAAACCTGACTCAGGCGGTATTCCACGGGGTCGACACCAAGGTCACGATCTTCACGACGGACCAGCGACGAACACAAGAGCGGGAAAGAGCCGCCCCGCAACAGAAGAGGGAAAGGAGCACGATTGCGCTCACAGTAGACACAACCGGGGGCAGCTTCAGGGACATCCTGAAGGGTGTCCGCGAAGCTGTCTCGAAGAAACCGGGCTGCGAGTGCATTCAGTCCCTGAGGAGTACCAAAGAGGACAAGGTGCTCATAGTGCTGGACAAAGACGAGGAGGCCAAGGCCAAAGTGGTCAAGCTATTGGAGGCCCGCTCTCTCAAAGTCAAGCAAGTGGGACCCCGGGTAAAGACAGAGATGATCTACCTAAGGGGGCTGGACGAACTGGCGACCCGAGAGGAGATCGAACAAGCCATCGAGCTGGCAGTAGGACCCGGCATCAAGACCACCGTCGGGAAAACGAGGCCTCACCACCGTAACACCCTGGCGGTGACGGTCACGCTACCAAAACCTAAGGCAGAAGAACTGGTGAAAACCGGCCGCCTAAGGGTGGGGCCTGCGTGCTGCACAATTGAGAAAAGGCTCGAGATCCGCCGGTGTTCGAAATGTTGGAGTTATGACCATAGCTCCAACATGTGCAACGGACCAGACAGATCCAGGCTCTGTTTCGGGTGCGGCAAGGGCGATCACTCTGCGCGGGAGTGCAGAGAGCCTAGGTCCTGCGCGCTCTGTAAGGAGGACCATGTCCTCGGCACAGGACGATGCAGGGCCTTCCGGGCGGCCTTGAACAGAGCCAGGAAGGAGCAGGGAAGGAAGGAGCAGGGAAGGAAGCAGCGGCACCCCTCCTTCAAGGATCAGGAGGAAGGGGCTAACACCGAGCCGTTTCTCCAGTCGGGAGGCAGTAGAGGCGCGACACCTGCCCGGAAATAGCTACACCCTCTCTCAAGTTCTTGCAGACGAATGCAAACAGATGCTGGGGCGCTATGGACCTACTGCAAGCTACCGCGCAGCAATGGGACATAGACGTCGCAGTCATCTGTGAGCCGAACATCAGGTTCTGCAAGGAGAGAGGGTGGCTAGACGCCCGACAAGACGTTGCGATCATGACATTCGGTAACCATGCTCACTACATCAGAGCAGGAGGTGGGCAGGGGTACGTCTGGCTAGAAATGAGCGAGTGCCTAGTCATCGGCACTTACTTCTCGCCGAACAGAGACCCTGAACACCTCGAGTCCCTCTTACACGACATCAGCATCTCGGTCCGAGGCGCCAGGAAACCGGTCATAATGGCCGGCGACCTGAACGCCAAGTCCCCGCTCTGGGGGTCACGGACCGAGAACGAAAGGGGGACGCTGGTTGCCGAGTGGCTGCAGGCCAGCGGGATGTCGATCGTGAACGTAGGCGACAGCCCGACGTTCGAGAGAGGAACTAGTTCCTCTGTGATTGACATCACGCTGGCCTCGCCGAGCATCGCAGGAAGAGTGACGGGCTGGAGCGTTCGAAGCGACATCGAGAACCTCAGCGACCACTACTACGTCACCTTCCAACTGGACGCGACAAGGCAAAGCAGGGGGGACCACCAGCGGAACACCAGAACCGACAGGGCCAAATCGTGGAAGATCGATGAGGAGGCCCTGGTCGCCGTTGAGGGGGAAATGTCCGAGGCATGCTTTGAGGGGATCCTGGACCCGGATAAGTGTGTCGCGGACATTCAAGGGATCTTGAACAGGACGTGCCTGTCCAAAAGATCCCACCCTTCCAGGCGGCCGGTTCACTGGTGGTCTGAGGACATCGCTACTCGCCGGAAAGTCTGCCTTGGGGAGAGAAGGAGGCTGACCAGGCTGAGAGGCAAGATGAACCCTGCCCTTCGGGAGGTCCGACTTGCAGAGGCTTCCTACAAGTCGGCCAAAAGGGCGCTAAGGAAGGCCATCTCGGACTCAAAGAAGAGACAGTGGGGGGAGCTCCTTGATACCATCGACAAGGACCCGTGGGGCAAGGCCTACAAGATCGTGACCGGGAAGCTTCGCAGAAGCCTCCCGAACCTTGATGCGGCCGAAAGACTTCGGGTGGCCCGCACCCTCTTTCCAACCCACCCTACCATCCGGTGGGACATGGAAGAGGGCACAGAAGAGGCGGAACCATTCACGGAGTCCGAGGTACTGGCCGCCGCAGACCGCATCAAGGTAGGCAAGGCCCCTGGACCAGACGGGATCCCCCCAGTGGTGGTAAGGCTCTTCCTCAGAGTGCAGACTAAGGCTGCCGCCGCTCTCATGAGCAGCCTGCTGCAGAGGAAGGCCTTCCCAGAGTCCTGGAAGAGAGCCTCCTTAGTGCTCATCCCGAAGCCCAAGAAGAGCCCTGACGACGACCAGACGTACAGGCCCATCTGCCTTCTCGACGCCCTGGGAAAAGTCTATGAGAGGTTAATTCTCAATAGGCTCGAACAGGACCTTGAGAGGGGAGAGGGACTGTACAAGGACCAGTACGGGTTCCGGAAGGGGAGATCGACGGTGGACGCAGTCCGCCGCGTCCTGCATCTGGCAACAAAGGCCGAGGCCAGATGCGTCTCCTACCGGGACAAGCCGGTGAGCGCTGCAATCGCCTTCGACGTGCAGAACGCCTTCAATTCCGCACCGTGGCCCGGAATCATGCAAGCTCTGACCCGGAAGGGGATAAGCCCTCACGTCACCAACATCGTGAGGAGCTACCTTTCCGACAGGAAGCTTGTAGTGGGCCCGGGACAGCTCCTGGATGTGACCTGCGGAGTCCCGCAAGGGTCCATCCTGGGGCCAACCCTGTGGAACTGCTTCTACGACGACATGCTTAGGGTCAGTATCCCACATACCAGCCTCGTGGGATACGCGGATGACCTGATAGCAGTCGTCGTAGGAAAGGACAAAGCAGCCCTGGAAGAGCACGGAAGCCAAGCCCTCGATACCATCCTCGAGCAGGCGGCACTTATGGGCATCACCATCGCAGCCCATAAGACCGAGGCGATTGTAGCGCGCGGCAGACGGAAAGTCCTGGCTGCCACGTTCCGTGCTGGTGCTACGGCTATCGACACTAAGGCAGAGATACGGTACCTGGGCGTTACCATCAACAGGAACCTATCGATGTCTGCGCACGTGGAACGGGCAGCCGCAAAGGCCTCTCAGGCCATGAGGAAACTCATGTGCTTGATGCCAAATAAGAAGGGCCCCGGCCAGAAGAGCAGGCGAGTCCTCGCCTCAGCCGTCTACTCGGTTATCCTGTACGCATGCCCTGCGTGGGAGACCGCAGTACGACACGCCTGCCACCTAGCCAAGGTCGAGCGCGTACAACGGGTGATAAACATCAGAATCACCCAAGCGTACCGCACGACGTCCTCGAGTGCCCTGTGCGTCCTCGCTGGGTACCCTCCGGCGGCTCTCATGATTGAGAGCCGATGCGGAGTGTACAGAGACGGGACAGGGCGAAGATCTGCGATCGAGGACGAGACCTTGGACAGGTGGCAGAGGAGCTGGGACGAGGCTCATACGGGTAGGTGGACGAGGTTACTGATCCCGAACATCAGGGAGTGGCTGGGAAGGAGGGGAGGGGAGACCGAGTACTTCCTGACCCAATTCCTGACTGGCCACGGCAACTTCAAAACCTACTTGGCCCGGATTGGCAAGGGAGTCGCGACCATCTGCGACCACTGTGGGGAGGAGGATAGCCCTGGCCACGCGGTACTCGAGTGCCCGAGGTGGGAGGAGCCGCGGAGGGCGACTGCGAGGACCGTAGGCCAGGAATTGACTCCCCAGACGGTGGTTCCCTTAATGATCCGGACCAAGGCCCACTGGACAATAATCCACACATTCGTGAGACAGACGCTCGCCGAGAAGGAGGAGGAAGAGCGGGAGCTGCTGTCGATGAGCGATGTAGTGGGGGACTTCGACCAAGAACCAGACGAGGAAGAAGAGAACACCTTCAGCTTCCTCGGGCTGTGAGGTACGAAGACACACGACTAGAGCGGACGAAGGAGGAAGACCAAGAGGAAACATCACCGAAGAACAGCTGACAAAAGACCAACAAGAAGAAGGAAAGAAGAACAAAAGAAGACCGGAAGAAAGAAGAGGGATCCCGCGAGACTCTTAGCAAAGAGCTCGGGGACAGACCGGCTCGTCCTTGAAGTAATGCCTCACGGCGGTTCCCGGGGACGGGTGCGGATGATGGAGTTTAGTGGGTATTCCGGTTACCGGCGAGTCCCACACTACTGCTAGCTACACTACATCCCATGCTTGCAGCAGTGCGCGTAAATGCGTTCTCCATCTTAAAAAAAAAAAAAAAAAAAAAAAAAAAAAAAAAAAAAAAAAAAAAAAAAGGGTACCTATCCTCGAAAAGTTACCACGTGATAAGTTATGATTTGGGGTCACGTGATAGATGTATCGCGTGATATCTCTGAATTGGTATCCTCGAAAAGTTACCATGTGATAAGTTATGATTTTAGCTTATCACTCGTCATAACTAACCACGAGCCAAAACCCTCGTGATAAGACTAATCATCCGTGAAATAATCTAAATTCATTTAATACATTGCTCACATTTGGATGGAAATGGCTATGGAAGTAGTAAACGAACTTCATTTAGAACAAAATGCAATTGCGGCTTATGTACCAAGACCAAGAGTGCACGTTTCCCCTTCGGATGGGTTCGAGCTAAGTGATGTGTTATTAACTTGTTATGTCTACATAGATGTCTTAATTCAAGATTCACTTACTTTTCGCTCAATACAGAGGGATAAGCTTCGTTTTACGGGTAATAGCAGGGCGGAGGGTATCAATAAGTTATCTTGCCAGCAGCTTAGAAAGGTGGTAAAACTGTTTTAATAACATATCACTTCCTAATTTCTAGTATTAATTTATCATTCCATCTACTATTAATATCACCCCTTTTACATCCCTTCTCTTCTGACATTACTTTTTTAGAACAAATAGGTTATAATAAATAGGTATTAAGTTTCAGACTAAAAATGACAGACAGCTCAGAAAAACAGCTGATTGAATCTTTTTGTGCGCATGTGCTCAGTGAGAAATACGATATCACGGGCGGTGAGTTATGACGAACGATAGTTATATCACTTTCAGTTCGAGGATACCTTTCGTGATGACGTTATCACGAAGTGGTAAAATCGTCGTGATAGTTATTAAGTTATCATGTCATAAGTTATGATGTGATAACGTCGATATTTGGAGGATAGGTACCCAGGTAGGGTAAGGGTAGGTTATTAAGGGGATGGTGGTCGGGGTTGGGGGGGTGTGTCAGTTTAGGTTTGGTTTGGTTTGGTTGGGTTCGGTTGGGTTTGGTCGGGTTAGGTAAGGTTAGGGGGTGGTTGTGGTTTTGAGAGTTTGGGGTTGAGTTAGGTGTTGATTGATTGTATCTTTAATTCAAAGTCAAGGTCTATCATTATAGGATCATATTTTCATATTATCAAATAGGACCTGTTTTGAATAAAAGTTTATCTTCCAGCTCCCAACAGTTCCCAAACTTGGTAACCCTGCAATTGTGTGGAATTACACTTGAATCGTTATATCTACACATTAACACATCATTATGTATGTTTCATTTTACTCTAACTTTTTACCTGGTACCTACAAGGCAGTGTATTCTTTTTCTAAAGGGGGCATGTCTTGAAGGGTTGCCTGGCAAAGTGTCCCCTGGCAAAGTGTCCTACGTTCGAGTTCGGTGCCGAGAGTCCCGTGTTCAAATCGGTGTCTGAGAATAATTTTTATGTTTTGATGATTGCACTTCATAAGTTTTTTCTTGCTTGGCAAAGATAATATATTTACTCTCAAGTTTTGTTTGGCTAATTTTTTCCCTAAAAAGTAAAAATATTTCCAACTTTAACGGTAGGAAAACATTACTCTTTCGTTTTAATCACACGTTCAAGTTACCTAAAAAATGGTTTGTAGCGAACGTGTTTTTCTAGTGAAAAAAAAACGTATTTATAACGTTTATACAAGCACACATTATGACGTCTTACAAACTCACAAATAAGACTATTTTTCAACGTTAGATTTTGATGATTTCTTAACGCTTAAAAAACGTGTAAATATTACCGAGAATAAACGCTGAATTCGTGGAACTAAACCAAAACTTACGTTAGAACAACGTAATTTTTACAACGTTTTTCAACTGATACAGTTCTGACGAAATTTTTACGTAATAATAATACGTATAACCATTATCCAACCATTGCAACCAAAATAAAACGTTAATATAACGATATAATAGTTTTATGTGCTAGCTGGGTTAAGACTAATAAATTAACTGGCTTCGACATTATAGGGTGATTCCATGGGTAGCGCCCACACTCAAAACCCTCACCATCTCAGAATTTGACAAAAATTGCAGGAGTGGTAGATCACGGCATATAAAAAATCTCGTATCAGCGTTTTTGCCGTAGGTCCAACGGTTTGCCCGTGGCGGGGCACGGAAAAACCCAGATTTTTACTTTTTGCGGAGCACAGCGTACCACTATTTGCTCTCTGGCGTTGTACCTAAATGACTTAGAAGGATGGGACTTATTCTCACTTGACGACATTGCTTTGAGAAATACGATACAAAATTAAAAAAATATCTTTACAAAATTTAAGGGTGAAATAAATCCACCCCTAAACTTCAACCCTTAATAACTTAAAAAAAGTTTTTTTTATATTTTTTCATATTTTTTTTCCAGCATTTTATATCAATTATCTACTTTAAAAAAAAAAATTAAGTTGGGCCGAAACTGGAATCTGAAGTTATGATTTTTTTTACTATCTAGATGTGTATTATTTTAGTGTATTCCAGTATGTGAGCAATGTGAGCAGTATGTGAGTATGGCATAGAAGAAAAATGGTATGTTTTGAAGATGAGTCCTACCCACACTTTGTTTCGTGCAACTTCGAGATATTTTTTACATTTATTGCAGATATTTCCTGAATGTAAAATGTAAATGTAAAAATGTAAATGTAAATGTAAAAATGTAAATTAAATAATAGCTCGAAGTCGCACGAAGCAATGAGTGAGTGAACTCATCTTCAAAACATACCATTTTTCATGGTTGATGCTGTAATTATGCTTGCTCACATACTGGAATACACTAAAATAATACACATCTAGATAGTAAAAAAATCATAACTTCAGATTCCAGTTTCGGCCCAACTTAATTTTTTTTTACAAGTAGATAATTGATATAAAATGCTGGAAAAAAATATGAAAAAATATAAAAAAAAACTTTTTTTAAGTTATTAAGGGTTGAAGTTTAGGGGTGGATTTATTTCACCCTTAAATTTTGTAAAGACATTTTTTTAATTTTGTATCGTATTTCTCAAAGTAATGTCGTCAAATGAGAACAAGTCCCATCCTTCTAAGTCATTTAGGTACAACGCCAGAGAGCAAACAGTGGTACGCGTGCTCCGCAAAAAGTAAAAATCTGGGTTTTTCCGTGACCCGCCACGGGCAAACCGTTGGACCTACGGGAAAACGCTGATACGATATTTTTTTATATGCCGTGATCTACCACTCCTGCAATTTTTGTCAAATTCTGAGATGGTGAGGGTTTTGAGTGTGGGCGCTACCCATGGATTCACCCTATAGTCGACATTGGGAGGAATGAAATGTCCTATTAGGGCATTTCCATGCCAAACCAACTAAGCCGCTGAAATGACCAGTTTTAAAGTCAGTGAAAAACATCTATATGCAAAGAGTAGGTCTAGGAAGGATTAAAACCATTTTTGAAAAAAATTTACTGCGCACCGTTCGTGCGCAGGAGCCTGTGCAAGTAGCGCTGTTTTGAGCGCTATTTCACGCATTCCGACACGTTTTGGCTCGTAGCGCCTAAACCGCTTAAGTTACAGAGCTGAAAAAAATGTTTTTGGAAAGCTGAGAATATTTACTTTCATATAATTATCAAAAACATTGACCAAATAAAAAAACTACCCTTAACCTAGAAGCATCCCTTAAAATGAAAAAAAGTCAAATTGCTCATATTTTAATCTTGACCAATTTTATACAGAATGTAGATAACAGATTGATTTGACTTCCCTACAAGTTTCGTGGTGGTATTCCCAGTAGTTTGCCCGTTAAAAATTATTTAATCACGTTGTTGTGATTTTTAACATGACTTTCATTAAAGGCGTGCAATGTAACAACAGAAGAGGCTTGGCATTTAGCATTGTTCATTCACCGATTTCAACAAAATTTTACCAGAGTGTTCCTAAGAGTTGTATAAAGCACTCCAGAAAGTTCCAAGTTGGTATTCCAAAGGGTTTGGTTTGAAAAAATTGCGCTGCAGTTTTTATACGCGCGCGTTTGGCAATACTTTGAGAGGATCGCTGAACGTACCAAAAGAAAGTCTTGAAATTCATCACTGTTCATTCCCCGACTACAATAATATTTATCAGAATGTGTCCAACAGTAGGATGAAGCGGTCAAGATAAATTTTGAGATGGGGTTTGAAATACCTCGCAAGGAAAAATAAATTCTTGATTTTTTTGTATGACCTGACGGGGCGATGGAGCAATGCCATGTGTCCTATTATGGAAAAAAAGTTCTGTTAGAAACAACCCTTTAGCATGTGTTTGGTTAATGGTTTGTTACATCGGTCAGGTAAAACATGAACACGTGCTGTCGGCATCGTTTCGCGGTATGCGGTTATCAGCCAATTAAGTCGTGCCTTTGCACTTTGTCCCAATTTTCGAAAAAAGTTTTTTTTTCAGTTGACGCCACGCGTAAGACATATTGTCACTTTGATGGCTCTTATTACTTTGATGCGGAATGTGTTAAGGGTTCATATTTTGCAGGTTTTTAGGCTTCAAACTTTTTGGCATATTCGGCTGGGGGTAAAATGTAGGTAGGAACATAGACGTAAGTTAGTATCATCGAGGCAGTCTCTCATCCACCATGTGTTCGATAGGAGCGTTTCTAGGCAATAAGTTTTCTGTGTAAATAGTGTTGATAGCGAATTGAAAAATGTTTTGGCGTTTTCTAGTGACGACCAGTATAGAATTAAACAACGTGTGACGTGTGAAACCATTACCAGCGTGTGTAATTATCATGACTCCAAATTTCTTCATCGCTTTGCATTGAAAGAAAAATCGTGTTGTGATCCCTTTTAAAGCCATTCAAAACCAGCCACATAGAATTCAATTGAGAAATAAGTATCGATTTCCAAAAGAGGTTCCTTGAAGTATTTCTTCTAGCACCGGGAAAGAAGCTGTGCGGCTTGTGCAGAAATCTATTCCCCAAAAAATTGAAGGCACTTGAACAGGTTGACATGCCCACCCCATCACTTGCCTCTGGCGACTTGTAAGCCCTGCCAGACAATTCAGTGAATGTCATTAATGAACAATTGGCGGAGATTGGCTCTTCTGCTCTCAACCCCAGGAAAATGCTGCGCAAAGATTATGATAAGACAAAGTGCAGACAGGCAGGTGTCATGCAGTGGAAATATTTTCCCGATGTGAGAATCACATGACCATCCGCCTCAAGTGAACACTGGCAACTTCGGCAGATAATTTACGAAAAGCATCCACTCTTCGCAAAAAGATCTACTAAATAAATGAAATTATTCGTGCAAATTCGTTCTGAAGTTACAAAAATTCTTTCGTTCACCCAAAGTATTAATAATACCATTTTGGAACTTTCTGGGCAGCTTCACGCACCTGTAAGACACACTCTGGTAAAAAAATCATGAAATCGAGGAATGAACAGTGTTGAATACTAAGATTTCATGTTACACTAAGTTCAGCGCTTATCTCACAGTCGCCATACGCGCGCATGTACAAATTTTAATGAAAATTTTTTGAAACCAAACCACTTAAATACCAATGTGGAATTTTATGGCGAGCTTTATGCTATTGTTAAACACACGCTTATAAAAAAATTTCGTAATCGGGGAATGAACAGTGATGATTTTCAAGACTTTCTTTTGGTACGTTCAGCGATCCTCTCAAAGTATTGCCAAACGCGCGCGTATAAAAACTGCAGCGCAATTTTTTCAAACCAAACCCTTTGGAATACCAACTTGGAACTTTCTGGAGTGCTTTATACAACACTTAGGAACACTCTGGTAAAATTTTGTTGAAATCGGTGAATGAACAATGCTAAATGCCAAGCCTCTTCTGTTGTTACATTGCACGCCTTTAATGAAAGTCATGTTAAAAATCACAACAACGTGATTAAATAATTTTTAACGGGCAAACTACTGGGAATACCACCACGAAACTTGTAGGGAAGTCAAATCAATCTGTTATCTACATTCTGTATAAAAATTGGTCAAGATTAAAATATGAGCAATTTGACTTTTTTTCATTTTAAGGGATGCTTCTAGGTTAAGGGTAGTTTTTTTATTTGGTCCATGTTTTTGATAATTATATGAAAGTAAATATTTTCAGCTTTCCAAAAACATTTTTTTCAGCTCTGTAACTTAAGCGGTTTAGGCGCTACGAGCCAAAACGTGTCGGAATGCGTGAAATAGCGCTCAAAACAGCGCTACTTGCACAGGCTCCTGCGCACGAACGGTGCGCAGTAAATTTTTTTCAAAAATGGTTTTAATCCTTCCTAGACCTACTCTTTGCATATAGATGTTTTTCACTGACTTTAAAACTGGTCATTTCAGAAATTGAGAATTTTTGGTTGACTTGAAGTGGATTCACCCATTAGGAACCCATGCGGCTCGGAGAGTTTCTATTCACACGCTAAACCGATAGCGGTGTCACTACCTTCTACTGAGCTATGAACTGAGTCATCTTCGTCGAGATCCAAATCACAGTCACTATATCAGGCTTCACCTTGCTGACGGTGGCACTACCATTAGCGCAAGCTAGCTTCAAGAATGATTTTATAACCCAAAGCACCAAAATATATACTTTCGTTTGTCCTTTTTCTTCATCGGAGATCTTAGCTCTTTCGGCAGCTTAATTTTTAATTTGTCCGAGCCCGAATTGTGCTTGTACAACTGTTTTTCCCCCCTTTACTTTAGGCATATTTTGTCTGAAACTGCAATCAATAAATTAATCTGATAGCAAGCGTTTACAATCACCAATCGCTTGTTTGCAAGATTATAATTATTGTTAAACTTTGGGAAACCAGTGAGACTTTTGATTTAGCATTCAAATCCCAGTTTGAAATAGTTTTTTTTTTAACTTGTGCTAAAGATAGGACATATAGTCCAGGCAATCTACTGCTTTTTTGGACCAAACCCGGACATGACTCATGTCAAGCTAATTTTTTCAGGATATGTTCATTTGACCCTCCTGAACATTGGCCAGAAAGTCGCGCGAAATCGGGTCGGTGCGTCCCTTCGTTTCACCCTTGTTTAGGGGTAGTTTTTCATATAATCGTGATTATTGAGGTTTCTATGGGAGGTATCCAAAAAGTTACAACGGCAATGTTGTAGCTGACTCAATTACGCATCTGATGATATCAAAAACATTTTAATTTGGATCAGGGGTGACCAAGATATTTGCGATCTTGCTGAGTACCATTTTCGTAAAATCGTGTTTTTTGTGTTTAATCGATCGGAATTTCCGGATAAAGTTGCTTTTTGGTTACAAATAATAGTTAAATAATATCAGCAGCCCTCCTGGTTCAGGGGTGAACAATATTTTGGTGATATTTTGTGGAAATTCTTCGGAAAGTTCGTTTTTGTGTTAAGACGACCGGAATTCATGGTTTCACTGTATGCTGACAAAATCGTATAATATTACAAATTCTTATGGGGGTGACCAGAGTCAAGTTTTCTGATAACTATGTTTTAAGAAAACATTTCAAATAGATTTTTACCTGTCAGCAGGACTCAGGATCATCTGATTCTTCTTCTGGTACAATAAGTGCATTGCTGCATGTTGCACCGTTGCATTGGCTGCATATGTGTGTATATGCCGTAGTCCGGCTTTAAAGCTGCTGCACTTTCCAGAACACGAGGTCTTGCAGTTGCAGCTAACAATATTCAACAGCTCGTTCGGGGTTGGAATCTGAAGAGTTTGTACAGGAAGTAATTGTTCGCTTTCTGTCTTCCACCCCAAGAGAGTGGGTGGAAGAATATTTCCACGCCACTGCTGTATTTGGTGATAGACGCGATAGGCGTGTTGTTTTGCTGCGGCAGAAGTATGGGAGGAAGCGCGGCCAAATCGAAGTTAGAGCTAAGAGCTTTCTTTGTTACAGTCTTCTTATATGCTCTAAACCACAATGTATCGAGGGATGATGTTTCGTTTGCTCCATATAGGGCTAATATAAATTATTCCCCAGCTGCAGCGATGTTGTCTGTCGTAGCAAATGTGCAATTGAATATTGTAACGCTTTCATGTAATTTCACCTTGTTGGACAAGATCTTTAGCGCCTTCTTTTTCCCTTACGATACAAAGCTGAGGTGGTGTCACACCCAGTACTCGCATGTATGAAGAGAATGTGCTCGCAGTCTACCCCCAGCCCAGTGCTTTTTGAAGTAACTGTGAGCTGTATGCTTTTGGGGCGATCTTCGCGGTGCCGGGTTTGAACATCGTGATGTTGCTGGTCGCTGGTGCCAGGGACACTGTGAGCACTAAAAGATCTGTTTCATCGTCCGCATCGCAACAAGACCTACATGACGGACAGAGTCACAGTTTACTGCTTTCATGAAAATGGTTGGATGGTTGGAAAAACCTTCGGAAATTTAAAGCTCAAAACGACAAGCGACCAGACACATCACGATGTTCAAACCCAGCACCACAAAGACAGCTCACAGTTACTTCAAAAAGCACTGGGCTGGGGGTAGACTGCGAGCACATTCTCTTCATACATGCGAGTACTGGGTGTGACACCACCTCAGCTTTGTATCGTAAGGGAAAAAGAAGGCTCTAAAGATCTTGTCCAACAAGGTGAAATTACGTGAAAGCGTTACAATATTCAATTGCACATTTGCTACGACAGACAACATCGCTGCAGCTGGGGAATAATTTATATTAGCCCTATATGGAGCAAACGAAACATCATTCCTAGATGCATTGTGGTTTAGAGCATATAAGAAGACTGTAACAAAGAAAGCTCTTAGCTCTAACTTCGATTTGGCCGCGCTTCCTCCCATACTTCTGCCGCAGCAAAACAACACGCCTATCGCGTCTATCACCAAATACAGCAGTGGCGTGGAAATATTCTTCCACCCACTCTCTTGGGGTGGAAGACAGAAAGCGAACAATTACTTCCTGTACAAACTCTTCAGATTCCAACCCCGAACGAGCTGTTGAATATTGTTAGCTGCAACTGCAAGACCTCGTGTTCTGGAAAGTGCAGCAGCTTTAAAGCCGGACTACGGCATATACACACATATGCAGCCAATGCAACGGTGCAACATGCAGCAATGCACTTATTGTACCAGAAGAAGAATCAGATGATCTTGAGTCCTGCTGACAGGAAAAAAATCTATTTGAAATGTTTTCTTAAAACATAGTTATCAGACAACTTGACTCTAGTCACCCCCATAAGAATTCGTAATATTATACGATTTGTCAGCAAACCGTGAAACCATGGATTCCGGTCATCTTAACACAAAAACGAAATTTCCGAAGAATTTCCACAAAATATCACCAAAATATTGTTCACCCCTTAACCAGGAGGGCTGCTGATATTATTTAACTATTATTTGTAACCAAAAAGCAACTTTATCCGGAAATTGAGATCGATTAAACACAAAAAACACGATTTTACGAAAATGGTACTCAGCAAGATCGCAAATATCTTGGTCACCCCTGATCCAAATTAAAATGTTTTTGATATCATCAGATGCGTAATTGAGTCAGCTACAACATTGCCGTTGTAACTTTTTGGATACCTCCCATAGAAACCTCAATAATCACGATTATATGAAAAACTACCCCTAAACAAGGGTGAAACGAAGGGACGCACCGACCCGATTTCGCGCGACTTTCTGGCCAATGTTCAGGAGGGTCAAATGAACATATCCTGAAAAAATTAGCTTGACATGAGTCATGTCCGGGTCAAATCGTAGATTGCCTGGACTAATAGCAGACATGAGTCTAAGAAATTTAATTTTTTAAACGTTCATTAACTAACGATCAATTAATCCCACACCACGATTGAAATTTGTTGATCTTACCTCGAGGGCACTGAAATGCTGAAATATCCCGATAAAGTTAAGTACACACGTGGTTTGCCAAACAAAACACGACTAACCCTTGCGGGCTATGATTGCCAACTGCAGACGTTAGACATACATGGAGCAGTGTATGGCCAAAATGGAAACAAACATACGCATTATTTTCAACTGGATATCCTTATTAATACTCCGAATTTGAGCCAAAACAAAGCATTGCAAATTCATCGAAACTCTCGTAGTCTACTAGCGGCGGCTTTGGCGGCGAAGCAATAGCTGAAGATAGAGTTGAGGTACCAAGGAGTTACTTGTAGTTACTAAGATATTCGTTCCCTTCTCTCCGCCGACAAAGCCCGGCATTACTCGTATTTATCTTCCCTGGATTATAATACTTAGCTTGGTGTTGCAAGAAAAAAATATATAATCATATTATTGTTACAACAAGCATTTTTAGTGACCGACATGGGGGTCCGGAATGTCAAATGCCCGGGCCAGGCGCGGAACTATAGGCGCCCGCAGAATTAATTTGAGTTTGCCACTTTCTGGGGATCTCATATCATAGAGTACTATACCAAAGAGTCAAATGATCAAGTGTTTATCATTGCCATTGAAAGTGGTATTTTTCATTACAATTTTTTAAACCTTTTTCCTCTTTACAAATCATAAAGAGTCAAAAGATACTTAACTTCAAAGTCCACCAGAAGTGGCAAAGTAAGGCTAACACGACTGTACCTACTACTACTAGTAAATGTATACTAGTACCTACGAAACATGTAATGTTGTTGACCAATTCAATCTCCCGAATATCACTATTATATAAAAAAAAATATCGATACATAAACTTTTTTCTATCAATAAAGTTAAACACGCTTACCTGCCAGAATGACATGAGTATGTTCGTTGTCAAGAAACATTCACCACATAGCGATGATGTGATCTGTGACACACACCGAAACGAGCTTGCAGATGAGTGCTTCCGTCATGCTTCCGTCCGCACTGGTCAGCAACAACGTGGCAGTCGGTGCACATCCACTAAGGAACACTCCGATCTCTGCAAAGAATGCTCATATTTTCTCGTTGAGTATAATCTGTAGGTACATGAGGGTGCAGGGGCGCCAGCTTTTAAAACTTATTATTGTAGCTTTTTTTCGGTAGCGGCAGGCCAGCACCCCTCACCCCCCTCCACCGGCTCCACGGGTCCCTCGACAGTGACAACAAATTTAAATAGAGCAAAATACAGGACATGAATCAATTTACAATTTTACTTACAAAAATCGAAACACTTCATGACGGCACGTAGCAGAATCTGGCGGCGAGGAGTACAAATAAATATGTATTGGTGGCCATATGCACCAACTTTGAGCTAATAATGGATTCAGCCTGGATTAAGACCAAAATTAAGTTCCAAAACTACAAAAGAAGTACACAAGTACTGATTTTATTTATCAATGTATAAAAACTATTGCCAATATTTTGCGTTCACTTATTAAAAGGTACTGATACTTTCCGTATAATTCTGTGCACCAGTTTCGTCAATTTTCACCACTGTTGATTACACATCTACCACAAACGATGATTTCGGTACATAATCAGACGAGTCACATTTTGATGCTTCACAAGGGTCGTGAAACTTTCTTCCGTTTATATTTTCTCTTCACTATAATAATATAAGTATAACGACTGCCAATTGAACTTCGCTGATTTCACTACACTTTATACGCTAAAAATGCATTTTAAACTGACCAACCTATTTGGCAAGACAAGTTTCGGCACTCTTTTTCCGGGTAAAAAACGCAAAATGCAATAATGCAAAATGCTGTTAATAGGGGTAATTTCTTTAATCAACGACATTACTTACCATAGGCGATAGTTTTCTGATGTTTTGATGGCTGATTAGGTGTTGAAATTGTGCAAATTACGCTTTGAGATCTTTCGGTGAGGTAAGATTTCGCCAATTCTTTTACAGTTTACAAGTAAGAAAGTAATGTACAACGTACTTTTAACGCATGCGAAGTTTCGCGGTGTCTATAAGTAAAGTATTTTGAAGAAATTGTCATCTGTTGACAAATATTTGTTAGTTTTGATTCGTATTCACGTTTTCACGTCAAAATTTGACAGTTCTCGGGTACCCACTTCATTTTTTTCCCAGTCGCCTCTGCATTCGACATGATTTTAAAATTTTCACAGAACCCGTGCATGATCGGGGTAGGTTTTATCCATTTAGCACTGACACACTCTAAAATCACCAGCAGTCCGTGTTTATTCTTCAAAACAGGTCAAAGCATGTTAATAATTGTCAACTTTAATTCGCCAAACGTCTTTATGTACTATTTCCGTAGCAAAGCACGGCTACTTGCTGGTTAACAATAAGATTCGACCTGTTATTTGGCACTGCTCAAAATATAAGTCCCTTTTTATCGAAATGGAATAAACACAAGGGAAAAAATTCAGTGCACAAAACGAGCTGTAATAAGCTGTTAACTGAAACGGTGTTCAGAAATCAAAAGTTTGCCAAACGTCAACTTGACCCCCGTGGTTAACCCCGTTTTTATCAAAAAAGGGATGAACTCAAAACGTGTTGAGAGCAGCACAATCCAGCTCAAAACGAGCTCAAAACAATGCGCAGAAAAAATCGCAATTTCAAAAGTGAGAGGGGATGTGATGATGAGATGAGATGAGAGTGAGACGATGAGCTCAAAACGTTTTGCAAACTCAAAACGAACTCTAGCGTAGCGATTTCAAAAACTGAGTGGGACTAGCGTCAACTTGGCCCTATTTTAAGATAAGTTTTTCTCGAATACGCGATGAGTTCAATACGTTTTGAACACAGCACAATTCATCTCAAAACGAGCTCTAAACAACGCGCTTAAAATAGTCATGATTTCAAAAGTTGGGGGGCTGTGCGTCAACTTGACCCCCCAATTTTAAAATGTGTATATCTCGGAAGCGGGATAAGCTCAAAACGTTTTGAAGGCAGCACAATTCAGCTCAAAACGAGTTCTACACAATGAGCGGAAAAAAAACAAGATTTCAAAAGTTGGGGGGGGGGGGCTGTGCGTCAACTTGGCCCCCCATTTTAAAACGCGTTTTTCTCGGAAACGGGATGAGCTCAAAACGTTTTGAAGGCAGCACAATTCAGCTCAAAACGAGCTCTAAACGATGCGCAGAAAAAAGGTCACGATTTCAAAAGTTGGGGGGGCTATGCGTCAACTTGGCCCCCCATTTTAAAACGCGATTTTCTCGGAAACAGGATGAGCTCAAAACGTTTTGAAGGCAGCACAATTCAGCTCAAAACGAGCTCTAAACGATGCGCAGAAAAAAGGTCACGATTTCAAAAGTTGGGGGGGCTATGCGTCAACTTGGCCCCCCATTTTAAAACGTGTTTTTCTCGGAAACGGGATGAGCTCAAAACGTTTTGAAGGCAGCACAATTCAGCTCAAAACGAGCTCTAAACGATGCGCAGAAAAAAGGTCACGATTTCAAAAGTTGGGGGGGCTATGCGTCAACTTGGCCCCCCATTTTAAAACGCGTTTTTCTCGGAAACAGGATGAGCTCAAAACGTTTTGAAGGCAGCACAATTCAGCTCAAAACGAGCTCTAAACGATGCGCAGAAAAAAGGTCACGATTTCAAAAGTTGGGGGGGCTATGCGTCAACTTGGCCCCCCATTTTAAAACGCGATTTTCTCGGAAACGGGATGAGCTCAAAACGTTTTGAAGGCAGAACAATTCAGCTCAAAACGAGCTCAAAACGATGCGCAGAAAAAATACCGTGATTTTAAAAGTGGGGGGGCCAAGTTGACGGACCTTTCGCAGCTCGAAGTTCGGTCAGTCGCTGCTCTTGTCGTTCAGCAAACACGTTGTGTTGTGGCTTTGTGTCCTTCTGGCAGTATATATAGCATTTCGTGTCAGCTTTATTTTTTCAATTTGCGAAAGTGAATCAAGTACCTACAGTGGTACATCATTTACAAAATGGGTCCTAAACGACCATTAGCAAGGGCCAGAAGACCTAGGATGACAACGAAGCGCACCAAACTCACCACTAAATTACGTGCGCGTGAGAAGGCATTGCGTCCGTCAAACTTCACTTGAAAAGTTCGTTCAAAAAGGAAGTCTCACTTACACATCCACACCCTAACAATGATACTCTCTAATTAATCGTTATCAATAAATCAATCGATTTTCGGATTGGCCACTATTTATCATTGACCAATTATTTCTGGGAATATTTTATTGCCTTGGCTTAGATTTGTGAAAGAACAACATTCCGCAGTGCGATAATAGGCAATTATAACGACACGACATAAAACTCGTAAAAGTAAAGAAATAGATCAATGTAATATCCGCAATTATCATCCGATCACTGCGATTCAAAATGATCTACACTCTGTATGCTGCCACGAATCAAATGGTATCAATAGAATAATAGAATTCCCAATTTTGTGTGCCATTTTATATCACTGGGACATGTTTTGAAATGAAGTGATAAGAAAAATTCCTTCTCGAGCGTTAATCCTTCTACTTGTGGTTGTGTGTATAATGTAAGAGTATTAGCTCATGACTAGACGTTGTAGCTTAGATGCCAGCATGTGCATTGGGGGTGGGGGGCATGGTGCAGGTGGCCAGAGCAGTTCGACTTCGATGTTTCGCCTTGTTTCGCGTAGGAATAAGACGGGAGCGTGAGAAAAACACATCCTACTGGCTTCAGAGCTCGTGAGCAACTGATCAAAGAGCACTAGTCAGGAAGAGGGGAGACCTAGTGTTGTAGGGGTAAACCTAAAAATTAAGCGACGGCAGCGCCATCTCTTATCGAATCAACAGAACTAAAACCCCCCCGCACCGCGCACGCCCTCCCCCTTACTCGCCTATTCAGTCGCGGTTTTCATTCGAATCTGCCAGCTAAATATCATTTCTGTTTTAGTGACCTTTGTAATTTGAGAGGAAATATTAATGCATGTTTTAACATCATTCGATTGTTACAAGCATTAATATTTATCCTCAGATTGCATAAGTCACTAAAACAGCAATGACATTAAAGTGGCAAATTCAGTGTTACAACATAATTGCAGCAATCCAATAATATGAATCTCAGTATTATTTTTTGACATATAAAAATGTTTAATGATGGTAGTTAGCAGGTGTTTGCATGAAGATATGTACATACAACATAAATATCACCAAAAGTATATTAAAAAGATGGTTTGTAAACTGACTATTGCTCTTGACGTCGTCACTGTTCAGGTGTGCTTGACGATCTTCATCCTTGAGGCCTTGACTGCCTTGACCGCCGTGCCGGAAATCATGCGGTTCCTTCTCTTGCATTGGTTGTGTAGCATCACCCTGCAGAACAATTGCAGAAGCGGTGCAAGCAGAGCATCACCGTGAATGGGGCACTTCAGCCATTGACAATCTACTTCGTTGACGAAGCTGACCATCAACTTCTCCTTCACTCCAGGAAGGAAAATAACGTCGGAGATGTGGGCACTGAAGGAGTCCAACAGGGCCTCAATGAAGTCTACCATGTTCCTTGTTGGATAGGTCAGGTGATCCTTCTGAAGGTCATATTCCTTCAAGGAAATGAATAGGTGGTCTTCGGTTAGCTCGTTCGTCAGAATCAACGCCTTGCAGTCGATGCACGGCATGGTCAAACATAGCCGTTTGGCAATGTAGCCGCAAATGTATGCCGTAGGCAGCCTCCGTAAGCCCGTCAACAAGTCTTCCTCTCGCGAGACGGCCGGTACCCCTTGCAGTCGAGGATTGGTGTCGGCCCTGTCCGATGTTCTCAAAACCTACAAGAAAACAGTACACCTCTTAAAAAAACTGCCCATGAAAATGTTACTCGCAATGAATTCCAAATTGTTGTTAAGTAGACATAAAAATTACCCTCATCGGTGCAACAGACGAATCCTTTTCCTGTAGGAGAGCCCTAAGGTCGCTGAGCAACCGGTCGTTGTCTGATTCGCAGTTTGTGCCTCTGGACCTATAACTGCTCAGGTTGGTGATTGTTACAGTCTTGAGCGCAGCAGCAAACTGAATCGTTGTTGGATTAACATTGCACACGCCATGTTGACGAATGGTCCCAAACAGGTTTTCGATCGCATCCTGATCAAGTTGCCGCAAGTTAAGGTACCGAAAACCTTTTTCAGTCTTCAGGTATTCCCACAACTTCACAATGGAAATCATTGTTATGAGAATACCTGAAACTGTTGGCGGGGTTAGCTTCTGCAACAAAAAAAAACTTTTAATGGATATTTATAATATCTACATAGACAAGCACAGGCAAGTAAATGGCAAACTGTGGTACTTGACTAGGTATTGTATCTGTTAGGACACTCACCCGTCCAGTGACTGAGTTTGTGAATCGCCACGCAAGGACTTTGGCTCGCATCTCCTCCCAGAAATGCAGGTGCGGCGATCTCTCTGACAGAACACAACGCATCTCTTTTCCCCGGTCAGGGTGCAGAGTGGACCCGTTGACGCTGTCGAAGAACTTGTCCATGAGTTCGACAAACTCGGCAGTGTGCATGGCCTCTTTCGGAAACACTTGACCATCCCCCCAAGTGGCCATGGTAAGCATTCCTGCAGCAACGGTGTGGCTCAGGACCTGAGCTGCCAGGCTGACGCGCATCTTGAAAGACCCCTCTGGTTTCAGGTGGTTAGCTGTCAACTTGAGAGCCATTCTAGCAGTAAGCTGGTCAAGCTCATAAAACTTTTCAAGGTGGTCCCACTTAGCAGTTTTAAAACATGCTTGGTTCTTGTCCCACCAAGTTACATTATTCTTCATGAGAATGTTTCTCATACATTTCAAAAGATGAGGTGGATCATAAATTATAAAAATCTTTTTTCCATCAACGTAGAAGAATGCTTCGCTTGAGCCGTCAGGCATTGCATCCGATAGCTCCCGGATTGCTCCACGGTTGGTGGGGCCCTGATCGCACACAGTTGCAACAACATTCAGTCCCGCACCTAGCAAAGCACTGATGGCATGCCGCAATAACTTTGCCAAAATATCACTGGGAACTGTGTCGCAAGTGAAATAATATGCAATCGGCTGCTTCCATCGTTTTGCCAGTCCTCGAACCATTATCACCAATGCATGATTGGCGACAACTCGTGTCGTTCCAAGGTGACCATAGTCTTCAAACCCTGAAAAGAAATTGTAGCCATATTAAATATTTTTTTGCATGAAATTTACCACTTGAAACAGAATCAGACAACTTGATGGAGAGTCTTTGTACCTGATACGTTGTCCTCGCTCTCGTTGTAATAAATTCCTGAGCGCAGTGACATTTCGTCGAAGAGGACAACACAGCACTTGTCCCTCTCACTCATCTTACTGGTCCGTGCAGCAAGATGAGCGAGAATCTTCTGGTTAAGGCCTGGCCTAAACGATAAATTGTTTAAGAGGTCGCGCAGTATTTTTGGGCTCGGCAGCGTAATTATTTTGCGCATATATTCATAGCAGCGAGGGCTTCGCTTCATTATGGAAAGGGCCCAGATTTTGTCTTGCAATGTCCACCTTTATTAAGCCAAAATGAATTGTTAAAACAAGGCCAATAATAGATGATTATCAAATGCCAAATCTTTTCATTACCGCTTGTTGCTACACACCTGCGAGCATTTATCGGCCGGTTGCGATTCCGAAGCTCCCCCAAGATGAAAGATGACATCGCTGGGGAGAATGTCTCGCCGTCGGATATTAGCATCTCCAGCGCTGGCGCAGATTTTAGCTTCTCTACAGCTTTCAACTTATCTTTTTGTTGCGAAGTCTGTACTAGCAACTGCTGTACCCTCTTCACCGCTTTCTTGTATACCATCAGTAGCGACTTCCTTCTAGGTGTGCGCTCTCCTTTGCTGTACCCCATCTCTTTCAGAATAGAGCCTCTTCTTTTCCGAATGACTAACAATTGAAAATGAAAAATGACAATATGGATAGGTAATTATCGGCATTGGTGTTTAATAAGTTTGAATTTATAATTACATGACTAGCCAAGGATTGTGTGCCTAGATTAATTTTAAATTCACCAATTGGGGTAACCTGCTGAGGAGACACTGATGATGATGGTCCAGCAGCAGCATCCATGCCATCATCAATCAGAGCTGGCTCAGGCACAGCAACTGGAAAAATACCCACAAGTTTTAATATTTAACAAGGTACCTATTGGGTACTAAAGTATTGTATGCTTAGATTAATTTGAAACTTACCAACTGGGGTAACCTGCTGAGGAGACACTGATGATGATGGTCCAACAGCATCAATCATAGCTGGCTCAGGCACGGCAACTGGAAAAATAACAACCTACAATGCAGAAATCTGTCGGAATCAATCTATAAATGTGTAACCAAGTTATGGTGCTAGATCTGTTTTGAACTAAAGTGCAATTTTCTAACTAATGTAAATCAAACTGTGCAGGTTAGCACAGAGCTGGCAACAGGTGTATCATTCATTTTCTACTATGACATAATATAACTAAGTAGCTCACCTCCACTGTGCATGTGCCTTTTGCTGGGATTGTACGTTTTTAGTGGTGGTAGCACCTGCGACGGCCCAGGATTTTCCTCTTGCGATGATTCTGAATTGAAATTCCAGTCCAATTAGCTACCGGCGACAGGTGGGTAGGTAGGTAGTACTAGTAATGATGTTAGGAACCCAGCGGGCACCTACTCACCTGCTGTAGAGTAATCTTCGTAGTTAAATTCATCGTCCCTGTCGCTGCTTCCATCGCCCCTAACTTCTGGAAGGCCTTCGACAGTTTGGGCAACGGGATCATACTCCGTGGGGAGCGCATTCCAGTTCAGGCCTTTTTTTGAATCGTTTTTAAATTCGCTGTCCTTAAAATGAAGCCCACACAAACGAAAAGCCCTCGACTTCAACTCTTCTGAACTTAATCCGCATAACATCTCGTTACCAGAACGAGTCAACCAGGCATCCCTCTGCACTTGGTCTTTAGGAAAATAAAAGAATGACAGTGTCGGGTTTTTCACACGCGTGCTGGGACAGCCTCGATACCTGCAAATCATTTGCACTCGGCCTGTGCCACCACCCATTACACTTTTCTTTCTTCAGATTCTGTTGATACAACCAAGATTGAAAACGAACGCTTGGCTACTTTACCGTTATGTCTGTGAGTCTGTTGTCACGTCAAACTTGACGTCAGGCAAAACGCTGCTACTCTCGCGCCATGCAGCGCATTCTTACGCACTCTTACGTCGAATCAACAGTACTATTTTTTAAATCGCCGCCGGCTATGCTAGTCACCACCCGTTGCAACTGATTTTAAAAGAGTACGCAGAGTACGCATTAAGAACATAGTGGAGTGGCCACGGGTGTGAATCCCGTTAATAAAATATATGAACATGCAATTTTCACGATATTTTTGAGCTCATGGTATTATTTATGTTGGCGGCTTTGAAGATAAATAATGGAGTGCACCTTGACGCGAATTGCTTGTTTATCGATGTGTACGATTTTCTTGTATCCAAGCAAGTACTCTAATGGAATTTCGATAAGACTATCACTTTTAGTATTTGTTGTAAAACCTAAGTGACTCGGTTTATCACTTGCACCTTAGAATAAAAATTGATAAAAGCCATTAAAACAATGCTTGGAAAAAGCAACAAACCCAACTATATTATTTTCAAGTAAAACCATAAAAACGTGCAATAATAATAACGTTGATTGATAAATGTAAGCGACCAGTAGCGCTAGCAACACTCGCCTGGAAAACCACTGCTGGCATCCAGACAAATCCACCTTGTCACCAAAATATCAGACACCACATCGTTTTGGACATAAAAATTATACCTTCCATTAGATACCAACATTTAAAAAAAATTACCTTAATCCTGGACATAGAAAGAAGTATTTTCTAAACTTTTAAACTCAGGTTTCTCAAAAGATAACTTGCTAATTTTTCTTCGTTTACCGTAGAAAAGTTTCTTAAACCTACGTTTAAATTTCTTTTTGAAGACTTGCAACATTTTGAAGAAAACTCATCATTGCCGTTCCACGTCAACATCATCTTCCTCGCTCTCTTTCCTTCCTTCCACTTCTCTCCCTATATTTCTTCCTCCTCTTCTTCCTTTTCTTCCTCCCCTTCTGCCTCCGCTCCCCCCTCTTCCTCGCCTTCTCCCTCCGCTCCCTCCTCTTCTTCCCTATCTTCCTCGCCTTCTCCCTCCGCTCCCCCCTTTTGTTCCCCATCTTCCTCACCTTCTCCCTCAGCTCCCTCCTCTTCTTCCCCATCTTCCTCGCCTTCTCCCTCCGCTCCCCCCTCTTGTTCCCCATCTTCCTCGCCTTCTCCCTCCGCTCCCTCCTCTTCTTCCCCATCTTCCTCGCCTTCTCCCTCCGCTCCCCCCTCTTCTTCCCCATCTTCCTCCACCCGCACCGCGTACTCAACCACCACCTCCTGCACACGCCTGCGCACTGTCTGCTTCCTCCTGCCTTTCCGAAGCGTCCCCGTGCTCCCCCTCCCCGTCGACCGCACGCTCGTCTTCTCCCGCTGCCCGCAGAAGCGCACCCCCCACAACGCCCTCGTCTTTTCGTCCAGCACGACGAAGAACACGAACATCACCAGCCCCTGGATCGGGTCCAGGATCTTCGAGATGTAGCCCACCACCACGCTGTGCCCGCCGATGTCGTTGAACATCTCGAACATGGTCGGAACGCCGAACAGGAAGAACATCATGAATGTCTGCCTGAGCTTCCGCAGCATGGCGTCCCTGTTGTCGACGCCGTGTCGCTTGAGCTCTTTGTCCTCGCCCCAGCCGCAGCAGTCGGTGATCGTGCAGACGATGGCCACCAGCAAGCCCGCGCTGAGCAGCGTGCAGACCGCGCCGGGCACCAAGTACAGCGCGTAGTGCGTCAGCTTGTCGGGCGTGCAGAAGTGCGCCCTCCGGTTCCACGCCAGCAGCACGGCGAGCGGCGCGACGGGCGCGCCCCACGCCAGCGCGCTCACCTTGAGCAGCAAGTGCGGGATGGTGAAGGCGCCGACCAGCCCCGAGAAGCGCTTGTACTGCAGCACGGAGACGGCGAGGCCCCAGCAGTAGTGCGCTAGCCGCGTGTAGTGCACGGCGACGGTGAACGCGATCAGCGCCACGTCGTCGTGGTTCGTGTCGGCGAACACCAGGTGCGTCTCGCGGTACACGCTCAGCGCCAGGTAGAGACACGCGGAGGCGGTGAGGTGCAGCAGCATCTTGCTGCCGAGGTCTTCGCGCCACTTCGGGAACAACGCGGCCGTGGCGAAGATCAGGACGAAGCCGAACATGGACAGCGAGGCGCCGACCAGGTAGACGATGCTGCCCGTGTCCAGGTGGCCGAGCGGCGAGAAGTTGACCCTGTCGGTGAACTCGTACACGACGATTCGCGTCGCGCTACGATTGGTCACGTCGCAGCGGCAACGCGGCGGCGCAGCGGTCGCGTTGAATGCGCAGACGCGGTCGCTCCAGCCGTGCGCAGCCTCGTCCCACGCTGCGCACGCGCGTTTCACGTACTCTTTGGGGTTGAGCGTCGGCGCGAAGAACACGTCGACCAGCGTGGAGTCGTAGAACGGCGTCATGTTGTAGGGCGCCTTGGCGGCGTCGTTGTCAGTGTCGAGGAACACGTCGAGTTGTCGCGCGTTGAACACGGGGCGCGGCGTCATGGTGGCCGGCAGCGGCGACAGGTTCAGCGGGTAGACGACGAGCACCGCGCGGTAGAAGTAGACGGCGGCGACGTCGACGAACAGACAGGCGAACGGCGGGTCGGCGCGCAGCACGGCGTCGCTGGCGTTCACGTACGCCAACTGGACCGCGTTGCTGCGGTCGCGCGAGACAAACGCCCCCGTCGGCTGGCCGTCGGGTGCGCCGGTCAGGTAGCCGACGACGACCACCGCCATGTCCGACGCGGTGGTCGTGTCGGCGCCGTCGTCCGCCGCGAGGACCGCGTTGGAGAAGAGGTCGGCGGCGACGACGGCGTCGCGCACGCCCCACGCCGCCTGGATGCCGAAGGCGCGCGCGTACTCCTGCGTGGGGTCGACGCAGAAGAAGCGGAAGGCGCGCTCGAGGTCGCCGCCGACGGCGAGCAGGGCGGGCGACG
The DNA here is from genome assembly GCA_921293315.2 of Nemurella pictetii. Lineage (NCBI taxonomy): Eukaryota > Metazoa > Arthropoda > Insecta > Plecoptera > Nemouridae > Nemurella > Nemurella pictetii. Next base: position 2,654,472 of record OV121120.1, on the reverse strand, counting down.
GCTCGCCGCCGCCGTGCACCAGCATCTTGACGTACACCTCCATGACCTTGACGAGCAGCCAGTCGTCCATCGGCAGCCGCGACGCGTTGGCGATCAGCTCGCCGCCCAGACGCTGCACGACGGCGTCGTCCGTCGCGACGCCGAGCCGTGCGCGCGCGTCCTCGTCGAAGACCACGTCGGAGACGGCGAACGCGATGAACTGGCCGCCGTCGCGACGCTGCAGGAAGTTGCCGGCGAGGCTGCAGTTGCACGCGTGCACGGCGCCGACGTCGACCAGTCGGCAGCTCAGCGCCGACCAGGCGTCCAGCGCGCGGCTCCAGAAGGCGCAGCCAAGGCGCGTGTCGTAGCGCGACTGGTCGAGGTAGAGCTCGACGAACTGCCCGCCGTCGGCGTCGGCGTCGGCGTCGCGGGGCACGAGGACCACGTCGACGACGCGGCTGCCGAGGATGCGGCCGGCGACGTCGGGCGGCGGACGCAGGAACACGTCGACCGTGTAGACGAGGAACGCGTAGCGCGCGTTCCGCTCGACCACCGCCGGCGACACGTGCACGGCGAGCAGCGCATCTCCGGCGAACGCCTCCTCCGGAGCGTACGTCGCCGCAGTCCACGTGCGGATGCTGAAGTTGGTGACGGCGTGGTCGTATGCGAAGGCGACCACCGCGGCGGCGCCATCCGCGTGACACACGGCGCCGAACCGCTCCGCGCTGTCCACCTGCGTGGGCTCGCACGCATTGCGCACGACCACCGCACGCGTGTCCTCGACGACGCTCTCGCGCTCGCCGGCGTCCAGGCGGTACGTGCCGTCCGTGCGCAGCAGCAACAGGTAGACGAGCCTGAGCGCCTTGTCCACCGTGCGCTGCCCGAGCGTGTAGCTGCGCAGCGCGGCCAGCGCGGCCACCGCGCCCTCGATGAACACCGTGTCCTGGTAGTCCATCAGCGACTCGTCGCCGCTCTCGTGGGAGTCACGCACGCGGTACTCGTAGGCGAGCAGCGTGGCGCGCGTGCGCGACTCGGCGAAGTGCGCGGCGAGGTCGCAGGTGCACACGCCGCGGTAGAGCGCCGGGTCTGCGCGGCAGCCGCGCGCAGTCCACGCGCCGAGCTGCGCGCTCCAGTACGCGCAGGCGTACTGCGTGGCACGCGACGCCGCCAGATCCTGGCTGCCGAGGAACATGTGCACCGGCTGCTCGGCGTCGGCGTCGGCGGCGTACGGCGTCAGCACGACGTCCATGACGCGCGTTTTGACGGCGTCGTGGTCGCCGACGCGCACGACCGGCCGGAAGTACTTCCCGGGAGGGTAGAGCAGGAAGGCGTAGCGCCGGTTCCGGGCGATCAGCGCGCCAGAGAAGAGCACGGCGAAGTCCATCTCGGAGGCGAAGAGCAGGTTGAGGTCGACGTCGTGCTGGCGGAACAGCGCCGTCTGGTGGCCGACGTCGTGGAACAAGCCGAAGCCCGCGGGGGCGTCGAGACGGTAGGCGTCGAGGTCGACGACGAACGCGGCGAGCTGCGCGTTGCGGCGCCCGGCGAACGCGCCGCCGGCGTCGGCGGACACGCCGGCCAGCACGGCGGCGACGTCGGATATCAGCTGCTCGCTGCTGCCGTTCTTCAGCACGGCGGCGTCGAATAGCATCACGTTGAACAGCTGGTCGGACACCAGCGCGTCGAGCGCGTCGCCGCCGCTGCAGTTGCGCGCGAGGACGCCGATCAGCGCCGCGTAGCGTCGCATCTCGGCGACGTCGCCGGCGTCGCGGACCGACGCCCGTCCGACGGCGTCGCGCTCGACGAGGTCGTCGTCGAACGCGTACAAGATGTACTCGGTCCACGGCCGGTTGGCCGCTGCGTCGCACAGACACGTGACGTTACGCGGGATCTCCCAGGAAACGATGAGTTTACAGTCTGCCGTCGACCAATCGGCGTCGACCCAGGACGCGCATGCGTAGCGGACGTTGGGCCGCGGCGGCTGCGCGGTCCAGCGTAGGATCACCATGTCGAGGTACTCGAAGTCGGGACACGATCGGTTGGTTTCGGTCGCGTCCGCCAGTCCGTCGGGTTGGTGTACGAGCATCATGTCGACGAGCTGGAAACGCGTGATGGGGAACGTCGTCAAGGGCAACGGCCGTAGTGCGCCGGCGTCGGGAGGGTACGCGACGAACCCGGCGCTGGTGTCGTTGGATACGAGGCACATGACGGACAGCTCGAAGTGGTCCGCTGCGTGGATGGAAGAGCCTCGGAAGTTTTGTCGGTACTCGTCTTCTGGCGGCTCGAGGTATTGCACGATCTTGACAATAACGTCCGTTGTGTTGTCCTCGGCGTTGTCCTCGAGCGTGGAGGCGATGTCGGCAATCACGGCGACCACGTCGGCTGTGATGCGGGAGGCGGTGACGGCGTCGTGGGTCCCGGGGTCGAGGCGTACGATAGCGTGGAGGAGATAGGCGAGGTCGCTGAGGGCTGAGAGGTTTTGTGGCTGCAACGTGAGGCTGTGTAGACGCTGGGAGGCGTCGGCGAGCGATGTGATGGGAGGCGTTGTGGTCGGAGGTTCGTGTTCTGTGCGTCTTGTCTCATATGCCGTCTCGGTGGTAGCTGGTTCATGGACGACGTCGATGACAAGCGGCAAAGGCTCGTGAGGCACTAGGACACTAGTCGTTGCTAGTGTCGCAAGCAGAACCAGTTTTGCGAAGAGCGGCGTGTTCATGTTGTCGGGCGGTATTTTTATAATTATGGGGTGTAAATTTCGTCCGATTCCTGTCGAGTTCGGACGTGAACTGTACGAGCAGGACAAACTGTGATATTCCAACACTTTTAACGAAACACAGCACTTAGGTTTAGTCTGTAGATAAGCTGCAATCTTATCCGTTTGGCTATTTTAGTAATGGTTTTTTAATGTTCAAGGTAAAGGGTGATAGAGGGAGTAGGATTCATTCATGGAATTGATTTCAGGCGTAAAATCAGTAGGTAGGTGGTGATATCAGTAACTATTCTAAACGCTAGTAAAATTGTATTCCACATGACACATGACAAGTTTGTTGGTGTTGATATTCCTATCGGTGGCTCTTAAAGATGATTGTTTGGCGGAGTGTTTCAGAGCCATGGAAAGATGGTTGTGAAGCTTGCGGTTCTGCTCCGATTTGAATGACTTTTGGTCCTGAAAAGGACCACAAAGATGATTGTTGGCCGTGCTCGTGAGTCGTGTGAATGTGCAACGCGTGGATGGGGCGAGAGGGTGAAGGAAAGGGTGAGAGGGAAAACTAACGTGCTAAGATTAGAAAAAGACAAGCGTCTCAAGAAAGTAATGACACTGAAATTGATTTGATTGTGGTGGCATCAGGCATCATTTTCAAACGACGCGGAGAGATTTGTAGTCGACATTTTAATTGTACGATCTTGTAAAATTTCTTAGCTGTTTTTTCCACCGTTGGGAAGCATCCACTCGTTGATAATCGATACGAGAGGTGTGCAAATTATGTGAGCTACTTCCTTCAGCACGTCGTCACACGGTATTTCGTCTAATCCGTCAGAGTGGTTGTTATGGTTGACTTTCTTTATTATATTAAATGTTTCAATCTCAGTTTATTTATTTATTTATTTATTTGATAGTAAACAATGCAAGTATTACAATAAGTAATGTTGGCAAGGTCTTAAATTGGTTAATATTATCTTCTATCGGATTATTTTCTTTCTTCTGTTATCCATTCCATAAATTTTTTCTTAAATGACTTAATGTTCATGTCTTCTGTGCTTATCATCATATTCTAATTAATTTTATTCCAATCTATTCCTGTTCTGTTTAAAAATGAAAATTTTCCTATATCTGTTTTCGATGTTTTGATGTAGACTTTCTTACCATGTGTTTTTCTGTTTCCCTGTCGCAAGCTGTCATTGGCAATTTTCTTGGAAAGTTCTTGCCACCCATCATTGCCCATCATTGCTCTGTAATAATTCAATATTCTCTGATCTTTTCTTCTCGCCTCTAATGGACACAATCCCAGTTCCTTTACCATCAGAGAGGGACTTCCATGCAATTTTTCTTCTGTTATTTGTCCTAAAACAGTTTTCTTCAAGATTTTCCAACGCTTCTTGCCGCTAGCCTTTGTACCTTTTCAATGTTCATTATTTCAATCTTTTTGTGAGGGTCCCATACCGAAGATGCATATTCGATTATTGGCCTAATTAGAGTCAGATATGCCTTTTCTTTGATTTCTTTATTTGTACCATAAATTTGTCTCATTATAAAATTGTTCTTGGATGCAGAAAAATAACATTGTTAATTTCATTGCCTTGTCTTGCTTTGCTGGTCCTAACCTTACCACTCTGTACCATTATTATTTTGACAAGCGGGGCAATGTTCGCTGGGACTTTTAACGATCATGCTCGTGATGCGTCACGCTGATGACTCGATCAGGAATGCCGAGGATGGAGAGGTTCGAGCCGACAGAGTGGCCTGGCAGTACGAGGCAGGGAGCCGAGTGAGTAGGTCGAACTTGTACAAGTCGTGGACGAGGCTTTTCGGTCGGAGTGTGGGTGTTCAGAGAGTCAGGCAGTGGGCGGTCGTTTTGGCCAAGGAGGTCTGCTCCGATCACCTTCTGACTCCCCCAATTCTTTCGCTACTTAGGATAACACAAGTAAATAGCGTGGCGCCCAACTCTTGTATGTCCCTCGGGTTTGTTAGCTTAGTTTAGTAGCTTTAGTTTAGATCTTAGTTAACCTTAGTTTTAGATAAGAGATTGACCGGGTGGGCGTAGCGCAGTCACCACCCTATCCCTCCTCCTTCAACACTCTCCTCGGCGGACATAAAGATAAATAATGGAGTGCACCTTGACGCGAATTGTTTGTTTATCGATGTGTACGATTTTCTTGTATCTAAGCAAGTACTCTAATGGAATTTCGATAAGACTATCACTTTTAGTATTTGGTGACTCGGTTTATCTCTTGCACCTCACAATGGAAATTGATAAATGCCATTAAAACAATGCTTGGAAAAAGCAACAAACCCAACTATATTATTTTCAAGTAAAACCATAAAAACGTGCAATAATAATAACGTGGAATGATAAATGTAAGCGACCAGTAGCGCTAGCAACACTCGCCTGTAAAACCACTCCTGGCATCCAGACAAATCCACCTTGTCACCAAAATATCAAACACCACATCGTTTTGGACAAAAACACTACCTTCCATTAGATACCAACCGACAAGACGTGTTTTTACCTTCACATTTGACATCAATCAAATCATCGAGCTTCACTCAAGCTCTATTTCTTTGTTCTTTGTTCCTCAGGTGCCTCTATCGTTCCCTATATCCTGGAATTTCCCAAAGCTATGTGCTGTGGTCCATTTAATATATTTTCTCATCTATAAATTCAAGCATTTTAAAATAAATACACTTTGAGAACACTGGATGGAAGGCTTTAGGACGCATTTTTATGTATATTTAAACGTCCAAAAGTAAGACAGAATTCGAAGCTTTTCAAATGTTCGACACTAAAAAAAAGGGAAACCTCAAATTCATATCAAGCTCAACTTTAGCACGAACATCATATTATTAAAATTAGTTGGTAGGCCGTGTGACGAAGACTTGTTGATAAGAGTCAAAGTTTCGACGGTTGATAAACTGCCTGTTGTTCACGGCGAGCGATTATAAAACCACACGCGAGGCCGAGTATAAAATATTCCCAAAGTCGCTACATGATAATAATGCAATGCTAGCAGTGAGGTACAAGGTCTTGGTCTAAACAGTGTCACCGACGATGTCTTCGCGTAGGCTCGTTCTGTCGATGTTGGCGTTGCAAGGCCTCGTCACAGCCGCCGTCGAGCCCCTAACGACCTCAGGAGACAGCCGGCTCGCAACGCAGAGCGAGCCAGGCATCTTCGACGACCAGGACTACGAGCAGGTCATCGCAACGGCATTCACCAACGCCACTTCCATCTTCGACAAAGGTGAGGCACTGCTTCGAAATGCATCGAAGATCCTTGTCGACGACGACGTGTTGGCTTTTAAAATGATCAAGATCTATGACAAGATCTTGTCGTTCGCTGGTAAGGTGCCCGTCTGCCAGATACAATGGCAACAGGTCTTGGACGACCTGGAGCTGGCTTTCAGCCGCTATCACGTCGATCCCACGGTCGGCGTGGCAAAATTCATGAGCACAAGTTCTAGCGACAAGAGCACCGCCGCCGCCGTGCAAGAGATCCCGAGCACGGCGATGCTGTTGCTGGGATACCAGCCACCCACGGCTGCCGTTGACCAGCGCAATATCGGGGTACTCTTCAGGAGGGATCAACCCAACGAGGGACAATTCATTGTCTCGCAGAATCAAGTGGGAGCAAACACTTCTTTGGCGTGCTTTGTGCTCGGCAATGAGATGCTGGTCGCCAATCGATTGATTTGTTTGATGTACGGTTCGAACATGTCGTCGTACCCGACGTTGATGACGTCATGTACGGTGCTGAGTTACCGTCAAGTCGACGTGTTCCTGGCGTTCCAGCCCGAGGCCACGTCGGAGTCGAAACGACCGTCGCAAGCCATCGAGGTCGGCGTAGTGTTTCAGCCGACCGATGATCGGAAGACCAGCGTCAGCACCGCGTGCAAGTCCTGGGGAGACCACGTCGCCAAATGGACGACGGACGTGTGCCGCGCGGTGCAGTCGGTCGCCGGGGCAACCACCTGCAAGTGTAACGTCACGGAGCGCAAGATGACGCGCGTGCTTGTCTACGAGTACACGGAACTGGCCGACTTCATGCCCGCTTCGGTGTACAGTGGCTCGAGCATCGTGTTCTTCGTCGGCGCCTCGCTTCTTCCGATCGGCTTCGCGGTCGTCATGGCGAAGTCGCTTCTGTTCCGACCTGGCACGGGGAGTTCGACGATCCGGTCATCGTGCAGCTGGCCACGTGCCTCTGCGTCAGCATCTCCCAAGAAGCCCACCTGGACGCCGAGTGCGCCGCTCTGATCACATTACATCTTGGTCACAGTCCTCAATACATCTAATCTGCCTCGCCGCATCACCGACGCCCCGGACACCTCCACCAATAGCTCTCACCTCAAGGCATACCTTGTCCAGAACCCCATCTTCACTCTCCGAGAATTCTGCTGCTGCAGTTAGGTGAGCAACGTCAGCTTCATGGAGTACGCGTTCAAGACAAGAGGAAGAGATACCGGGCCCCATGCTTCTTGTAATGGCCGGATGTAGTTATGCAGTGGTTTATCTACATTGGACCAGCAGGTTCTTCGGGCGCTTCTGTCGTAGCATTATCAAGAAGTGAGCAAATAAATATTGTGACAAGCAAACAGCTGATGCAAACAAGCTGATCGAGTTGAAGTGCGCGTAGCAATCAACATCTGAATCACAGAACAAATTTATTTGTGTTATAACTTTTTAACAAAATAAATTAATAGAATCCACGATAGAAACATTCTAATGCAGATTAACAACCTCAGCGGATGCCGTGGTCGTCTGGCCTACCCGCCATATCGTTCACACCTTCATGGGGTTCACTCGCAGTCGCAGCAGAGATCCACTTCTGAATATTACGTGCAGTAATTTTAAGTAGGACACTCTCCTCTATCATTGAGTAAGGTTATTTTTAAAAACTTGGTCACCATTTCCGTTCAAGAAACTTGTAAATCTTGAAATGTCGCCGACTGCCGAGAAGCTGGACGTGGACAGCGTAGAAAAAACGCCCTTCAAGCCCGACGTCGACGATGGATGACGATGTGGGGCACCTCGGCTACGTCAGCGTCATCTTCGCTATGCATGGCACTAAAATTGTTGGTTTTTGAAATGTTTCCAAGCGTTACTTTGAATTGCAATGCAACACGTTTTTAGGAAATATGGGTTTGGTTCGTTTTTGAGTATAGTAATGTGTGGATCTGCGATTGATGTTCTATGACGAGGTAGGGATCTTTTATGTTCATGGCATTGTCGATATAATAATAATAATAATAATAATAATAATAAATCGTTTATTTCCAGGACTTAATCTTTACAGATATTGGAACGTCATACATCGTACTTTACATAGTCATAATTTTTACATAAAAATTCGTTTACACTGTAGAAGCATTCTTTTACAAGAAATTGTTTTAATACTAATTTGAAACTGCTCTGATTGCGGGTTGTTTTTATTTTCGAGGGTAGTGCATTGTACAATATTGAACCCGCATACCGGGACATTTATCTGATACTCTTAGTCTCCTTTTTTTAATGTGCATATCATTAATTGCTCTAGTGTCGTGATTGTGCACCTCTGCATTCTCCATTGACAGGTCATGGTTTATTACATACATTATAGTGTTATAAATATATAGACTGTGGAGGGTAAGAATGCCGAGACAGGAATTTGAAACGAAGCAGCAACAGCTGGCAGTGGGACAGCGAGCTTCGAAGCCGGCACCTCGGCGATCCACCAGTTGTCTGCAAGCTGTTGACGTCGCCGACTCGAACCCGGGACCGACGCCGGCTGCTGCGCCTGCGTGTTCTTGTTATCAACGCCCGGCTAATAAATACACTCAACCTTAAAATGCGCAGGTTTCGATTGTTTATTCCAACCCTGTGAGAATTTCCATTATCATGTCTTGTCTTGTCACATTTTCGCTTTTTGCTTGTCATTAAAGGAGGGTGAAGCAGAGTAATTTTACTGATTTAATTTGCCACCCGCAAACAGTTTACATATCCAGGTTTTCAGGGAAGTTTCAGACACAAGACATATTTTGCATGACGATGTTTTCAAAGACAAAATCAATGCATAAAATTATCTAGATGATTAGGTTTAGATAAAAAAAAAATTATCTAGATATAGATAAAGATGACCATCTCAAAAATTATCTAGATAAAGATAATAGATAAAAAAATGTATCTAGATCTAGATACATTTTATTTTATCTTTTTTTATCTAGATAAGTCACAACACTGATTCTAACACAGATCGCAAGAGAATTTGATCTGAGACTCACTAGTATTCGAATAAGAAGCTGAATCTGATCCTTGCTCAACATCGAAGCAGTGGTCCAGTGGATAGCGAGCTCGCCGCTGACGACTGGGATTTGCTGGACCCGGGTTCGATCCCCGTTTCATGCGCAGCTTTTTGGCATTGCCCTTAATGTGACTACTTCGTCGTCAATGTTAACATTGGCAAGGAAATCTCTGTATTATCGACAGTGGCGTAGTACTGGACTTTACGGAGAATTTCTGTCCTGGTACCTAGTGACAGCGTGGTGCATTGGATTGCACGCTGGCTTTCTAGCCAGGGACAGAGGCGTCCCGGGTTCGATCCCAGTCTTCGACGTGGCTTTTTGGCGACGTTGAGCCCATGCAAACATCTCGACACAAGGACGCTGAACAGAGAACGTCGACTTCGGCATCAGCGACGCAAGCAGCTCACGTCGGCAACTTCCCTAAAAGATCACAACTACTGACCATGTGCAAAGAGTTGGTAGAATGCAGAGCAAGCTAGCATCAATGGCGTGGTGTAGTGGATAGCACTCGTGTCTGGCAAGCTAGCGGAACGGGTTCAAAGCCCAGCGCCTCCGCTTTTTGGAACTTCCAATTCAATTGGACTTGTATAATTGTACAGGTCTCTACTGAGATATCGTAGTAAGAGCAAGGAACAAGAAAAAAAATACCAAGTCACAGATTAATTTTAATTTAGCTAATAGATGGCGCTGTCTATTTTTTTTATCACTAATTTACGTTTCGAGCAAACTGTTTGGTTCAGTCTAGTGAAGCTGCCTGGGGTGTTGGGGTGGGACGTGTAACCCTCAGGATACAATCCAGATCGAGATAGCGAAGCATCTCTGGTTTGTGGAACCTGAAATTCAATTGAACTGGTACACTAGTAAAAGTATTTCAGTTGAGATATCGTTGTAAGAGTACAAATCACGGAAAAAAGTCACAGATTAGTTCTAAATTGTCAACAGATGGCGCTGTCTATCATGTTTTCTTATCACTAATTTGCGTTTTGAGCTAACTTTTTAGTTGGGGGGAGTGCATTTCCTTAGGGTGTTAGGGTGGGACGAATAATTCTCAGCAACAATCCGAACCGAGGTCGCGAAGCGACCGAGATTCGGACTTTTGCTCGACTAATTTAATTCATTCGCCCAATTTATTGCAAAAAAGTCTTCACGCGCTTCTCCCGCACCGGATTTGATCCCGGGACCTCTGTGGTGGGATCCAAGCACTGTAGCCGCTTGACTATGCAGTCGCCCTGCATCTCAGAAGATTTTTAGAGTACATGAACTACACGTTTCGGGGCGGATTTTCGTACTCATTAAAAATTCGATGATTTTTTTTTGAAAACCGTCGCCACCTCATCGGACCGCTATGATAATAGCGATCCAATCAGGTGACTTGTTCCCGGCCATCCGGGAGAGACGTCTGCTGCAGACATCTCAGCAACCCGCGCGGGATTAGAACCCAAGACCTCTGTGTTGCCAGTCAAGCACCTTGGCCAGGTGGCTGAGGTGATGACAAGTTCGTCGATACGTTAGTAGAGTATCTGAACTTCTCGTTCTGCATTCGAGACATAAGTCCAAAATGACGAGATGCAAACCCAGTGCAACGGGATTTGATCCCGGGACCTCTGTGTTAGTATCCTAGCACTCAATCCGCTAGGCTATGCAGACATCGTGCAGTAATGATGATTTTTAGAGGAGTTGAACTACACGTTTCGGGGCGGATTTTCGTACTTATTAAAAATCGGTGGTTTTTTTTCAAAACCTGAGAGGAACGCTATGATAATAGAATGTAACTTATCTTATAACTTATAACTAATAACTAGATAACTATAACAGATTTAAGTTCAGAGAAAACGAAGGTCCACCGAAATTTTCATCAAAATCCGTTTTGGCGTTTGGCCGGAATCGTGCGAACAAACACAAACAAACAAACAAACAAAAAAAAAAACATTCCGGATTTTTTTAACAGTAAAGTGTAATTGAAGATTTCGCTTCACTCGCTACGCTCGTTACGCTCATCAATTATCACTGAACATTTTAAATTGATCATAAAAGCCTCTAGGCTATGCGCACACGCAATATAATCGCGTTGAGGGTGAGCGTAAATATTACGCTCATCCAAAAAGTCAAGTATTACTAGGCTATGCGCACACGCAATATAATCGCGTTGAGGGTGAGCGTAAATATTACGCTCATCCACAACACGATTATATGAGTGTTCGCATAGCCTAGTAATACTTTTTTTTTTCCCCCAAATTGGTTTGGTACAAAACAATATTGATTTACTCAAGGTTGGCATGTTGGGTTCTCTTGAGATCACCGAAGTTAAGCAAAATCGCGCTAAGTCAGGTGTTTGATGGGTGACCATCATGCACACTTGGTCAGTTCTGTTCGGGAGAGAGGTCGGAGGGTTTGAAGTTAGTACGACAACTCGCCTTGCTTATCAACCTCTCGACAGCACGGATTAGCGGAGGAATCCTGTTGTTCGAGTTGTACCGTCCTTCGGAAGGGACGTAAAGCCGGTGGTCCCCTCGGTGCTTTTCGACAGGAGTAGGCTACGTGCCGGCACCGGGTTTCCCCTCCTCCCTTCTAGCCATAGGTCAGGTTCATCATCACCATTTCATTCACCGACGCCATTAGACCAGTACCACAGGGCCAGTTGTCAAAACAGTGCGTCGTTAAACACCAATAATCAATCAATCCTATTCCCTAATTTGTTTTACGATGCGTTATAGTTCGTTCTTGCAATCGATTAGGAAGGTTTTATTTTAATTTAGTTTCTGGTCTTGACTGAAACTCCAATCAACCATTTGGTTGAGTGCAAGTCTGCGTGTTATCCCTTACATACATTAAAAAATCTTACAATTTTATGATTTCACATAAAACATCATTGAGAAATGTCGTACCCACTGATCCACAGAAATTTTTTAAGAGTTACGCATTTTCGCCGATAGCTGGCACAAGTAGTAACATATCCTGATGTGGTTTCAGCAAGCAACCACATTATCCAATGAGAAAATAAATAACTCGTCTGTGGTTTCTTGGTGTAACCACTGACCTTCAAAGGGGTAATATTGCCAGCCGCGTCGGTTGTTAAATGCGTTGCATCGTCCGCAAAGGTGGTCAGTTTGGCCGTCGTGTGTTCGTATGCATTCACATCACTCGTGTGGATTACAAACAAAATATGCGAACGCATTGCAGCACTCCCACATTTACTGAATATACGTTAGTCTGAAAACGTATTTCTCTTGGGATTTATTATTTTGACTATTTGTTTTCTATTGTGAAGGAAAGTTTTGATCGATTATAAAATCCGTATGACACTCAGTTTGGTATCAATTACTACTTTGATTCAAAGTATCATAAAATCTAGCGAAATAGATCTACACAACCGTATCAATTAAAACACGAAAATCGGGAATTAACACGTTTTTTTTTCCATTTTGATGGTTAATCTCGGTCATGCCAAAGTCGCAGAAGTTTGCGAAGATTTTTAATCCGTGGATTTTTTTCTACGTGTGACAGATTGTTATTATTTCCAATCCATTATATAATCGGATTAGAGGGCAAGCACACGGGAAATCAACATGAACTCTTTTTTTCTAACATGCATCCATTTTCCATATCTCAACGTAAGATTTTTTTTTTTTTTTTTTTTAAAGAAACGCAGATACATATCTGGCCGTGACCACACAATGTGTTGGTATGGGAACTAAAATAGTATGTTAGTGGGTAATATAGTAAAATTACAATAATATGTATTAGTGTTCATTTTTTTTTCTAATTTATTTGAAAAACTCGTCAAGGGTATAAAAAGGGTGCATTTTGTGCTTTGAATTTTGTATAGTTTATTTTTTTTCTAACGACACCACAATCAATTAATGACATGTTCAATGAACGCATAATTTGCCTCTCTATAAGTGTTCGATTTTAACACAGCAGCACATCCCGCGATTCCGCTGTCGAAGCCAGCAGACCGTCGGCTCAAAATTGTCATGAAGTGATTGAATTTGGTAACGTTGGATGCTGCCACCAGCTTATGTAAAATTGTCATGAAGTGATTGAATTTGGTAACGTTGGATGCTGCCACCAGCTTATGTAAAATTGTCATGAAGTGATTGAATTTGGTAACGTTGGATGCTGCCACCAGCTTATGTAAAATTGTCATGAAGTGATTGAATTTGGTAACGTTGGATGCTGCCACCAGCTTATGTAAAATTGTCATGAAGTGATTGAATTTGGTAACGTTGGATGCTGCCACCAGCTTATGTAAAATTGTCATGAAGTGATTGAATTTGGTAACGTTGGATGCTGCCACCAGCTTATGTAAAATTGTCATGAAGTGATTGAATTTGGTAACGTTGGATGCTGCCACCAGCTTATGTAAAATTGTCATGAAGTGATTGAATTTGGTAACGTTGGATGCTGCCACCAGCTTATGTAAAATTGTCATGAAGTGATTGAATTTGGTAACGTTGGATGCTGCCACCAGCTTATGTAAAATTGTCATGAAGTGATTGAATTTGGTAACGTTGGATGCTGCCACCAGCTTATGTAAAATTGTCATGAAGTGATTGAATTTGGTAACGTTGGATGCTGCCACCAGCTTATGTAAAATTGTCATGAAGTGATTGAATTTGGTAACGTTGGATGCTGCCACCAGCTTATGTAAAATTGTCATGAAGTGATTGAATTTGGTAACGTTGGATGCTGCCACCAGCTTATGTAAAATTGTCATGAAGTGATTGAATTTGGTAACGTTGGATGCTGCCACCAGCTTATGTAAAATTGTCATGAAGTGATTGAATTTGGTAACGTTGGATGCTGCCACCAGCTTATGTAAAATTGTCATGAAGTGATTGAATTTGGTAACGTTGGATGCTGCCACCAGCTTATGTAAAATTGTCATGAAGTGATTGAATTTGGTAACGTTGGATGCTGCCACCAGCTTATGTAAAATTGTCATGAAGTGATTGAATTTGGTAACGTTGGATGCTGCCACCAGCTTATGTAAAATTGTCATGAAGTGATTGAATTTGGTAACGTTGGATGCTGCCACCAGCTTATGTAAAATTGTCATGAAGTGATTGAATTTGGTAACGTTGGATGCTGCCACCAGCTTATGTAAAATTGTCATGAAGTGATTGAATTTGGTAACGTTGGATGCTGCCACCAGCTTATGTAAAATTGTCATGAAGTGATTGAATTTGGTAACGTTGGATGCTGCCACCAGCTTATGTAAAATTGTCATGAAGTGATTGAATTTGGTAACGTTGGATGCTGCCACCAGCTTATGTAAAATTGTCATGAAGTGATTGAATTTGGTAACGTTGGATGCTGCCACCAGCTTATGTAAAATTGTCATGAAGTGATTGAATTTGGTAACGTTGGATGCTGCCACCAGCTTATGTAAAATTGTCATGAAGTGATTGAATTTGGTAACGTTGGATGCTGCCACCAGCTTATGTAAAATTGTCATGAAGTGATTGAATTTGGTAACGTTGGATGCTGCCACCAGCTTATGTACGAAGCCCTGATCAGCAGAAGTGATTGAATTTGGTAACGTTGGATGCTGCCACCAGCTTATGTAAAATTGTCATGAAGTGATTGAATTTGGTAACGTTGAATGCTGCCACCAGCTTATGTAAAATTGTCATGAAGTGATTGAATTTGGTAACGTTGAATGCTGCCACCAGCTTATGTAAAATTGTCATGAAGTGATTGAATTTGGTAACGTTGAATGCTGCCACCAGCTTATGTAAAATTGTCATGAAGTGATTGAATTTGGTAACGTTGAATGCTGCCACCAGCTTATGTAAAATTGTCATGAAGTGATTGAATTTGGTAACGTTGAATGCTGCCACCAGCTTATGTAAAATTGTCATGAAGTGATTGAATTTGGTAACGTTGAATGCTGCCACCAGCTTATGTAAAATTGTCATGAAGTGATTGAATTTGGTAACGTTGGATGCTGCCACCAGCTTATGTAAAATTGTCATGAAGTGATTGAATTTGGTAACGTTGGATGCTGCCACCAGCTTATGTAAAATTGTCATGAAGTGATTGAATTTGGTAACGTTGGATGCTGCCACCAGCTTATGTAAAATTGTCATGAAGTGATTGAATTTGGTAACGTTGGATGCTGCCACCAGCTTATGTACGAAGCCCTGATCAGCAGAAGTGATTGAATTTGGTAACGTTGGATGCTGCCACCAGCTTATGTAAAATTGTCATGAAGTGATTGAATTTGGTAACGTTGGATGCTGCCACCAGCTTATGTACGAAGCCCTGATCAGCAGGCTGAGCGGTCAAGACACTAGAAATGTGGGTTCCTCGAGACGAAACTCGAGTGTATAAGTGAGGCGAATCGAAGAAATAGTACACAACGCAGTTTATTGAATCTAGCAATAAGAATTTTGAATTTAATTACAAAAAAATGTAAACTTACAAGATTTCAACAAGAACCAGTGTTCCCCTCGCAAGAACCAAGAGTAAAGTGTGCTCAGATCTGTCTCTGAAGATGGCTGGAGCTTCCTATTTCCCTTCGAAACACCCCTCAATATCCTGTTCTTACAAAGGGTTATCTTGGGTGGGTGGTCAATGACTGACCCCAATATGAAAATAATCCTTATCGAGTACTCTGCAAAGAATTGCCGTTAGGCGATGCTATTTACAGTGGTACAAACAATACTGAATTTACAGTGACCAATAGGTTTAATTCAATTTTCAATTTGTCAATCATTTTACTCAGCATATTTGGAACAAGGTTAACATAAATAATAATAATAATCAATTTTATTTGTCCGTTAGGGTCAATGATTTTTTGTACAGCAAAAAAACACAAATTAAGGCCTTCTCAAAGTCATCCGGCTGGCCAGGCCTGTCGATATTACTTCTTCCTCTTCTTCACTCTTCTCTTCTTCTTCTTCCATTTCCACTAACGCTTTCCATGCTTCTTTATCTTCCCACAATTTCTCTAACTCTACCTTCTTCCAATTCCTTTGTCTCTTCTCTAAATCTTCTTTAATCAAACCACTCCACTTCTCTCTCGGTCTTCCCACCTTTCTTCTTCCGACTACAGTTTTTTCAAATCCTCTCTTGGGCATTCTTATCTCATCCATCCTTTTCACATGTCCAAACCAACGTAGTCTTTCTCTTCCCATCTTAAATCCTAATCTTTCCACACCTAATTCTTTTCTGATTTTGCTACTTCTTACTTTATCCATTTTTGTCACCCCGTTTACACTTCTCAGGAACTTCATTCCTGCTGCCTCCACCATTCTTCCCTCATTTCCTCCCATCGCCCATGTCACTGCCGCATATGTCAATATCGGTATGAAGTACATGTTGTACATGATCAATTTACATTTTACTGGGAACTTTTTCTCCCACAGTAATTTTCTAACTGATTGATAAAATATTTCTGATTTCCGCACTCTGTCTTTCACCTCTCCATCTATTTTAGCCTTCTTATTTAATTCACTCCCCAAATATTTAAAAACCTCCACCTCTTTCAATTCCTTGTTTTTTAGTATTAATGCAGCTCTTCCTCTAGGATTATTTTTTCTTTCCATTGTCATTACTTCGCTCTTTTCCTGGCTGATTTGTAATCCCATCTTCTTAGCTTCTTCACTCCATCTGTTTATCTTTTCTTGTAACTCTTCCCTACAGTCTCCCCAAATAAGCACATCATCGGCATATATTATCGTTCGTGATTCTAATCTTTCATTTTTCTCTACCGATCTCAATAATTCATCCATTACAATCAAAAAAAGAAATGGAGATAACACACTACCTTGTCGAACACCTTCTTCAACCACAAACCATTCAGTTCTTCCCACATCTGTCTGGACACAACTGCTGCTGTTCTTGTAAGTTGATCTTATCCTTTCTATCAGTCCACTTCTTACATTTTTCTTCTTAAGGCAATCCCACACTATTCTTCTTGGTAGTCTGTCGTATGCTTTTTCCAAATCTATAAAAACCATGTGCATATCTTGTCCACTCTCCCACCTTCTCTCCATGATCTGTCGTATTGTAAAAATGGCATCAATCGTAGCCCGGCCCCTTCTGAAACCGCATTGCTCTTCACGTATACCTTCCTCCACATATCCTTTCAATCTCAAGTCAATTATCTTTTCATATAATTTTGCGCATTGACACATCAAAGTTATTCCCCTATAGTTTCCACATACTTTCCGATCTCCTTTCTTAAAAACTGGTACAATTACTCCTTTACTCCAATCTTCTGGGATCTTCTTTTCTTTCCATATTGTGAGAATTACATATTGTGAGAAGTCAAGATGGCGGCTACTGTATAGACGTGGATTCGCTCACTCCTAAATAAGTGTCTGGTGTTGGTGTGTGGTGTTAATATTTCAACTGATCTTTTGCAAAGGAGCTATATTTGAAACCTGAAGGCGGGAGGAGTGTGCTAATATGTCAAAAACACGACATGGGGGTAAGCAGCGGGTAGACAAAGTGGTAGTAGCTGAACACGGCTTTGGAGGTGAAGCCGCCATTAAGCAAGGCGAGAAGTCTAACCTGCCAGGGACCCCGGATTTTGACCTTGACATAAATGTCGAGCCAAACATCGTATCGCTCTCTGCTGCCGTCAAGTCAATGCTAAAAACGATGAAAGAGATGGTCACTGCAATGAACTTTCAAGCTAAAATGTATGACCAGCTCCTCGTGGAAAACAAACAACATACCAAGCAGATGGAGACCATAATAGCC
The DNA here is from genome assembly GCA_921293315.2 of Nemurella pictetii. Classification (NCBI taxonomy): domain Eukaryota; kingdom Metazoa; phylum Arthropoda; class Insecta; order Plecoptera; family Nemouridae; genus Nemurella; species Nemurella pictetii. Next base: position 2,636,792 of record OV121120.1, on the reverse strand, counting down.
GAACTGAATTCGTGTAAAAGTGAAAACACAAAACTCAAGAAAGAAAACCAAGAACTAGACAGCAAAATTAACGAACTGGAGCAATATTCCAAGAATTACAACATTGAAGTACAGGGTATTCCTATGAACAAAGATGAAAACGTGTATGAAATAGTCGCTGAAGTCGCTGGCCGTCTAGGAGTCGAAGTCGATGTGACGGACATTGAACTCTGCCACAGACAGCGTCCGAAGGCAAAATCGTCAACCCCTCCAGCGATCATCGCAAAATTTTATTCTCGAAGACTCAAAAATGACATCATCGCTGGGAAGCGTAAGGCAAAGGACCTTACTGCTTCGCACCTCGGATACAAAGACTGCAACTTTAAAGTGTACGTTAACGATCATCTTACAAGTAAAAATAAAAACTTATTCTGGCTTGCCAGGAACACACGTAGCATTGGCTACAAGTTTTCCTGGACAAGTGGAGGGAAGATATTCATCAGGAAAAATGAGACGTCAGAAGTTATTCGTATCACTAACCCTGGCGATATACCGTTGGCATAGATATTTTCCTAACTTGCACAAACCCTTTATTGTATCTCATATCTATATTTAAAAATGGCGTGGAAAAACGATAATGTCGATTATCAAATTGCTACTAATATATATCAATCAGTAAATGATGTTAATGAGAAAGTTTTAAAATCTAAACTAAATATATTTCATGTAAATATAAGGAGTGTACGGAAAAATTTTGATCAGTTATGCGTTCTGCTTGACCAATTTAAACCAATTTTTGATATTATTTTACTAACAGAAACACATCTTCAAATTGACGAGCCAATTAACTTACCGGGATACAATACTTTCTATTTTAACGCTAAAAACTCTTCTTTTGACGGCATTATCATTTTTGTCAATTCAGACAAAGTAAGAGATCTCAATGTTTACAAACTTCAGAGACTGACCTCTGCAAATGCAGCTATCGTAGAGTTCATAATAGAACAATCATCCTACCAAATCATAGCGGTATATAGATCACCATCAATAAGTGTCAAAACCTTTATCGATGAGCTGGAACCTATAATTAGTGAGCCATCAAAACATGATATGCAATTGATAGTTGGGGATGTAAACATTGACTTAATTAGCCCTACAAAAAATAGAGATGAATACCTGAACATAATGCATTCAAACGGATTCTGCTCATACATTAATGTCCCAACTAGAGTCACTGATAAGACCAGAACATGTATAGATCATGCATTTATAAAAACATCATCTTTAAGACAATCGAAAGCCTGTGTAATCGAAACGTACATAACCGATCACTACCCTATAGTAATTGGCATTGATGAACAGAATAGTAATTTCTCAACATGCAAACAAACAGTCTGCTCGAAAATCAACGAACCAGAGCTTAAAGCTATTTTGATGATGGAAACATGGGATGAAACTTATGAGTGCGAGAACCCTGATGATGCATATAACTCATTTTTGACTACTTTTCAAAAACACGTAAAGAATTCTACAACATACACTCATATAAGAACCAACTCTAAACTGAAAAAACTAAAGCCGTGGATCACTACCGGCATCATTGTAGCCATTAGGAAGCGTGACAAACTACATAAACACATCTTAAAACTTCAGCTTAGCTCAAGCGATAAGACTGTGCTCAATCTTCTTGCATCTAAGTACAAAACCTATAGAAACCTATTGACTGCACTCATACGGAAAGCGAAACACTTATATTACAAAAAAATTATCAATGAAAATATTAACTCCCCTCCAAAACTTTGGAAAACGATAAACGAAATACTTGAAAAGAAAGGTAAATCTTCGTTAGAAATTCATAAACTCCAAGCAGATGACAATACTCTAATGATAAGTGACCCACAACAAATAGCAGATGAATTTGTAAAATACTTCTCTGGTATTGGAAAGAAAATGGCTCAGAATATTACCTGCCCAAATAAACCTGTGGTATCCGAATGTGAAAGAAATGAAATAGATCGAATTCATAACAACCCAAACATGACTTTAGCCCCAGTTACCACTCAAGAATTAATAAAAGAAATAAATTCGTTAAAAGACAGATCGATGAGTGGTGATGACGAAATCAGCGGGAAAACAATAAAAATGGCTAAATCTTATATAATTGGCCCCCTAGAACACATTTTTAATTTAGCTTTTGTACATGGGACATTCCCAAGAGGAATGAAAACCGCGAATATAATTCCTATTTATAAAAGCGGGGATGCTACTAAAACTGCTAACTATCGACCTATCTCTTTAACAAACAATTTTGCAAAACTTTTAGAAAAGTGTATGAAATCACGCCTAATGTCATTTATGGAAAAAACATCCTTCCTATCTCTAAATCAATACGGTTTCCGCCCAAAGTTAGGAACTGAAGATGCTATACAAAACCTGATAAGCTTATTGTATTCTTATTTAGATAATGGAGAAAAGGTGATTGCCGTCTACCTAGACCTGGCCAAGGCTTTTGACACGGTCGACCATAGTATTCTCCTTGAGAAAATGTCTAATATGGGAATCAAGGACACTGTGCTCCAACTTTTCAAAAATTACTTGGAAGAAAGGCCTCAGAAAGTTGTAATTAATGGCAAATTTATAAGCAAAGACATAGCAGTTGATTGCGGAGTCCCGCAGGGCACTGTACTAGGCCCGATACTATTCCTTATATATATTAATCAACTCTGCAATCTTAACTTGGACGGAAAAATTATAACATATGCGGATGATACCGTTCTGGTCTGTAGTGGCTTAAATTGGGATGAAACTTTTAAAGTAGCAAACAATACATTAAAAACTGTACACAAATGGCTAAATACCAATTACTTAACACTAAACAAAACAAAGACTGTATATATGACATTGACGATCAATAACCGAACGCAGCCTAAAGAGGGTCATTGTATAAAACTGCATACTGAACAATGCTCCAGTGATGATTGCAATTGTACTCTCATAAGTAAAGTAAAAAATGTCAAGTATCTTGGAATAACTATTGATGAAAATTTAAAATGGAATCAACAAATTGACCAAATTCTTTCAAAAACTAGATTCTTAATGTTACAGTTTTACCATTTAAAAAATATTGTCAACAAAACTCTCATTCTCATCATTTACAAGGCCATCGCACAAACAATATTCCAATATGGTATGATTGGATGGGGTGGATGCTGTAAAAACAATTACTTAAAAATTCTAGCCATTCAAAAAAGAATATTAAAAGTTGCTTTAAAAAAAACTATAACATATTCATCAAGCAAATTATTCCAAGATGCTAATGTTTTAGATGTACGCCAATTGTATCTAAAAACAGTATTAATATATATTTATAAGCACCGAGATCAAACCCATAGAAAAACTAAAGCAAAGAGTAATGACTACCCTTTAAGAAGTAAAATTGAAAAAAGCCTCAAAATACCTTTCAAAAACACGACCTTTGGGCAAAGTCACGCTGATTTCATAGCCCCGAAATTATTTAATTTGCTTCCCAACCATATCAAGGAAGAAGATAATGTAAAAAGGTACAAAGACAAAATAAATGTTTGGTTGCATAAAAATGGTAGAAACCTCTATGCTAATTTAATTCAGAAACAGTTGTAGTTATTATGATTATTATTATTAGTATTTTCTTTCTCTCAGTAATTGTATTTTTTTTTATTCTTTTTTCTTTTTTTTGATTAAGCCATCTTGTTTTTTGATTTAAAATAAACACTTTTTACACAGCCCACACACAAGCTTGCCTTATGTGGGCTTCATTTACCTCCTAATATGTACAATGTAATTATATAATTTTGTTGTAAAATGAATAAAATGTTAAATAAATAAATAAAATAAATAAATAAATAAATTACCCGAAATAGCCATTTCCCACCGTTCACACCAGCCGCTTTAATCATGTCAGTTGTTACCTCATCTACACCGGGAGATCTGCCATTTTTCATTTCACCGAGTGCTCTCCATACTTCAGTTTCACTTATTTCTTCTTCAGTCAACTCTTCTACATCTTGACTGTGTCCATCGACAGTACTATGATCAATCAGTTCATCTGTTGCACTAATATGTGATTCTATATTTGACAATAATAATAAATAATAATAAATATAGATATAGATGCGAGAATCCCGCGTAGGGAAAAAATCCCTGTGTGCGGGCTGCTTTATGTTTGAAGGTTACATCCTTATATTTTCAAGATGCTGCAATTATTAGAACAGTGGATATACATAATGGGATACTTTAATGAAAAGTGATGAAAAATGACAAATAAGTTGGCGAGAATATGCATAAAGCGTAATACAATAAGAATAGTATAATAATATTTTAATTAGGTCTTGTTATATTGGCAGCTTTTGTATCTTGAAAATCAGATTATTGTCAGAATTATTCGTGAGCGTGAGCAATAGATGAAAAGTTGAAATTATACAGATTCCTTATACTGAATTAACAGACTCTAGTACCTTCGACAGCCGAGCATATCCATCATCCCTGAGCCAAGCCTTTAGGCATTTTTTGAAAGTACTTGCAGAATTGCAAGATTTTTTTTTTTATTATATTATTTATATTTATTTATTGATGCATATGCAGGTTTACTTTACATACAAGAAAACACGAAAGAAGCATAATACATATGAGAGCAGAAGCAACAACAAACACCCACATAAGCCGAAGCTTGTGCGTGGGATAAGCAAGATGGGGAATACTTCAAGTGACTATTTTTGATGAGCGTAACGAGCGTAGCGAGTGAAGCGAAATCTTCAATTACACTTACTGCAGAAAAAAGTCTCCGATGTTTTTTTTTTTTTTTTTTTTTTTTTTTTTGTGTTTGTTCGCGCTCTACAGGCCAAACGAAAAAACGGATTTTGATGAAAATTTCTGTGGACCTTCGTTTTCTCTGAACTTAGATCTGCCACGTTTTTGAAGCAAATCGGACGAGTAAATTTTATGTTATTAAGTTTTTACGAAATTTTTCAGTTTGTCCAAAACACGTTTTGCACTCTAGAGGCCAAACGTCTGAATATAATTTGACGAAACTTTCAGGAAATGTTGACCCTCGCGATTCAATGTTTGTGTAAGAATTTCATTGTTGTATGTTGAGCACTTTTCTTGAAAATGGCGCTTTTATGACGATTTTTTGCGATTTTTTAGCGTTTTTTCAGTTTTTTGCAACTTAAGTTGCAAAAAACTGAAAAAATCTTCAACCGATGTTCACAAAATTTGCTGTGTACATTAAAGATCGTAAAAATAAGAAACTGTATTAATTTGAACCAAATCAATTGAATAGTTTTTCTTTAAATCGATTTTTACGTTTTGAAATATTCAAATGTCATTGAGAAAACTGCTATATTAACGCCGAACATTTTAAATTGATCATATAAGCCTCTAGGCTATGCGTACACGCAATATAATTGCGTTGTGGGTGAGCGTAAATGTTACGCTCATCCACAACACGATTATATGAGTGTTCGCATAGCCTAGTAGTAATAGAACGAGTATTATAAACTAAAGTAAGTTAATGAAAGGTTTATCAGCATTCTTTTATAAAATAATATGCAAAATCCAGTATACAATATAGGTTAATTATGAAGTGAGTTGAAATTTGATACTCACAAAAAAACTGTTGTAAGGCTCAAAGACTGTTTTGGTTAACTGTATGCAGCCAAGCACATAGTTTGTTTTTTGATGAGCGTAACGAGCGAAGCGAGTGAAGCGAAATCTTCAATTACACTTTACTGCTAAAAAATTCCGGAATGTTTTTTTTTTTTTTTTTTTTTTTTTTGTTTGTTTGTTTGTTTTTTTTGTGTGTTTGTTCGCGCTCTACAGGCCAAACGCCAAAACGGATTTTGATGAAAATTTACATGAACCTTTGTTTTCTCTAAACTTAGATCTGCCACGTTTTTGAAGCAAATCGGACGAGTAAAATTTATGTTATTAAGTTTTTACGAAATTTTTCAGTTTTTCCAAAACACATTTTGCACTTTAGAGGCCAAAAATCTGAATATAATTTGACGAAAGTTTCAGGAAATGTTGACTCTCACGATTTAATGTATGTGTAAAAATTTCATTGTTGTATGTTAAGCACTTTTCTTGAAAATGGCGCTTTTATGACGATTTTTTGCGATTTTTTAGCGTTTATTCAGTTTTGTGCATTTTAAGCAACTTTATCTTCCACCGATGTTCACAAAATTTACTGTGTGCATTATAAATCGTAAATGGAAGATACTGTGTTAATTTCAAGCAAATCAATTGATTATTTTTTCCTTAAATCGATTTTTACGTTTTGAAATATTCAATGTCATTGAGAAAGCTGCTAAATTAACGCCGAACATTTAAATTTGATCATTAAAGCCTCTAGGCTATGCGTACACGCAATATAATTGCGTTGTGGGTGAGCGTAAAAATTACGCTCATCCACAACACGATTATATGAGTGTTCGCATAGCCTAGTTTTTAAATAAATTAAAATCACTGCTGGCAACAAGAGAAATCGAGATAGGCAGAGCATTAAATAATTTGGGTCCTAGGTAAACAGCTTGTCTCTGACCAAGGGATGTTAGCATTCTTGGTATTTGGAGCCGAGAGATATTAGAGGATCTGGTCAAGTGGACCGGATCATTCTGAGATTGGAAAAAATGTTTATTCTTGAACGTGTGTAATAAAAGGGTCTCTACAAATAGGTTACGAACGCTGCAGACTTTAAATTCAGAGAAACATTTCTCAGTCGGATAATACCGAGGGCGTTTCAGTATTGTTTTTATTATTGACTTTTGGGCAGTTTCTTACGGCTTTAAATTAGACTTGGTAGAACCACCCCATCCTAGGATTGCATAAATGAGGTATGACTGAGCAAATGCATAATATACTAATTTTAAATTGTCTTTTTTAAGATTGAACGGAGTCTGTAAAATTTGTAACTGACTACCCTCAATTTGCGTGTGGTAGTGATAATATGATTCTTCCAGTTCAGGTGGGGGTCAATGATCACTCCGAGGTACTTGAATGCGACAGATTTATTTAAGTTAAAGCATAAGCATGTCTGGTCTTTTCTGACACAGTTTGAGGTGTGTATTTTAAGACTAACAGTATTGGATTCTGAGTTATCATAACACGAAAAAGTCATAAAGACAGTTTTTTCTTGGTTCAGTGTTAGAATATTTTTATCAAGCCACGCACATACTTCCTGTAAGCCTATTTCAGCACGTTCCCTCACTTCCTTAAATGATTGTCCAAAGAAAATAAGTGCAGTATCGTCTGCGTATGATATAAGCTTTCCGTTGAGCTTTATGTTACAAAGGTCGTTAATATAAATGAGAAAAAGAATGGGTCCAAGTACGGTGCCTTGCGGCACCCCGCATTCAAGTACTCCCGGGTGGCTAAGTTTGCCGTTAATTTTTACACATTGAGTTCTGCAGGACAGATAGCTCTTTAAAAGGTCTAGGGGGACATCTCTAATTCCGTAGCATTCTAATTTTTCTAGAGGGAGCGAGTGGTCAACTGTGTCGAACGCTTTCGCAAGATCTAGGAAAATCGCTATATTTTTGAGAGATTTATCTAAGCTTTTGGCTACTTTCGTCGTGAAAGAATAAATTGCATCCTGCGTACTCATGTTGGCTCTGAATCCAAACTGCGAATTAGAAATTGTGTTATGTTTATCAAAAAATTTCATGAGCCTCGCTTTGATACATTTTTCTAATAATTTTGAGATGTGGGTGAGTAACGATATTGGTCTATAGTTGCCTAATACAGTTGTGTCATTTGATTTATGGATAGGCTTAATTATAGCTGTTTTAAGTGAGTCTGGGAAAATACCATTTTTTAAACATCGGTTAAATATATGTACTATTGGATTAGTTATAAACGGGCTACATTTTTTTAAAGTTGGAACTTGTATCTCGTCAATCCCACTAGCAGAATTGTCTTTTAATTTTGAAATATACCTGTGAACTTCTTCATTAGTTACAGGTTGAAATTCAATGGATTCTCTTACTTTACTCACTGGCTTCTGTTCTAAATTAGGGCCGTGAAATGTTTGCTTATTGATAATCTTACTAGCTAAAGACCTACGTCGACCTACGTCGGTGAAGTAATCTACAAAGCCGTTGGCAACTTCCACAGGACTCTCTCCGGCGTTCACTAGTTTATCGTTAATTTTTATCTCTTTGATTACATTTATTCTTTTATCATAGTGATAATTACCCGTGGCATCATTTATCACTCGCCACAGCATTTTGGGGTCATTTTTACAAATTTTATTTTATTTTTAAAATAGCTGTTTTTTGTCTGCCTTATGAGCGCGTTTAGATAGTTTCTATACATTTTGTACTTCTTTATAAAATCTTGGTTCACAGGGAGGTTATTCGCAATACAGTAAGCACTATTCTTTTTAACTGCTCTGCCCATTGCGTCTCTCTTACGTATGGATGTAATTAAACCTTTTGTGATCCAGGGCTTTATTTTTCTTGATTTTGAACGTAAGTTAGATTCACGTGAAGAGGATGCGCTTTTAATAGATATTTGAAATTGAGATATAAATAATTGTAGTGCTAATTCAGGCTCGTCACAGTCAAATACATTCTGCCATGTTATGCCTGATATTTCTTCAATAAACCTTTTGTAGTCAATATGGTGTGAGATCTTAGATTTGTCTTATAAGTAAAGGTAAATTATTGTATAAGAGAGGTCCTAAATAGTCGACATGTTTTTGGCCAATATGTTTATTCTCTTTTGAAACATTGAATAAACTTCTAAATGCTCTGGGTCTTGCGAGTGTGACATAAAATACTATACATACTACCTATAAAATATAAATAAAACATGACATCTTCTAGAGATATCATGACAACATCCCTACAGAGAGCGCCAGGGAAACGAGTGACTCCTCTTCAGCGGCGGCGAACGCGCGTCCTTGATTCTACCGCCATCGACCCACATCTTAGCTTGCACTATCTCCAGCACGGCCCTTGCAACCTGCTCGTCGCCAAACCTCTCCATCGCGTCGGCCACGCATGCTAATGCCGAAGCCGAAACATCTTCACCCTCCTCCACAACCTTGTCGCTATCCTCTCTTAGCTCCGTAGCAGAGATCACAGCATCCGGAACAGCGTGTATAACGACCGCGATTTGCGTCGCAAATTCTTCACTCCCCCTAACTGATGGTGGCGAAGTCTCCGGTTGATGCTGAGTAACGACCTCCTTCCGGCGGCCTTGTGTCGTGTCTTCAGCCACGCTAGGAGGCGTCGCGGTCGAAGGATTCCGGTTGTTTTCTCTCGGTGCTCTGACGCTGCCATCTTCGCCTTTGTCACGTTGCCCCACAAAACGTCTGACAGTGGCCGCGGGGGCGCGCGTGGCAAACTTGCCCGCCGGCGCCCCGTCCGCACCGACCACCGTCGCTGCCGGCGCCGCCGCACGGGGCCTCTTCTGCGTCTTCGGCTTGAACTGAATCTTCTGCACGACGGTCGGTTTGTACGTGACCTGCGGCGGTGCCTCGCCGAAAACGCGCACGTTCCAGAGGCCGCGCGTCTTGTCGTTGATCACCACGAAGAACAGGAACATGACGAACCCTTGCAACGGATCCAGCACCACGTTTATGTACTCCATGACCACGCTGTGTCCGACCAGGTCGTTGAACATCTCGAATACAGCCGGTATGCCGAACAAGAAGAACATCATCACCGTCTGCTTCAGCTGCCGCAGCACCGTCTCCTTCCCGGAGCCGCCATGCTTCTTGAGCTCATCGTCGTCCCAGCGACCGCAACCGTTGGTGATGTGATAGACGATGGACGCTAACAGCGCCGCATCCACCAACGTGATCACCACAACGGGAACCAGATACAGCATGTAGTGCGTCAGTTTGTCGGGCGTGCAAAAGTGCGCGCGCACGTCCCAGCAGAGCAACGCGACGACGGGCGCGAGCGGCACGCCCCACGCAAGCGCACCGACCTTGAGCAACAAGTGCGGAGTGGTCGCGGCACCGACGAGCCCGGTAAAGCGCTTGAACTGCAGCACGGACATGACGAGACCCCAGGCAAAGTGCACGAGCCGCGTGTAGTGCACGGCCACTGCGAACGCCACCAGCGCCACGTCGAGATGCTTGAAGTCGGCGAAGATGACGTGCGTCTCGCGGAACATGGTGAGCGTCAGGAAGGCGGTGTACGAGACGGCGAGATGCAACAGGATTTTGTTGCCCAGTTCGGCGCGCCACTCGGCGAACAGGGCGGCGGTGGCGCCGATGGCGGCAAGTCCGAGCAGCGATAACGCGGCACCGATCAGGTAGATGACGCCCGTAGCAGCGAGCGTCGCGACCGGCGCGAAGTTCGCCAGCGCCGTGAACTGGTAGGCGACGATACGCGTGACCGCGCGGCCGTCCAGGCGACACGTGCACGACACGTTGCGCGTGCGCGCGTTCATCCGGCAGAGCGACGTGTTCCACGCGTGCGCCGCGTCGTCCCAGCTCGCGCACGCGTTCTGCACGTAGCTCTGCACGGTGTCCAGCGGCTGGAAGTACACTTCGACGTCCACGTGGCAGCGCGGCACGGACGGGACGACGCCGCCGATGCCGTCGATCAGCTTGCCGAGATCGCGGTCCACGTCCACGAACACGTCCACCTGCCGCGAGTTGAACACGGGCAGCGGCGTCATCGTCAGCGGATATGGCGACACGTTCAGCGGGTAGACGAGATACACGAAGCGATAAAAGCGCAGCACTTCCGGGCAGACGGAGATGCAGGCGAACAGCGGATTCGTCGCGACGAACGCATCGACGTCGACAAACTCGACGGCATCGGCGTCGCGCGCAAACTGCACGCCCTGCGCCGTGGCGACGCCGGGCGGCAGACATCCTGTCGCAGCCAGCGCCAACGCCGAGGTCGTCGCCACGTCAACGTCGACCGCGCTCGACAGCACCGCGTTCGAAAACAAGTCCTGCGCCAGCTCGCCGCGCTTCGCGCTCCACGCGCCGCGCAGGTCGTACTGCGCGCGCACCGCGCCCGTCGCGCAGCCAAACGCGCGGCCCAGCGCCGTCTCCACGTCGCCCAGCAACGCGGCCAGCGCAGCCGCGTCGGCGTCGCGCATGCGCGGCAGCAGCGCGTTGTACGCGCGCAGCATGACGCGCAGCGAGCGTGACGTCATCGTAAGTTGCGACGCGTTGCGTATCAATGCGGCGCCGGTGGCAAAGGCGTCGGCGTCGTCGCTGCCCAAGCGTGCGAGAGCCAGCTCGTCTACGACGGCGTCCGTATAGCTGTAGACATAATAGGAGCCGCCGGTTGGTGGCTGACCCAGCGCGGCATCGGCCAGACTGCAGTTGCACGCGTCGACGCCGGCGACGCGCACGACGCGGCAACCGCGCGGCGTCCACGCGGCGTCGCGCTCGTCCCAGACCGCGCAGCCGAGCGCGTGGTGCGCGGGCGCGTCGAGCGCGAAGGCCACCGACTGCGCGGCGTCGCCGACATCCGGTCGCGGCTCGAGGATGACGTCGAGCACGCGGCCGCCGCGCGGCACGGGACGCAGCGCCGCGTCGCACGGAAACAGCACCAGTGCGTGGCGAGCGTTGCTTGCGGCTACCGACGCGGACAGCTGCGCGACGAACGCCTTGTCCGTCCACACGGGCGGGTCGCGCGTGGCCAGCAGCCGGGGCAGCGGGAACCACGCCTGCGCGAAGCCGAGGTCGTCGTCGTCGGCGTAGAGCGGATGGCGCCAGGTGCGCGCGGCGTGCACGGCTAGCGTCGACGTCGAGCATGCTGCGAACAGCGCGTCAGGCTGCGACGCCTCGAAGCGGTCGCACGTCGCGTCTCCGATCACTACGCGTGCGTAGCGCGCCAAACGCCGCGCGTCGCCCGCCGACAACCGGAAGTTGCGCGGCGTCGCCGTCGTCGCGCGGAGGAGCGCGCCGAGCGCCGGAAGCAGCCTGTCGAACGCGGCCGGATAGCCGAGCAACGCGGTCGCGTCGAACTGCGTCACGAGCAGCGCCTCCTTGTCGCCGTCGTCCGTCGCGTAGCTCCGGTTGCCGTGCTCGACGTCATCGACGGGGTTGTCGTAGCGGTACACGAGATACGTGCCGCGCGTGCGCGACTCGCCGAACTGCGCGGTCATGTTGCAGCTGCAGCGGCCGAGGTAGAGGTCGGGGCGTGCGCGGCAGCCGCGCGTCGTCCACGCGTCAAGCTGCACGCTCCAGAATGCGCAGCCGTAGACTGTCCAGGGCACGTGCAGCGTGTAGAGATGCAGGTGCAGGAACTGGTCGACTTCGGTGTCGGGGTCGGCGCGTGGCGTTAGAAGGACGTCGACCGCGCGCATTTCGAGCACCTCGACGTCCTCTACTAACGACGCCGGCAGCAGACACCTGTTGGGCGGGAAGAGCAGGAAGGCGTAGCGCGCGTTGCCCTGCGCGACCGACGCCGAGAATAGCAGGGCGAAGTCGCTGGTCGCGTAGCACAGGTAGTTGAGGTCGACGTCGTCGTCGGCGTCGCCGCGGAAGAACTCGATGCCCTCGCCGAAGTCGACGGGGAACCGGAAGCCGAGGGGAGGCGCGCGGGACGGGGTGTCCACCACGAAGCTGGCGAGGAACTGCGTGCGCACGCCGATGGTGCGACTTCCGGGCGGCGGTTGGACGGCGCCGAGGATCGAACCGATGTCCGCCAGGAGTCTGGTGACATTGACGGCGGTCAAGTCTTCGACGAGCATCAAGTTGTTGAGGTAGTCGGTGATGAACGTGACGTAGGTCAGCGACGCGTTGGGACTGTCTGCAAGTCCCGGGCTTTGCGTAGCTGCCATCGACGAGTCTACTGGTACCATGGTCGCTTGGAGCTCCTCCTCGAACTCGAACATGACGAAGCTGACGGACTTTTCATCCCCGCCGGCGTCACATCGACAAACGGACACGAACGATTTCTCGGGGAACCCGTCCCGCACGGCAATCGCCGCGCATGCGTCCGTCGTCCACGCGTCCTCCGCGTCGCTCCATCGCGCGCAGCCGTGCTTCGCGTTGGCCACGCGCACGCGCGCCACCCAGTAGAGCGTGACCGTGCGTGGCGCGCACGCGTCGCGATGCGTCGCGACCACCTCGACCGTCTGCCAGCGTGCGACGGGGAACGCGGCGACGGGCGGTGTCCGCAGCGGCGACGCGTCCTCCGGGTAGACGATGACACCGACGTCGTCCAGGCAGCTGGTGTCTACGAACAAGCCGGCGTCGGTGTCGGAGTGCACGTTGGCGTCGCCGAAACGTGATGCGACGCCGGGGTGGGCGCCGATGTGGATCGCGCAGGCTTCGACGGGGGCGTAGAGGGTGGGTGCCGATGTCAGGTTGCCGATCACGTCGGCTGTGGCGACAATGATGCGCGTGGTGGCGTTTGAATCGCGCGCGTTGGTTGGTTGTTGGGGTGGCGCGAGGTTGGCAAGTCTGGTGTAGATTGAGCACAGCTGGGTGAGAGTGGATTTTGTCGGCTGTTGCTGCGCTAGTTGCTCGAGCTGCGTGGTCGCGGTGAGTAGTGTTTGGTCGCGTGTTGCGTTGGTTTGCGGGGGCTGGCTCGTCGGCGACGGCTTCGCTGGAGGTTCGTCTGGGGAGAATTCTAGCGCGGCTGCTGCGAACATCTGGGCGTATGACGCTGTCCTCGTTGGCGTTGATGCTGGAGGGGCGTTGGACGGCGTGCTGGCGGTCGAAGCGAGATGTCTCGAGTGCAGCAAGGTAAGCGTTAATAAAAGCGCCATCGAAGACATTGTCAAATACTACACTGCTTGGAAGTGAAAAGTTGAGTTGATACTGTTGTTACCTCGTTTGGTATGGATAACATTTTGGGACAACGGTTTCAAGGCTGTGGTAATTTTAAAAATTACGTCGGTAATCTATATTTCTGATTAGGTTGGCACTTATTTCTAGGTACACGATAAGAATTATTGAGGCACGTGTCATTATTTTGTTTTACTTTACCCAATTATGTTTACTTTTTGGTATGTGAAATATTTCTGCCCCGACGTCAACTTAGTACTACGTGGTTTGACAGTAATTACTGATTATCAACTTGTCTGAAAAAACAATTCTATTGATATTGACAATTTTATTACAACTTTTTTTTCTGAATCTTTACAATGTGGACGAAACTGGGATCACGTCAGTACAGACCCTGAACAAAGTATGTTGCCGGAAAAGGCGTTGGAACAGTAACGTCGGCAGAGAGAGATGCGCTTGTAACCAGGGCCGGATCTAGGCGTAAGCGACGTCGGCGGCCGCTTAGGGCGGCACTTTTCTAGGGGCGGCATTTTCGCACTTGCAATTCGACAAATGGTTAATATAAAAATATTTATTTTCCTAATTTCCCTTGTACTTCTAGTACATTTCTTGTGAATTCTTACATTTTAAACAAAATAACATGTCATATATACCCATAGACCAAACGAATGTTAAAGTGTCTGAATGAAACCAAGTAATGTTTAAGTAGAATTTGCGCTTGCGGTATGCATCACAGAGAGCGGCTTTCGTCCAAAGGCCGACGGTAGCGTCATAATAAGGCCAGTCCCGAGTATTTGCGTAATACCTTGACTTGTAGACCGGGTTGGGCTTGTAAGCTGCATATGTTTTTTTTCGCACGAAATTGAGACAAATGCAGCTCGTCGAAGAATATAGGTAAACAATGACAGTGGAGTGGACAGCAAAGCAATATCATCCAGTCGAGCTTCTGCTCTTGCCGTTGTCTGTGGGGTGTTGTGTTTGGTGTTGTGCTGAATATTAATAATATCCGACAATCGAGGTAACAGTAGCCAGCGCGGAAAGGCGCTTTCAAAACTAAAGATAATAAAATCGTATTTGCGATCACAGATGTCACAGGCTCGTTTAGTTGGTCTTGCTTCCATATCTATAGAGAAAAAAATCGCAGAAGAAGTCGATATGGACGAGTTGATTCGCGATTGTTCGGCAATGAAGGCGAGAAAAGTGCATTTCTAGTAGTCATTTTGTTGGCAGGGTATTAGAATATATATTATGTCTTTAAATTTGTTTAGATTATAATTTAAACCAGGCACTAAAATAGTTCCTATTATTTTAATAGAATCAATGGTTGTCTAAAAAAAATTATTAATTATTAACGATTAAGAACGATCAATAAACCACAAAAAAATTATATCTTGTCTACCATGGTGGGTCGTATACGATTTTTTCTGTTCTGTTTACAAAAATTGTAACCAGCCCCCCCCCCCCCCCCCCGGGCGGCAAAATTATTCTCGCTTACGCCTGGAAAACCAGTCGGTCCGGCCCTGCTTGTAACTTTGTGTTGTTCTGTCATTGCCATCGATGGGTCCTTTCCACCAATGTTTGTGTACCCACGAAAGACCTTTCATGCTCATTTTATTCGCGATGGTCCAGTTGGTGCCATTGAAACGGCGAATGGGTCAGGGTGATTGCAGGAAGATGATTACTTCAGATACATTGAACCTTTTGCTACGTTTTCAAAGCCATCTGTAGATCAGAAAGTCCTCCACACATTGGACAACCACATTTAACATTTGTCGTTTAAAGGTTATAAACTTCTGTCGTGAAAAATGAATGGTTTTGTTGTCGTTTCCTCCACACTGTTCTCACAAGTTACAACCCTTGGATCGTTGTGAACACCGCGTCTGATTCATGGATGAAATCTAATCCAGGAAAAATAATGACTGTACATGATATTCCGGGTCTAGTGAAGCAGTCGCTGCCACTTGCTATGACCCCAACAATTTTTCTTCATTTTCGTGCACAGGAATTTTCCCCTTCAACAGGGACATTTTTGAGAAACATGAATTTGCACCATGCATTACTACAGACATGCCTTTGGTTGCTCGTGGTGCTGAGAAAGATGATGGACCGCTTGATTTACCCTCCTCGTCGGTCGCATCTCAGTTTGCCGCGACCCCGACTTCCTTGGCTCGTCTTTCACCAGTTGACATTCGGCCTTTACATGTTCCTGTTCCTGAGAAGAGGAAACGTGCAACCGGGGAAGATTGCGGTGATCACTGACACCCGAAAAGACACGCATTGAAGCTTCAGATGACGGATAAAATGAATCAAACTTGAAACAACAGCTGTGGAGAAGAAATCGCGTTACATGTCTCGTTAGAAACTAAGCATGGTTCCTGCAAATAATTCTTCTAGAGCTGATTGGGTATGCCTAGTCTCTGAAGAGGAATAATATACAGAGAGTCGGGCTGGTGAACAGTGGTTGGAGTGTTAGAAGTGCCGAGAGTGGGCGCATACCGCTTGCGTAAACCACCGAAAGATGTTTATCTGCGATTCTTGTTCGAAGTGACGTTATTACAATAAGATTATATTTTTTATTCCAATTTTGCCTTGATACTTAATTATTATCATTTAGTGAAAAAAATAATGATTTTTTTTAAATACAATTTACCTCTTGTAACATTTGACCACCACTTTTGTAAAAATTGACCCACGGTCGAGGTCAATTGTAACAGAACATATTGTGTTGTTTTTGTAACAGCACGTTTTGAAAATTATGATCGCATAAAATTGTGTCACATTAGTTAATAGGTAGTGAACACAACAGTATTTTTTAGAAGATTCTTGCAAACTTTCCTACAGATACATAAATTAAAAAGTCAAAAATGTGACAGTTGATGTCACAACTAGAAAGTTCAGAGGCTTGCGGTACAGGGAAGATGAAAAGGTTTTACATGATGGAGAATGATAAAAGAGAAGAAAAAAGAGTGATGGAAAGCCATCAGAAATGGTAAAAGAACTGGGTTGGAAGACGCTGGAGAGCCGCAGAAAATTAAATAGTTGATGTAATTATTTTCGAACAATAAGGGAAGAGGAGGCTGGAAAGAATTGGGAGAGCAGAAAGTGATAGCAGAGAACAAATATGAATATCGAGGAAGACACAGAAGAAAGGTGATATTGAAATGCATGAAAAAGGATGTGGGGCATTATTCATTTTTAAATAGGATTGGAATGGAATGGAATGGAATGGAGAAAAGTTTTATGGAAGGAAAACAGGAAGATATAAAAATTATTAAAAGTAGACTATTAGCTTTAGATAAAACATAAGTAAAGGGACCTGCCACCAATACCTTGTATTATTCGCGGAAGTTTGTCAAATAAATAATGAATTGCACACCGTGCCTCATCGAGGTTAAGTGTCCCAAGATTGTCCGATCTTTAACTGCTGCCGAAGCAATTAAATCTTGTTCATTTGTGAATTGTGAGTGAAGGTAGTCTTAAGAAAAAACATCCATATTTTGGCCAAATTCAACTTGGTCTGGAAATAATGAAAGTTAGTTTGTGCCATTTAATTGTGTATTCAGATTTTGACAATTCATGTATAATATTGTGTAAAGAGAAGTGTAGTGACTTTGTACATAGTTTAGTAAGTACCCTGTAAAAGGTGTATGAGTCACACATGTTACCTGTATTAGCAAAGGAGCTTAAATAAATTGACATTCTGCCAAGTGCATACCATTGATTTTATTTTATTCCATATTTCAACATTTACATTCAACATTAAATATTTGTTGTTAGCGACGTCAGGTTGACAATTGCGCAGATCACAATCGCCATCTCATCAATGTATGGAACAAGAAATGTGTCGAGCGTATTGCAGAGAATTGCAAAAATTTTTAAACGTTGGATTCTTCGAGCTGCAGCTATGGAAACGGTAAGCTCCGCTTCTGCTTGTCTGAACTGTTTTTCCTTTCTCAGAAAAGGAGGCATGATTAGAGGCACAGCATGCTCAAAACATTCATTTTCAATTAGGAACGCTTTGTCCACCATTATGGCGTCGTTGTCGGGATCCAATTCTCTATCAGATCAGACGAATTGAAATTTGCTTTGGCCGAGGCCCGCCCTCCAAAGCCCCTGCTTACGTAAGGAATTAAACCAGATGGGGCAACCCCAATCAGAAATTTTATGGTGTGCCTTCCTTTTTAATGTGAGTAGGTTAAAATGCGACACTTCAGGCACCTTGTATTTTCCGTGGGAATTTCAGTGCAGTCTAGAACGATTCCTTTAATTTTTGTACTTATTGAAACACAGTGGCATGTTTTGTAATATTTCCTCCTTTCCTGGCCAACGGATCACAGACGAGAGAACCCGCGATAGCTTTTGGATGAGGTTATGGAAGTAATTTTGACAAGTTGTTGCCGAGCACTGAAAAAGTACCGACAAAATCAGTGGCGTAGCCAGCACGGGGGCAGGGGGGGCGACCGCCCCGGGCGCCGCCCGGCCCCGAGCGCAGGGCGCCCCTCTTTTTATTTATTTAAAATTACAATAAAACCCACTCTGGACCCAGAAACCTGTAAACTATATGAAATTTCTGAAAAAGTTAGGACATATTGCGTCTAATTGGGGCGCCCCTAAGGACCCTCATTTTCAAAAATTAAAAGACAATTAGGGGCGCTGATTTCAACCAAAGAAGGTGTACAATTTTGTGGGACCACCTGTCCATACATGCTTAAAAGGGCTGGTGGCATGCCGGACCAAACGCTTTGAGCATGAGAAATGAGAAATTTTTGATTTTTGAAAAACATTTTTAAGTTTTTGAACTGAAAAACGCAGAAGTACTCTGAAAATTGCATCTAAATAGTTTCAGCCGTTTGGACAGTCGAGCGCGGACAAACGGACAGAAAAACAAAAAAAAAACATGATTGACTCTTTTTAGGAGTGAGTGGAAATTGAAAGTATTCGCTTCACTCGCTACGCTCATCCAATTATATAATATACTCATTTTATTACGTAAGCGTAACATTTAATTTTATTACATTTTAGTAGGTATTTATTCTGATGTATTTTAATTAGTTTTATTGGATCAAGAAAAATAATGTTTGACCATAGCAAACTACGTCATATAAATTACAGTGACAAAAATTGGCTAATACACGTTTCTGAATGCCTTAATATTTATGAGGATGGCGCCCCTATTTTTCTGACCGCCCCCCCAAGCTCCCAATCCTGGCTACGCCACTGGACAAAATACGGAACGGTACACTCAGTTTTAGTTTCATGAATACTAGCCTTTCCTTAATAGGCATTGCAAATCTTTCTATCTCTAGTTTTTCAACACACGTTACCAACCCATTTAAAATATCCATGAGAGGTATGCCAGTAAGAGTATTCAAGTCCTTGTCGCTGCGAACTAACTGTAGAACAGAAGAATAATTTCTGGTCTTAAACAAGTTCTCATCAAACTGCACAGCCTTATCAACCTTGGTACACTGAGCCGTTTCAACCCCCGAATCTTGGTGGACTGTAGACACGTCACAAATCCTTTCGTTCAGCTCAAATAATGCTTCTGCTGCAGCCATTTCGTCCACACGGAGTTCGGGTTGGTGGCTGGGGCTGGTGTCGACAGCTGACTTCCTAAAGAAGATGAAATGGCAAAAATCATTGGTTGAGAAATTAACTTATACGATGGTCTGCAGATCAGCCTACTGGCAATAATCAATGTATTTCCTTATCCAACACTGGTACAACTATGCCTTCGACGCTCTGCTCGTAGGGCACGCAATTCCTTGGACACACGAGAAGGTTTTTGATTGGATGGCTAATTATCGGTATTTTTTGATGGCACAACCGATTTCTTCAGATACCTCTTACTTGTTGGAAGGCCTTAAAAGACAAAAGGAGATACCGATTACTTGCAAGTGGTTTTGTGAGAGTACCTACAGATAGATGGTATCTTCCTAGTTTGCAAAACATTCATTTACCTAATATATTTGAAATATGATTTTTACTAAATCTTTCCTATAATTTTTTTACAAATAGGTATCTGCAACAAACCTGGCAAAAAATAATCTGTGGGCTCGAAATGTAAGCTGCAGTCATACATATACTTTGAGATAGGCTTCCCTATTTTCAGCACACGGCGCCATTCTTGCTGGAGGTGAAGATCCTTGGGGAAATTGTGAAGCTTGATTTCCTCAGTGTATGAGGATTTACACCGAGGCACAGAACAATATTTACTCTTCGATTTACTGTCACTTTTCTTCTGGGTAACTAACGTGCTATACACATGCTCTTGGAGCTGTCATGACTGCTCAATCCCACTTACTCTAGTTCCAGCTTTGGCCGCTGCACGGCAACCTTGTTCCTGGTTTTTGCGAATAATAAGACCTTCCGGTTATCAGTCATTAACTCTTTATTATCCACACTCGGACAAAACCATCTCTAAACTCAGCTCTGCTCCGACTGCCGATACCGCCTCACGGCACGCACGTCTCCCTAGCGGCCACCTTCGGCCATGGACACAGCCATGGTCGAAGGCAACCCAAACCCCGCAATACCCGGAAAGCGCCCAGCTATTCCGGGTATGCTGGTGCCTACACCGTATAACCTACACGAGCATCGTCAGGCTGCAGGTGGCAGCCTGCAGGCCTGACAAAAGGTTATCCGATTAATGTGGTACGATAGGTTCATAAAACGCAACAAACTCTCTCTGAGGACAGCAGAAAATCTTTCTACCCAGCGTAAAGACATGGCTACAATAAAAATGAGGGACGAATTCTTCGATACGCTGCCGAAGGTTGATGAGCTCAAGGTGACGGCGACCCATATTTTTAATATGGATTAATCTGAAATGCAAATAGTCTGTTAAGGGAGGAAGACTGCGGCCGAAGTAGGTACAAAGACGGAAGTTGAAGTCAGGCGAACGCAGTGAGAACAATCACCATCACCGCATGTGCCAACGCCTCGGGAACTGTAATTTTGCTGCATATTGCGTTCAAAGGTGACTCGCTAAACGAAGTTCTTTTGACCGATGCTCCAGAGGAGAGAGTTTCTCTCGTGCACCTACAGGCTACATGATTATATCGACCTATTCTTTGGGTGGTTTGTAAAGTTCATGCTATTATTCCTCCAGTTCGACCAGTATTATTACTGCTTGACGGACATGCCACACACATGTCAACGAGTGGAATCGTTTCAGAGCAGGTACAATCATTATGAATTATAAATAATTCATTGATATTATTTTAAGTTTTTCATGCACATTGTCCCTTAAGCCGTAGACAATTATAATTTATTTTATTCCGGAACTGCGAACATCCGAGTGACCGCAAAGACAGTCCGTTGTGCCCATGCTTCAATGAAAACTTGATCCTGGTCCGCTGCATCTTCTAAGGGCAGTTGGCGTGGAAAGAGCTGGGAGGTAGATTGGAAAGAGCGAGGTTTATTGGGAAAAATGATGATGAGTTTAAGTTGGACATGCAAAGGAGATGAATGAGAAAGATAGGAATTTTAGAAAGGGGTGTCGAGGAATGGAACAGTTCAAGAATAAGTGAAGAGATGTTGGAGAGTGTGAAGAATTTTAAGGTAGGGATAAGAAAAGGATAGGTTGAAGGTTAGGGACTCAAAACTGACATGAAAATGTACAAATCTGTATCTAATCTGTATCTATAATAATGTATTTATAATCTGTATCTGTATCTGTATCTAATCACTAATCTATTAAACAAAGAAATAACAATAAGAAATAATTAGTTCTCGCCAGAGCGTGCCATAGTCAAGAATGAGCCACTGGCATAATAAAGCAACGTCAGACAGTCTGTGGCCGACATTGTCAGTCACTATGCTCGGCTTCTTGAAGTTGTCAGAGCGGCCAATGTTCATGCCAGGATTTCCGTTTCACGAGCGCGTCCTCGGCATCCCAACAACTTCACCGGGGAAGGCGATCCGTCGCGGCTCATCGCAAAGGCGCAGGCATTCAACAAGGACTTACAGGTGGTGTGCCGGAATCGGGGAGTGGAGTTCCTTGCTCTGTGGGAGCACTTCATGGCCCGGGATGGTCTTCTATAAAGTATTGGGCACCTTGTTCTCCAAGATATTAACTGCTAAAGCCTGTTGTTGCTGAATAGGCACTAAAAGCTCTTTCATATTCGTCTTTGTTGGTCGGACGACAGTTTAGCAATTGATAGGAAAGCGAAACAGAGGATGGGTACACTAAAAACACTGTTTAATCACAAAAACGGCTGAAGCATTCGGAATGGACTAACCTTATACAAGGCACTAATCTTACCAATTATGACGTATGCCTGTTGTGCCTGGGGCACTGCAAGCATGACCAACTTGACTAAACTTCAGACTGTGCAGAATGTAGCGCTTAGACAAGTAACAAGGAGCCCTTGGTATGTTAGGAATAAAGATTTACATAGACAAGCTAACATTGTGCTTTTCAAAGACAGAGTAAAAGATTTGACAAGAACCTTTTACAAAAATTTGACGAAATCCAACAACCCTATAATTAAAAACTTGGGGAAATATGATAATTCAGGAAAAATGAAATATAAGCGACCTGAGGATATCCTAGCCTAACTGAAGTAGCTTAAGTGTAAATTATGCGACATCACAGCTGAAGTAGTTTAAAGTGTAAAAATTATACATAGTATATATATACTAAAATATGCTAATAGTCATAGCTAAACAATCAGAAGCTAACCAAAGAAATAAACACAAGACAACCAGAAAGGAGCTCGCGAGCTCGGGGCTGGAACGACAAGGAGAGGTCTCTTCGAGACCTCTCACCATTTAATAAAAAAAAGGACGCCAGTTTGGAAGAAGGGCAGGGACAGAGCAGCAGGTAGTAAGGGAGGTAGATCATTGATGCTTTTCATGTATGGAGGGAGCAAGAATCAAATCCAAATTTCTGTAGTTTTGTTACATTGTGTGGTAAAAAAATATGCTAAGGAATACCAGTATTTTAAGTGCAATTCTAACAAAAGAGCTTCCCAACAAGGTTTGCACGTACTTCAATTAAATGGACGAAGGGGTTTATTTCTGATAAGCACTGTCCATCGCGTGTGTTTGTATCTATCCTACGATCAGCGTGGCATCTCTTCAGTGTAGCTTCGAGCATTGCTTTGCGTTCGCGTTGCTGCAGCAGCTGCGTTGCGAATGCTCCGGTGCATCGAGGTAGAAAATTTTAACGTTATTATAGATTTTTGTTGTGGTTTTCATACATTAGATAATGATGTATATCTGCAACGCCAATGCAATGTCAATATAAATGGTTTTGTTCTGATTTTTGGTTTGTGTGTTGTGTCACAATGTAGAAAAATTGAAGCTTCTGCAACAGATCTGTGGGCTCCACTCCCCCGGGGGCAAGAAACATCCAAGTCCCCGGGGGAGTGTATTGTTGCTAGTGATTTTGTTTTCTCGAGACTTAAACTTCAAGCGACGATTTGACAGGACGTGTTTTTGATATTAATATTATCTAGTTTTCAACCTAAATGATTCGGACCGAATTGACATCGAGCTTCACTCACTTTACTTTGTATTGTGACTTTCAATAAACGTGTCAAACATTACGAAGTTGTAATCTTTCGACGACGCAACAGATCTAGGAGGTATGCCTGGCAAATATTCTAACAAGTAAAAAAATAAATGTAAATACTTGACTAGCTTTCATACTTTGTTCGTGTATATTTTTCTGAAATTTATATTTGTATTTGCAAACCAATAATAAAATATCCCACAGGAAATGGCAGCTGTCAATAACAGAAAAATTTAAGAATTTAAGGAGGCAAGAGACCAGATTCGACACCGACTAAAGTGGATGCATCCAAACCTCGGTGCCATTAACCTCGGTGTGTTTTGATTGGAAGAAAGAATTTCAGAAATTCAAGTTTGTGAAGCGGCAAGCGCGGCTCTTGGCGATCGCATGCTCCCAGAGGCCGCGTCTGGAAGACAGTGCTGCTCGCATGGTCTCGATCCGCACGAGGCAAAGCGAGGATAGATGGCCATAAAACGCTCGAAGTAAATACAGAAACAAAACATGGAGCTACGATGAGGCCGAAGTGAGGAAAAGACTTTGCTTTGGGAGTTAAAACGGCTCATCTCAATACAACTGAGCTGAGACCTCTTCAAGGCAAATGCGACATCTACTCTTCAAGGATATTCAAGTAGAATCTGCAAAAATAACGTCTCAAATATGACTGTTTTGGAAAAGACTTGTATTTAACGTGTACTTGTACATGACTTGTATTTTGTTTAATGTGTTTTTTAACTCTGTGTGATTATCATAATGAATTCAAAGTATTATCTGAAAAAATTAATATAAAAATAAGGTATGCTACCATAAGCCGGAAGGCGACGCGAATACCGGCCGGCCGAGTGATGCGAGGCGCTTCACGAGGTGAAGGTGGTTAACCCTGCACCATGCCTAACCATGCCGGGGGGGACCTAAGGGTGCCAGAAGGCGCGCGACAGCTGCTAAGCCAGAAGCTTGCCACCTCCCTGAAAGGGCTTTCTTTCGAGAAGTTGACGAAGAAGTCCGATCAGGGAAAGGTGTTTGAGCTGTCTGCGCGCTGCCCGATACCACTTTGCCGAGTGTCGTTTCGCCCATTGTGCGCGGCCGGCCTGCGTGCGGCGGTGGGATGCCGGCGATGCGGGTACGGGAACGAGACCCTGCCCCATGAACACTGCACGGTGCATGATGCAGTCTTGGGGCGGCTCGCCAATGCTGTCCCCTTCGTACAGACTTGGTCGGCGTCGACGCGGCTGGCCAAGGTGGAGCAGTACGCCGGCACCGCGGACCAGATGACGCTAGCTGGATTGTCGGTAGCGCCCTGGCCAATGAGCCGGTACTCGGGTGGCTGGGGATCAGACACCGGTATGGCCGCCTAATGTCCCGGCTTATTGTGTCGGAGACGAATGTGTCAAAATCAGAGGCTTTCTAAAATTTTTAGATGTTTAAGCGTGGGCTTTAACACAGTAGTATATTGATTCATCTATTGGCGGCCATTTGACCACCATATTGAAAACTAGGAAAGTTTTGCAGCGTTATATTTAAATGGGGCGATGCACACAGGCACTCTTGACGCGAGGCACTGCAGACCATCGCTCGCCAAGAAATACACATGATACTCTGCTAAAACAGCCCAGTGCTCTTTCCCGGCTGTTGCCAATGCAGCAGCAGCAAAGTTGCAGGCAGAAAGCGTAAACCTCTACACCCAAATCTTCAAATATGAAGTAATTGAGAAGGTCCAACGGAAAGCCACGAGGAGAGTTCTCAATAAATATAGACCTGCTTAAATTAAGGCAAGTACTAAATGTTAGAAAATATTTTTCACAGTATATGTTCGCGCCATTTCTGTAATTTTGTAATTTTCTTTCTTTTAGTTGGTTGCCTGTGTGCTTCAGGTGGTTCATAGTTAGGTCATGGACTTTCACGTTGTCGAGTTTTGCGCCGCTCCCCACGTTTCGTGGTGAGCGATTCATTTCAGTTCTCCTCTGAACCTCGCCACGGACAGGTGGTCTGTGGAGGCCGGTCGCGACCCTCGAATTTCGTGAGTTTCATTATCAGTGTTATATTCTACCATGTGCATTCGACGGAGCGCCAACTCTGCGCATCTGCAAGCTAAGTTTGTGTCTCCCATTGTTCCTTCTTTTTCAGCCTTAACCTAATTCACCCTTTACCTGTAGACATTTAACCGGCGCCTTCAGCGCGTCACAATTTAGGCAGATTTGGGATTTTCCTCAAAATACAGTCCACTCTCTCTCTCTTAATGTTAAGTAGCCCTAGTTAGTTAAGTTAAGTTAAGTAGCCCTAGTTAAGTAGCCCTAGCCCTAGTTGAAAAACGCTGAATTACTTACCTGACCCCTTGGCCTGATACTGATTGAAATAGCTTTATAAATTTGTCATACCTTCTGAATTCCGACATTGAACTTAAAACAGGATCCACCGCCGTCATAATGACGTTCGAATCCGATTGGTTCCGAGTGCATATCTGTGCATGCGCCCGATAGCAGCACGCATTAATTGCAGGCAAAACCGTTGAAGTTGATTGCTGTATGCCGTTGTAGTATCACGTGGCACGACGAGCTATTGGCGATGCCCGAAAATTCGCAGGTTGGCGGAAAGGCTAAACCAAATTTATAACTAAAACTTTTTGTCAGCTTTTGTTGATTATATCCAAGAAATCTAATTTAAAAAAAACTTGAGCTAACAAGAGGCGAGCGGCAAACAATGCCGCTAGAAATGAAGTCGTGTACCTAGTATAGAAGTCGTAAAGTACCAGTCATGTACCATAGTATATGATATAAAATTATGTACATTTCAATTACGTTGAAATCAAAATGTAATAGATTAGCAAGGGCTATTAACCGCCTATTTATCAAGAATGTTTCAATATGCTACCACAATAGCTATATAGCTATATCACGATACCTATATCGGGGCACTTAGCCCGGGACTCTGGAATACCTTAGAAGAATAAAGGTAATGCCTGCGGATGATGATGGCTACACGCTCCGGTTGGAAAGACCACTGTTCCTAAGCTTCAACGGGCGGAATACTAAGAAGAGTCGACGAATCCGCAAGTGTGTGCTAGTCGCTCCGTCGAAACCAAGTGACCCTACTTTGTTCGCAACAGCAATAACTCCTGGCAGCTCGATGCTGCACTCTACAAAGATGTTGTATAAGAGCAGACAAATTTATTTTATACCGCAATTGACAAAGCTCCAGGCCAACTGCTTAAATCCTGGCGGCTTATGACAGCAATGGACACAACTAGCTATAGAAACGCCTCATCTGATTCTTTTTAGTAAAGGACCCATTTATGCTGGATTTCTATTTTATAATTCACTGCCATTCGACCCGAAGAAAAAAAATGCAATGATTTTAAATTAAATCTAATGTATCATCTTATAGATCACTGCTTTACACCATCGCTGAGTTCACTAGCGTAAGCCAAATGTAAATTAATGATCCTGAAATTCCTGTAGGTATAGCACACTGTGTTCTTTTGGAAATAAAGCATTATTATTATTTTTATTATTAAACATACATTCAAAAGCCAGGCGGCTGGCTTGAACAGCGGCAGAGCTACTATCATAGTTTTATATTTGACAAGTCGATGAACATTTTTGTGAAGACAATCTTATTATTTAAAAGACAGCTGGTCAAGAGCTTCAAGGCTCGGAACTAGAAATTATGACGGTCCCCTCATGCCATAAAGTCTTGGTCTCTTGTAGCACTGACACAGAAAAGTTAACGCTGCTTTGACAGCAGTCAAGCAGAGGAACGACCTACCAGAGATTGTGGTGAGACCGTGGCCAGAAACAACAGAAATAGTGAGAGCCAGGTTGAGGGATTTAGAATAGAATCAGGCAGAGATGAGCGTTAACATGAACATTATTACAATACGTTTCCCAAGCCGAGGGACATTACAGGGAGAGTGGGACTTCCAAACACCATGATGGCACTCGACTTTCCCTCGGTTTGCTATCGAAGCCTCATGTTACAAATGTTCCTGTGGCCGAATCGGCACAGGTCTCACTGCTGAAGCCAAGACGTGGATCGCTCTCTCCTACTGTCATAGGACGGGCCTACTATATAAAGGGCCAGCCTAGTAAATAAACCTCAGTCAAGCTTGATCTGTCGTGCTGGAGACACTACCTGCCCATCCCGTATCAAACCAAACATCACACCTACAATATCAGAATTATTTTAGTCTGAGCGACGGCTCAGAAGGAGTGATGCCATCTTGACCGCATTGATGTTGGTGATGTTGGTGAAGTCGTCATGGCGGAAAACACTCAGACGCAATCTTTGGTGCAATGCAATCCCCAATTGATATAATAAGTCAGTTTGACAGCTAGTAGCTTACGGAGTTCCTTTCAAGATGAACCAAAGGGCTGCAGGCACTTCTTCTTGGAAGCTCTGGAACTCGTAGGGACAATTTTCTCCGAATTCAGGGGAAAATCTATAAGGCCATGTTTTTTATATAACTTATTCTTGCCTTTATTACACAGCTGGAGAATACCAGATGCTGATAGCCGTACCCTAGTCTTCTATGCAATATTATTTAGTTTATTAACATTTTATCTTCTTGGACTCTGGTAGGGTTTGAAACTGATGGATGGATAGACTTTTACACCGGTGAATAGTTATGCCAAGCAACATCGGCGTTGTACCGTGGAGGCTGTATCATTGTCCTTTCGACTTAGATAATTAGCTTTTGAGATCATGTTGTTAATCTCTGCCCCACTGGGATGTCTTGAGAGAACATAAGATGCAGCGTAGGTCGGCTCGCTCGCGGCCATAATGTACCATTCTTGCTCATGAGCAAACAGACATCTATTTACATTCTTTGAGAACAGATTGAATCCAGCTGTTTCGAGTTTAGGATCTTAGTAGAGTAGTACATGCTAGTAAATGAGAAGAACGCTTTATATATATATATTCCCTATACGACAAGTAATTCCAATTTCTTGACCAACGCTTTCAACATTTCCGTATTGATCTTAGCGTTAGCCGTTGGTTGATTTGTTTTAAGAAAGCCATGTTCATCGTTTTGTACGTTGAAGAAACGCCTTGCTGCAAGCATTGGTTCCCATAGCAATTGGAGAAATGAGAGACTCACGCGATTGGGCTGTGGGTTTTAGGTTTCCTTTAGTCGCCACTTCTGTAGCTAGCCCTGACTTTGCTCGTCTTCTGGGCTGTGTGTATGGATTCGTTGACAATGTGAAGTACTGGCATTTCTGCGAAAGGACCGGACACTTCAGAATGAGCCCCGGTACTTTATCAAAAACCCGCAGACTTTCTCCTCCATATCTTATCTAATATTCTATAACATTCCTTACTGCTCAAGGAAAATAACCTTTCTTGGCGTTGCTATATTCCTTGTGTCAGTTTTAAAATGCGTGGGGCCGAGCGCGTTCCTTCGTTGCGTGCCCCACGCAATATACTTACTAGAATCTAGACTTACACTACTAAACGAAAGCGAAAAACCCGAGGTGTAGAAGGGAGACGTTAGGCGCCACGATATTTACATTATTCTCCAAATGGCGGCGTAAAACAGGGTGAAAATAAAATGTGATCGATGAGAATCCCTCTTGTTGATTTATTATTCTAAGAACTTCCAGCCGTTCACGTCTGCATCGAAAGTTTGAATCCCACCACTCGTCTCTCCTACGCGTAATGACGGCTCACCACCTCCTTGTGTCCTCGTGCTCGCTCCTGTGCCTCGCACCTTGCACTCTGGTGGTCTCGGTACCCGACTCCAGCTGACACATCGCATGACCATGCGCGAATGATGATCACACGATAATTAAAACTATGCACAAGCATTGACCCCCACAAACATAACGGCGGTACAAGTTTTGCGGTCGAATCCCACTTTCTCATATAACTGGTATGAAGAAAATTAAAAAAATTTGGCATTTGAAACTTGAAACAATACCATACACTGGGTGATTTAAGAAATATCGATTTACTAATTTCAACTTACGGTCGTCCACAACGGCGTAAAATAAATCTCCGGCTGCTCCCGCCATTTCCGAAGCGTCTGACTTGAGCCTTCACGATAATTCACGATAATTCTTCCCCAAAAAACCAGCTAGCAGTTGCTAAACGTAATCTCGCAAAAGACGAGCCCAGGCGCTATGACGTCATCCTTGCCGCGAACTTTTCATATATATATATATATATATATAATATCTGTTTATTGTCTTAAAATCTAATGATGTACAGACATATTTTTGATAGGCTACACGAAATAACAGAAGCCGGCTAGCCATGCCTGGCACTTCTTTTCCCATTTTCTTCATAAATTGTCTTAATCCTCATTTTCCTCTTCCGCCTCACATCTTTCTATCAGAACCTTCCATTTCTTCTTATCGCCCCACAATTTCTTCGTTTCTATCTCATTCCAACTCGTCTGTCTCTCCTCCAAATCTTCTTTAATCAACCCACTCCATTTCTCTCTTGGTCTTCCCACCCTTCTTCGACCCTCGACCGTATTTTCAAATTCGCGTCGTGGTATCCTTTTCATATGCATCCTCTTCATGTTGCCAAACCATTGCAACCTCTCTCTACCCAATTTAAATCCTAATCGTTCCACTCCCAACTCTTTCCTGATCTTACTGCTTTTCACCTTGTCCATTTTCGTCACTCCTTTGACACTCCTCAAAAATTTCATCTCAGCTGCCTGTATAGTAGCTGTCTTTCTTCTTTTCCACCAATCGCCCACGTCACTGCCGCGTACTTTTCATATCTTTGAAAATCCTAACAGTTTTTAATAATCGACATCCTAGAAGAACAACCCTTCCTTGTCCACTACGATTGCTCCCACCCACCAACACCGAACAAGTGGCAACACTTTCACTCACATCGATAATTTTCAACTGCCACTTGTCATTCACCCTCGTCCCGACTCACGCATGTGCGGCATGTCTCTTTGCCAGTCGGGGTCGCAACAGGGAAGAAGCACCGCGTAGCTCGTTGGATCCGTGCTGGGACTCAACATGGACAAATGTTAAAAGTATCCGCTGCGGGTGTGGATTCCGATCACCCTACCGACTGGTGGCATTCCACCGGAATTTTCTTATGGAAATACTCTACAGATTCGTTTGAAATTGGCGACAGTTGTTGGGGATTCAGATTTAGCAAATTTTGAAAGAAAAAGCATTTCAATAGAACGCAGCGAATTTTCTCATTTTTGGCATTCAAAATTACCATTTTGCACGACTGACTACAGAGAAACATGTGAAACAATGGTCAAAAATTGTGTCTCGGGGCTTCTTCTACTTGGAACTAATGAACACATCTTACTTTTGGTTTTAAGAACTTACTAAATTTCTCAACTGTTGTTAAAATATAATTAAATTTAAATTAAATATCTATAAATGAATAATATAAATAATTAAAATATATAAAATAAAAAACAAAACGCCGGTTCCGTTACCCTAAGCACTAAATTAAAGTACGGCATGGAGTCGATGGGAGCGTCGAGTTGCTTTACTCTATCAGCAGTGGGATCCGTGTTTGGGTTTGTTGCGTCGTCGAATTTTAACACAACTTTATGATGTAAAATACAGTTAAATTGTAAGAAATGTGAGTGGAGTTCGTTAAAAAAATTTGTAAATTGTCTGTTATTTGTAAAGCAGAATATATGTTCATTCACAAGACTCTCTACTCTACATTATCATGGAACTAGAGTGCAAGCGACAAACCTACAGGTGCCAAGGTTTCAGTCCATCGCATATCAGAAAGGTCCATTTCACTATTCGCTCAAACTTTATAATAAACTACCAGTTGTTTTTAACAATATAGACAATCGAAATGATTTTAAACGGAAAACTATGCCTTTTTTAGTTAAAATGCATTTTATTCAGTGACAGAGTATATGAACCATGTGGCATAGTTATGCTCATGTTGTATAATATACTAATGTTGTAAGAAATTGTAACAAAATTTTAACAAAGCAACGAGACGTAATAACTGTGTAACAAGACTGTATGTTAGTATCATATTTTATTTTATTGTATGCACCGACCTTCCTGTAAGACACCATGTGTTATTTTGTGGAATGAAAACAAATATTGGTTGATTGAAAAAAATATGGTATCAAAAACACGTCTTGTCGTTGTCGTCGTTTGAAGTCAAGTCCCGTAAACAAAGTCACTCGCAACAATCCACTCCCAGTGGGGACTTGGATTCTTCTTGCCCCCGGGGGAGTGGATCCCCACATGCTCAACATGGACAAATGTTCGAAGTATCCGCTGCGGGTGTGGATTCCGATCACCCTACCGACTGGTGGCATTCCACCGTTCTCACCCTCGTAGATCACCGCTACGGGTCCACTACTCTACTCGCACCTGTGGCATCTTGAGTCCCCTGGTGAAAGGATTGCACTCACGCATGAACGCGCTGTAGATCCTGTTGTAGGTTTTCGTTGCGGGCCACCCGGTTGGCCTGCACCTGTGATCCCCTTCGAGGCTAGCACCTTAACGTGGTGAAGGGGTTTGCGCGGCCCGATGATCCGACAGGCCATGCCGGCGGGAGGTGTTACTCCCGGCAAGGTCTCCTATGCCGGACAGGCTGTCGGTGAGGGTCCAGACCAAGACTAGCCCACCCCGTCGTTGTCGCGGGACCCGGACTTTGGTCGAGGGAGGATCTGGCTGTCTTTCGTTCCCCACCTTTCATTTCAACATCTTTTCTTCATCTCCCTTCTTACTTCATTTCTTTTGCCGCCTCCCGAACCCACCGTCTGTC
This sequence comes from Nemurella pictetii, assembly GCA_921293315.2. Lineage (NCBI taxonomy): Eukaryota > Metazoa > Arthropoda > Insecta > Plecoptera > Nemouridae > Nemurella > Nemurella pictetii. The sequence continues at coordinate 2,604,819 of OV121120.1, read as the reverse complement.
TTCTGTGACAGCGGCGGGGTTCCCCCCCCATTGACGACCCGGCTACCAACATGGATTCGAATTGGTTGACTGTCGGTCGTTGTAGGCTCCAGCGACGTCTGGTGACTGGTGACCTGCACAGGTTGTTCTCGAGCCTTACCTTATTGCTGTCTCTTCTCTATCCTACACTCTCCTGTCTTCACTTCCGGCCGACCCCTTGTGCAGGTCTAAACGCTTACCTGCGTGTTTGCCGTGCGCAGTGACCTGTACGGGCGGAAAAGATTTTCTTGGGGGTTGAGGGGCAATTGTCTGGTTATTATAGACAATTGTCCCAACACACCCCTTTAGTTTCTGCTTCGCCCAAAACAGGAGGCTGGGGGCTAATCCACCCCCAGTCAATCGGCTCGCCTGGGGCGTTAATGCCACACGCGTGGATGAGGAGGGGGGCACCGGTGGCGTGATGGGTGTTGCTGGGCCCCACCAGTTGCGGTCACTCGCGACTGCCGGTGCCTCCTAACTATATCCCGCGGACAACCCAGGCGTCCCAGTGGGACGTCCCCCTGGTTGGGCTCCGTGGTGGGCAGGGCTCCGGGGGATGAAACTATATCCATTTATATGGAAACCCAAACAAAAATTCCCCGCCTTCATCCTAAAAAACGCCTACGTCCTCTTATGGAGGAAGTAATTTCATTGAGGGATGTGGTGGCTCCCAGGAGTGTGGAGCCACTCTTCCTCATTCTTAAATTGGAGAGCGGCAAATCCTTCCGCACCGTTTCTCCTTTTGCTCAGAAACGTGGATTGTTGCTTCTCGCTGGGGAAGTTAAAAGTTCTAAGTGCCTCCGTGATGGTTCACTCCTGGTTGAGGTTACAAACGGTGAGCAGTCACTGAAATTGCAATCGGCAACGTCATTCGACACCATGCCGATCACAGTGACTGCGCATCGATCCCTAAACACCTCTAAGGGAGTAATCTTCAGTTTCGACCTACAAGACTTTTCGGCCGACGAGATACAAAAAGAACTTGCAAGCCAAGGCGTCACTGACGTTTATCGAGTGATGAGCAAAACGACCGGTGCTTTGAAGCCAACACCACTGCTCATCCTGACCTTCGGCACCCCTAAACTTCCCGAATGCATATTTGCTGGATACTTGCGTCTGCCCGTCAGGCCTCATATTCCCAACCCTCTGCGGTGCTTCACCTGCCAGATGTTCGGCCATTCCAGCTTGGACTGCAAGCGGAAGCCCATCTGTGGGAAATGCGCCAAAGAGGACCACGAGACTGACGCGTGCAGCAACAGCTTCCACTGTGCTAACTGCTCGGCAGCCCACCCTGTGTGGTCCCGCGACTGCCCACAGTGGAAGTTGGAGCGAAAAATCATGGAGCTTAAGACATTCGAAAACATTTCTCTGTTCGAAGCAAGAAAGCGCTTCAACACTCAGAATGGCCTCGGATCAAAGACATTTGCCAAAGCCGTGGACTCGGGCGCGGCTGTCTCGGCGGAGACGGCTCGTTTGCAGGCCATGGTGGAAAAACAGCTGCAACTCTCCGCCGAGCAGGCCAAGCGCCACGAGGAGATGGAGGAACGCCACAGGCAAGAGATCGAGGCCATGAAGAAAGATTTGGAAGCTAAGGACAGAGAAATACAGTCGCTTAAACAGCAGATTACCGAACTCCATGAGAGCCGTACGCTCCAGCTGCACGCTTCCAAGGGAAGGCAGACTGAGGCCAGCACCTCGAGGAAGGCGAGGGAAATCATAACCTTCCTTCCCAACACCACCGGTAGCTCCACGTCCACCTCCCTGTCTACCAGGAAGGATGGAATGGAGGTAGACCCTACCGACACATCGCCGAACACCTGGCAGACGGTGAAGGGAAAGGAGAAGGAGAAGGTGAAAGAGAAGGGAAAATCCTAAGTCCAACAAAATGCCAGACATCATTCAGTGGAATCTGAGAGGATTCAATACGAGAGCACCCGAAGTCAGACAACTTGTTTCGTCAAAAAGCCCCCTTGTCTGTTGCTTCCAGGAAACTCACCTGAAGCCATCAGACAAGCCACTCCTGAAGGGCTATGACTTCTACCGTTACGACCACACAGGTGGACAGAGAGCTCAGGGGGGAGTTGCAACGGCCGTCCACAACAGTATCCACTCGGAGACTGTTGTGCTGACCACCACCCTCCAGGCCGTGGCTGTGAAGGTTTTCCTTCCAAGCCCCCTACACATCTGCAACATCTACCTCCCCCCTGATAGTGTCGTTACCCAGCAATCCATCGACCATCTCATGGACCAGTTACCTCTACCCTTTCTATTGGTTGGTGATTTCAACGCTCACAACCCCCTGTGGGGTAGTCTCAGCACCAATCAGAAAGGTACACTGGTGGAAGACACTATCAGGCTTCGCAATGTGATCCTGTTGAATAATGGCAGTAACACCCACTTTACTGCATCAACAGGATCACTCTCTGCGATTGACCTGACTCTCTGTTCACCCTCCCTCGCTCTTGACACTGAATGGTCTGTGCACGACGATTTATGTGGAAGTGACCACTTCCCTATCTTCATTAAATCGTCGAGGATCCCTTCTCTACCACCCAGACACCCAAAGTGGATTCTAAGACGGGCTGACTGGTCACTTTTCAGTGATCTTGCCACTTTCGATGAGGCTGTCCCCGAGGATATCGATTCTCACGTGGACAGCTTCACGGAGGTGGTAATTCATGCAGCCGAGAAATCCATTCCACGGTCGTCTGAAAAACCCTACCGTCTCCCCGTCCCGTGGTTCACTTGTGAATGCAAGTTGGCCATCAGGGCGAGACGGAGGGCCCTCTCCTTCTTCATGTCGCATCCGACCCAAGAAAACCTGATCGCCTTCAAGAGATCGAGAGCTAAGGCTCGGAGAACAATCACTGAGGCCAAGAGAGTGTCGTGGCGGGCCTATGTGTCGACCATACCGGCCCGCACGCCGTCGTCCAGGGTATGGGACAAGGTTCGGAAGTTGTCTGGCAGATCAACTTTCCGTCCCATATCCGGACTGATGCGTGACGGGCTGTTGCAGTCCACGGGCCCGGCCATCGCCGACACTCTTGGTTCTCAGTTCTCGAAAGTCTCCAGCTCAGAGAATTACACCGCATCCTTCAAGCGGGTCAAGCAGGTAGCCGAGCAGCAAGGTCTTGTCTTCCGAAGTAAGAACCCGGAAACTTACAACCTGCCCTTCAGCGACTGGGAGCTGGACTCCGCGCTAAGAGCCGCCAACGACACTTCACCTGGCATCGACATGATCCACTACCAGATGATCAAACATCTGAGTACAAGATCTAGATCATATATGCTTCAGATGTTGAATAGAGTCTGGCTCGAGGACAGTTTCCCAGCTCGTTGGAGGGTGGCTATTGTCATCCCCATCCTGAAGCCGGGCAAAGACAAGACTGATGCTGCTAGCTACCGCCCAATTGCCCTTACAAGCTGCCTATGCAAGATCTTGGAGCGAATGATCAACGCTAGGCTTATGTGGCATTTGGAGAAGAACGGCCTACTCTGTGCGGAGCAGTCTGGTTTCAGGCGAAACCGCTCCGTCACAGATAACTTGACCCAGCTTGAAGGATTGATCCAGGACAGTTTCCTCACAAGGAAACACCTGATCGCGGTGTTTTTCGATCTCGAGAAGGCGTACGACACGACGTGGAAGTACGGCATTTTACAGACCATCCACAAGTGGGGTATTCGTGGCCACTTGCCCCACTTTGTGCAGAACTTCATGGCTGATAGATCTTTCCACGTTCGTGTCGGAAACACTCTCTCGTCGGCTTTCGATCAAGAGAACGGAGTGCCGCAGGGCTGTGTCCTCAGTGTTACCCTGTTTGCGATCGCCATCAACTCCATCACGACGTGCATCCGAACTCCGGTTCGTGCATCGCTCTACGTTGATGATTTGGCGATCTTCCACCAAACAGGGAACCTGAACTCGGCTCAGCGGCAGCTCCAGCTAACGATCAACCGATTGGAGAGTTGGGCGGATCGACATGGCTTCAGATTCTCCTCGTCGAAAACAACATGCATGCATTTCAGTCGCCATCGTCTATTTCATCCTCATCCTGTCTTGACGTTGGCAAACCAGGTGTTGCCTTTCTCAGAGTCAACCCGCTTCCTCGGAATGGTATTTGACGAGAAGCTCACCTGGTTACCACATCTCCGTCAACTCAAAGACAAGTGCTTGAAGGCAATGAACATCCTGAAGATCTTGAGCGGTACCTCCTGGGGAGCTGACAGAACGTCCATGCTCCGCCTCTACCGCTCTCTCATAAGATCTAAATTAGACTTTGGCTGCACTGTTTATGCATCGGCGAGGAAATCATATATCGGCATCCTGGATCCAGTGCACAACGCTGGTATCAGGTTGTGTACTGGCGCGTTTCGCACAAGTCCCATCGTCAGTCTGCATTGTGAGGCCGGGGAGGCTCCGCTTAAGATCAGGCGTGACTACCTCCTTGCCAGCTACGTAGCCAAGCTGCGTGGCATGCCAAAACACCCGGCATACAGGTCTGTGTTTGCTCCGCCGAATGTTGTGCTCTACAACACTAGGCAAAAAGCAACCAGACCTGTTGGCATCAGAGCAAAAGAGCTCCTGGCCGCATTTGGAATGGACCTACCACCTGTCCTTCCTGTCGGAATCGGTCGTGTGGCTCCCTGGACAACATCCCAGCCCGTGTGCCTGATGCAACTCGCTCAGCACACCAAGGCCCAGACGAGCCCGGCCGTTTTCCGACAGCTGTTCTTCAGCATTTGCGACCAGTACCCTCAACACTGCAGGATCTACACTGACGGATCAAAGGACAATGAGTCTGTGGGGTGTGCCTTTGTCATCGACAACACACGCGTGTGCTTTAAGCTCAGTCCTCTCTGTAGTGTCTATACAGCAGAGTTGTTTGCGATTCTCAAGGCCCTTGAACATATCAAGCGTGCCAATCGCAAACAATTTCTAGTCTGTTCCGACTCTCTGAGCTCCCTCCAAGCACTATGTCAGGCATTCCCCACGGACCATCTTGTGCAAACCATCCAGGCTAAGCTTGGCGAACTGTGCTTGGTCGGCATAGAAGTGTTGCTCTGTTGGCTTCCAGGCCATGCAGGAATTGCTGGCAATGAGATGGCCGACAGAGCAGCCAAAGACGCCACAAGAAAAGCCGATGTTGACTTCACAGTTGTCCCTGTTAGCGATCTTAAAGCCGCCTTCAGGGCCGAAACAAAGAAGTGCTGGCAAGCGACATGGGACACTGTGCAAGTCAACAAACTGAAGCCCATCAAGGCAACTATCGACCCCTGGCAATCTTCTGCCCGACACACTCGACGCGAGGAGGTTGTAACAACGAGGTTGCGCATCGGTCATAGCCCGCTCACTCACGTCTTCATCCTGAAGCGAGAAGAGCCACCGATGTGCACCTCCTGTGATCAACCTCTCTCGATTAAACATCTCCTTGTCGAGTGTGCCGTTCATAGGCAACTGCGCAATCACCTGCAGATTCCCGGAAGTTTGCCAGAGGCGTTGGGAGACAACGCCGTGTCGATAGGCCGAATTATTAAATTTTTAATTCAAACTGACTTTTACAAACTTATCTAGTTTTTAGTAAGTTTTTAAAGCAGTTTATGTTCCAGGCGCAAGTATTTATAAAAACTGCGTCTGGACATGACAACTGGTTTTTTAGCATTGTTTTTATTTGCTTTTTAACCCTTGACAATATTTTACACATCTAACTTGACTCAATTTTATTTGTTTTTAGTTGGAGAGTTGTTTTTTATTGTCTTTGTTGTCTTTTTATTTTTAAATTAAGACTGCCATTTTATAAATTGATCTATTTTAAAGAAGTTTTAAAATCAGTCTTAAATTCCTGGCGCAGGTATTTATAAAGAATGCGTCAGGAAATAAAAACTATATTATTTTTAATCTAGTTTTTGATTTTTAACCAATGACAATATTTTATACAACTGATCGATAGTTTTATCTATGTGATTTTTCGTTGTTTAATGTTTTGTCACTGTTTTGTTTTAACATCTGACCGGCGCAAATAGCCAAAGCTGCTGACGCGCCGTTAAGCCCACAAAATCAATCAACCTGCACCTGTGATGCGTCAAGGAAGTAAAGGTACGGATAGGACTGTTGGCCTGGGGTAGCGCTCATGTTTCACACATTGTGCTGAATGTTGCCGAGCACGCGGAAGCAGTATGGTCCGCACCTTCGCAACTTGTCCACTGCGTCCCTTACACTGGGTATGGGAACAGTAGCTCGAACTGGACAACTTTGTGGCAAAAACGGCTCCACTTTTTTCGCTGGCCGGGAATGCACGTCGCAACACTCGCTGCAAACAGCATCCATCGACCCGGAACAGTGCCCGGAAATCAGTCAGGACAGCTTCAATTAGTCCTTCTAGATGGTCAATATTGAAGCAGGGTCGTTCGTGGTTTAGTGAAAACACACACTACTTCCAAAGTTAAAACATGTATTTTATTGTTACAAGTCTCAAGTGACTTTTGCACAAACCTCAATTACAATTCTCACAACTGACTTTGTCAATTGCACCGACCCCGATGGCCATCTGTTCACGCCATCTATATCTGTTCAGGTAGTCTATTCGGTTTTAGCAATTCTTGATCCACAATAGCCCGTTTTGTTTTAAGTTCTACCTCCAAAAAAATTCTTTCAGGTCTCCCTGAACTTTTGCTCTTTCACTTGAATTAAATTTAGTCTCGTTAGTTCCAGCTTCTGGACTGCGAGCTCCGTAAACTTCTGTGTTGTCTCCGCCGATGCTTTTGGTCGTAGGACAAGAGTCCTGCGACGATTTCTGGCGTTTGTAAACAGCGACGCATTAACGGGCTCTCACAGATTACTCTGTCCATTCAGAAGGCTTCTTTTTCTTGGATAACACCCTGTACTCGCCGTGGTCTCCAAGGCCCGTTGTTCGGCAATGACTAGCTGGTTCCTATTAAACATATCACTAAAACTGTTGAGCAATTGAGCAAAATGAGCAAAATATTTCAGTTGAAATATCAAAACTCATATGCTCATGACTCATCATCTGCTGAGGCTCATACAATTATTGGGTCTTGTGGGAAGGTGACTGTGGCCGATTTAATTTTAGCTGAGGGTTTGGCTTGGATGCGCTCTGAAAAAGTATATATATTTTTTTTTCTCTAGGATTTATAATATCCATTACTACTGTCAATATTGTCTTATGGTTATTCTTATGCCTATTTGATGGCATTATCTTTTTGCTGCATACATGGTTGGTGTCAATTTGCATTTTGAATGTTTCGACAGATAATATGACTATGCGTAAGTAGGTAATTTGCACCATAATTTATTGACCCGGCCAACCAGCTACTCACCAGTTTTAGCAATGTATGATGCATCACTGTCAAATTCGCATGGCAAGGGATTTATGGTCGGCTCGATAATGGCCCTCACACGTTCACTGATAAAGTCATCTTTGGAAATTTTTGGCCGCCCTCCACCTGTAATTTGCTATTGTAGTATACATTATATTGGCAAATATGAAGTAAAATTGATGCGTATTAATTGATCTATGCCCCAACCTATGGGTCCAATCTATGGGTACAAGACCCAATAATTGTATGAGCCTCAGCAGATGATGAAGGGCACATGAGTTTTAATCTATGGGTCCAATATGCTGGACGTGCTTACCAGTGTTTAAAATCTCCATTCTTTCATCTCCTGCCCGTTTCCTCGCGGTTTTTTTCAGGTTGTCGTAGCATTTTCTGAGCGAAGCCACAGTTCTTGGTGCCGTAGCGGTCCTGCTATTGTAGTTGCTACTGATTTCTACCCAAGCCTCATCCTTGGTACGAGACGATGTGCCATCTGTTTTCTTATTCTCAATTACACTCAACTTGTCAACAACACAGTCTAATAACAAGTTCTTGTCACTCACGGAGTCATTAGATCCACGTTTTTCCTTTTCAAACATTGTTAATAGATTTTCAATGGATGCTGTTTTGAAGAAACGGATTATGTGAAATAATGACACCCCATCTTTTGTTCTGACACATTTTAAATTTGAATTTACCTAGAAATATCACCGCCATAGGCGACATAAAATTACAAGGCTGTGCCTGAGCTGTGGGAACGGAACCGTGACAGCAGTGCGCCACCTATAATTTGTCAGCATTGATCAGCTGAGCCGAACTACAATTCGTTGGTGAAACGACACGCTAAAATTTCAAGCTGCGCCTTCCTAAGCTCAGTCTGAGCCGAGCTTTGAGCATTGTTGGTGAAACCGGCCCTCGACGGCTGTTTGCTTCTTGTGTGACTTCGTGCGTGCTTGCTTCAGCCTTGGACGTAGAAAAATCCATTCGCAGCACAAAGTGGGTTCACCTACTGGGGACTTGATTTTCACACGAGTCCAGTCTTTTGCACCCACGACCCGAGGGAATCTGTACTTCCTATAAAAGCCGAACTGAACATCCTTCTCCGGATGTCGAACATGATCGTGGTAGACACATGTGATTGCTAGGTTTAATTTAAAATAACCTACCAGCAGTAGATTTGTGCACACTCACAACCTCTTCAGCTGTCATCAGTCACGTAACATCGTAGGGTCATATGGGACCAGCCGAGTTCCTAAAAGATCTCGGGAAAGGTGGTAGCTGTTGGGGAAGGGCTCCAGTAATCAAACTCCAGGATTTGATGTGTCGATTTACTATTACGTTAATTTTTTTGTTCCCTGTACAATATTTTACAGTAATTTACATGGATATAGACTGATACAAACCCAGAAAAGATGGGAGTAGATGGAATTTTTCAAGATATCTATGGGTATTTGTGAAAAGCAAAAGTGTCATATAGTGTTGCTAAAATCAGCTTCCATCATTAGCAAGCTCGGTCGCCTTGGTGACCCGGAAGGGAACAAAACATTTCTCGTCATTCCTCCCTTTCAGTCGGTTTGTTCGGATCCTCATGCTGTGAGCAGATAAATGCAAGAAGAACTCGTCTTCAGAATCTGACCTGTCATGTTCAAAATCCGAATTTATTTCGACTTCTCGGTTTCCGATTCCCGGCAAAAAAAAGACCAAGACACGGCGGATGGTTTCGATATCTTGGAGGATCCTACTTCTGACATGTTCTACACACACGATTTTAAACACTAGTAAGACTAAAACGGGTACTCAGTTATAGGAGAACACTTGATACATATAAGTAGGAACAAAGGATTTATAAATTGGTGGAATAAAATATTAAAATTATTATTTTGATCAAGAGAACTAGCGCAATGATTGCGATGTCTAGGGAAGTGAGAAGGCAAATGTAATGGAAACGTATGGTGGGAGCGTAAAGTTGGAGTAAAGGCGCCGGTATTAGGCTGAAAGCCAGCCATTCTTACAAGCGTTGTTATTTTGTGCCGACGTGTAGCTGTCCGGCGAGCCGGCTGCCATGCAGTGATTAGGACCCGGATGTTTCGGAGCCAGTTTGCCGTATGGTGTGGGTGTGTTCGGCCATGCTCAATCCAGCTCCCACCAGACCGAATGGAATCATGTGTAGGGAACGACTCGTTTCGTTGGTGAATTTGTCTCGCCTTTACCATTCGTACTTTAGTACAAGCTTGAGCGAGTCTCCCGTTTTAAAGTAGAGCTCCTCAATTCTCTTTTTTCCTTCCGTTCTTCCAACAATTGTTAAAAAACGATAAGCTCAGTACAAAAGAAAAAGCCACCATGAAGGCAAGGAAAAAGGAAGCCATGAGCCAAAGAATAATTTCTTCACTTTTGCTTCTCCGAGTGTAAAAAAAATGTGCGACTTGAGCAAAAAAAACTCCCTAGTAGACAAAACAAATATGAAAACACCAAATCGCTACCAAAAGAGCCAAAAGGCTGCACAAAGCATTGTTCAAATGGTAATTTTTTTATAAATATCTTTATTATCTTCCTGTTCCATTACTAAAAACGGGTAGGAAGGTGCATAGCACTTTATTACAGCTCGTAACAACTCTCGGGTGTAAATTAGCTAGTTTACAACATATTTCACTAGTGACTTCTTCTTCTTCTTCTTCTTCCCCCGCATCTTTTTCTTCTCTAGCTATTCCTTCCACTTTTCTTTATTCGCCCAACATATTTCTGTGTTATTTACTTTATTCCAGCTCTCTCCTCTTTCTTCCACATCTCTTCTCACTTGATCGATCCATCTTTCTCTTGGTCTTCCAGCTCCTCTTTTTTCATATTTTACTTAAATCTCTTTCTTTGGCAATCTATTCTCTTCCATTCTCATAAATCGTTCTTTACCAATTTTAAAACTTAAACTCTCCACCCCTACCTTTCTTCTCAATACATTACTTCTTATTTTATCCATTTTTGTAACCCCTTCAATACTTCTTATGAATTTCATCTGTGCTGCTTCTAAACTTCGTTATTATTTTCCACCTAGCGTCCATGTAACCGCTCCGTTTGTTAAAATGGGTATTTAATATAACTTATAAAGTAAGAGCTTACATTTCCTGGGAAAATTTTCGTCCCATAACAACTTTCTTATTCGTTGATAGAATATTTCACCTTGTTGGACTCTTCTTTTTATTTCACAATCGATGGTTGCATCTTTAGTTATTATACTGCCCAAATATTTAAACTCACTTCTTTCTTCGATTTCTCCATCGCCGAGCTTGACCTTTTCCCATCTTCTTCTTTTGTCTCTGTTCAAAATCACTGACTCACTCTGTGTTATCTTTGTTAAAAATGGTAATATGAGAATAAAATATAACATTTCCGATCCCTTTCATACTTCTTTTCTTTCCCTACCTGTCAACTATTCCTTGGCGGCCTCCAGTTCTTCCCGCCGAATACAAACAGTCGTCAATTCGGTCATTTTCTCGGTAGACATCAATCCCAACCTAGTTATTTTATTTTTCTTTGTTATATTTTTTACTTCTGTATTTTTACAAACCATTAATTTTTACAACTCATTCAACCTTTTATCAACATTGACTCTGGCTGGCTTCTAGTTTCCATACTGACTTCTAGTTGCCATTGGCGTTTAGCAACCAATATTTTTATTATTTTATTTATTTTTGAAATATATTTAAATACTTACTTCCGTTGTTACCGAAGAACATGCCTTAAATTGCCTTAGTCTTCGCAGCGCTACGTGCGAGCTTAAACCGCCACTTTGGCTTCGTTGCGACACTCTTTTGTTGAATCTGCCTAATTTTCACTGACTGAAATTGGGAAATAAAGCAACAAATTACCAACTGGAAACAATTAACAGAGTTAAAATAATATTTTGATATTTTATATTTATTGAGGCATCTTACAATCGTTTCTACAACGAAAACTTAAGCTGAGCTGTGTACATATAAGTAAGATCTAAGAATTCCTTCACTGTGTACTGGCACAGCTGTGTAAGGTGGTTTTTCAAAAGAGTTCTAGAAATATTAATGTTCCTTTTCATTGCCTTTATTTCACTTGGGAGTTTGTTAAATGAAATTGAGCCAGCATGAAATGGGTTCTTTTTAAAAAGCTCCAGATAATGTGCAATTACATGAAATTCACCCGCTTCTTGTGTTGGGGCTGCTCTAACTTCCTGCTTTCTTGAGAAAGTAACGACTTCACACTTATCCAGATTTAGGTACACTCTAATTATAGGCATCCAGTGGTCCTGCAGCTGCTTTACACACTCCTCCCCCTCGACGTTAGTGTAGACCACGCGGTCATCCGTAAAGAGCCGCACTTTCGATTTTATCTTTTTGCCAGACCATTGATAAATATCAGGAAGAGTTGCGGCCCGAATACACTGCCTTGTGGAACCCCGGAGGTGATGCTTGCACTGTCTGAGATTTGGTCAGATATCTTGACCCCTTACGTTCGTCCTGCGAGGAAAACCTGCACCGTTCTTACCACCGCTTCATCTTCAATGAGCTCAGCAAGCTTGGCAACGAGAATTTCATGATAAACCTTATCAAATGCCTTGCGCATATCAGGAAAGATGGCGTCAAGGGAGTTGGACAGATCTTTGACTAATCCTGTCAGCTGGGTCTCGCAAGAATATTCGGCCCTGAAACCGTGCTGTACCTTGGTAATTTCCCCTTCAGCATCCAAACTTTGCCAGATGTAGGTAACTCACCAGTATTTTCTCGAAAACCTTGCAGACTGCGGAGGTGAGGCTTATTGGTCGATAGTTGGTGAGCCGACACTTCTCGCCGCCCTTGAAGACCGGTATTACAACGGCCTCTTTCCAGAAGAGGGGGACCCTTCCATCTCTCAGTATGCGATAAAATTCCAGGTAGATTTCTATGTCCAGGTCGCAAATTTTCATGGGTGTGTTTGAGTCCGTCGCCTCTAGATGCGTTACCGTTCTTAAGATTCTTGATGACATGGAGGATTCCGGAGTAATGAAGTGCCATAAGAAATGACCCTCTTCTAGTACAGCATAGCGTTGGGGCCGCAGATGGAGCTGACGATGGTGTGTTGAAGACCTAAGAGTAAAACGAGTTCAGAGCATTCACCTTGTCCTTGCTGGAAGTTATCTCATTTCCGTCGGTGCTCGATCTCCTCCCTTCTGCTGTCGGATGTGATTGTACAGCCTGGCCCAACCTTCTCCAACATCGGCCCGAGGGGGGAGCCCACTGGTGCATATTTTGGTACCCATGAATCTGTCTTAAACCAGCCTCAGAAGATTGAGGTAGTCATTGGCCACGCTGGCTTCATCTATTCCTGCGAGTAGTTCATGTGTTCCTCCCTGTAGGAACACATTGTTATAGTTATCCAGGGGATCCAGTCCAATCAATTGAGCCGTGATTTCACGGGTACGGATCCCAAGGCGGACCCAGGCTTGATCTTCCTTCCATTGATAGAAGTTGTTTATGTTGGAAAGCGTATCATCCGTGATAATTGTACTATGTTTCTAAACTCAGACAAGCTATGACTGCAAGGAAAAACTGCTCAGTAAAAAAACACCTAAAATATACATTCAATACTTTAATACAACATCAATGAACCTTTCCCCTGTCGTAGGGCAGTTAAGGAATAGATGTGGGGTTGGCCGACACTCCGCTAGATTCATGTCCGAAAAAATAACGCTGGAGATGCAGGCTACGCTGCTAGTCTACTAAATTTAATGTTCTTCAACTGGTTGCCTCGAATGTCCATTGTTGGCTGTGGATATTTTTATTCAGTTGACTGTTCACCGCTTGTCTTTGTCTATTAACGTAAAGCTATTGTTTACGCGCACTACAGGCCAAGTTTCAAAACAACTACTTGCATATTTCTGTGAAAAAAGTCGACCGAAACTTTTGAAAACCAGCCTGACAGCTACCAAGCCTGAAAAGCATTCATCGACCATCATACATCAACTGCTCCGACTACCAGCAAACAATTTTCATTCTACGTTAACCAAATCGGAAGGTTGAGAAGTATGGCTAATTATTTTTAAGCATCTGCATTTTCTTGGCCCTTAGACACACTAACTTATCATTAAAAAAATTAACAATTTCCAGCTGTTAGCTTTAATTGGCTGGGTGTGAAAATGGCTCTTGAGACACGACGATGCCGGTGTTCCGGACGATCCAATCCGAATACGAGGCCACCCGAGTGTAGACATCAGGATCTTCGTTGCCGCACTCTATGACCCACGAGGCTATGCCGACTAGTTTTTCATTAGCCACGAGGGGGCCTCCAGAATCGCCCTGCAATCAGTCATTGGTGTTCTAGAAATTCTAGTTCATAGAGCCTGAAATAACATGATCAGTGCGAAATTGTCTGCAAAAACACTTCTTCTTGTTTACGTTGGTGTATAGTACATAATATTTATTGCACTGGTACAAAAGATTTAAAGATATTTCAGCAACAAACTATAGGAATAGAGAAAATGATACAAAACTAAGTCCGAACTGCGACTTCCTTGAGAGAGAACTTGAGAGCTATATTGAATTTAGAGCGAACTGATCAGAACTGAGTCTGTGAGAATACTGAAATATGCTGACTTGATCAGTCGACAGGTAAACTAGTGATGACATCATCACCTAAATTTAGATACATTACATAATGCCTATAATTAGATATATTGCAGAATGACGATATTTGCCTGAACATACCGCCCGTCTCGTCAATAGAGTTGACGAAATTAATTTTATTCAAAGCCAGAGATGGGCAATAAACAGAGTTTGACGACTGGTCGTCGGAATGTATTTGTCGCCGTCTTCACGGTGACGACGCGAGTTAGTCCGTCGGCTCCAGGGTGGGTTGCGATGACACGAGCAAGAGGCCATTTCGCCGGGGGATAGCGCTCGTCCGTGAGGAGCACTAAGCACCCAACTTTGATTGTGTCGGTTGGTTGATGCCACTTGCCGATGGCGTGAAACCTCTGCAGGCACTCTGTAGACCAGCGAGTCCAGAAGCGTTCCAGCAGATGTCGTAAGAGTTGCCACCGAGAGAGACGAGGGATGGCAATGTCAGCGAGTGTTGGTTCTGGAATTGCTGTCAAAGCTGCGCCGATGAGAAAGTGGCCTGGAGTGAGAGCTGCGACGTCAGCGGGATCGTCTGAAATTGGGCAGAGTGGGCGAGAGTTTAAGACAGCTTCGATTTGGATAAGAAGTGTAGAGAATTCCTCGTAGGTTAGGAAAGTTTCCCCGATGACTCGCCGAAGATGAAATTTCACTGATTTCACTCCCGCTTCCCATTTTCCTCCGAAGTGTGGAGCGGATGGTGGGTTGAATTTCCACGCAGTTCCATCGTTCGCCAAGAGATTTGCTATGTGATTTGATTCTTCTGACGCTTTGGAGAATAGTTTGCGTAGTTCTGCGTCTGCGCCGACGAGATTTGTTCCACAGTCGCTAGTAAGCGAGGCGCAGATTCCGCGGCGCCCGGTGAACCGCTTATAAGCTGCCAGGAAACCATCCGTAGAGTAGTCAGTGGCAACTTCGAGATGGATTGCTGAAGTTGAAAAACAGACGAACAGAACAATGAAGCACTTGTAAGTTTTCGCCGCCCGCCCTTTCCAAGTTTTTACGGTGAATGGCCCAGCGTAGTCGACGCCCGCGTGAAGGAACGGCCGTGATGGGTTCACTCGCGTCGCAGGCAGTTGTCCCATGAGTTGCTTCGCGGTAACTCCTCGGTGGCGGGTGCACTTGACACATCGTAAGATAAAGGAACGGACTGGAACTCGTCCACCTTGAATCCAGTAGATGCGACGAATATACGAAGTGGTTACCTGAGTTCCACCATGCAGGGTTCTGGTGTGAGCGTCAGCGATCACTAGTCGAGTGAACGGTGAGTCACGAGGCAGAATGAGAGGGTGCTTGGCGTCCGGGTCGAGGAGAGCGTTCTTGAGGCGACCACCGACGCGAAGCAGATTTGTTTCATCTAGGTACGAGGTTAGACGAGCCAGCGAGTTGCTCCGAGGCAGAACTTGATTTTGAGAGAGTGTTTTAAGCTCATTAGAGTAGGAGGTGAGCTGTGTGACTCTCACCCAGAAGAGGCGAGATGATTCGATTTCAGCAGGCGTGAGAGGGTGGCAGAGTGAAGACGCTGGAATTCGCTTCATTCGTGATCTAACTCTTCGACATATCGCTGTGACGCGAAGCAGTCGAGTGAGACTCGAGTATCGAGTTAGCAGGCTCCACTGTGGATGATTCTCTTTTACGACCGAAGCGACGACGGCGCTTCTTTCCTCCAGTTGCACTCCGTCTTCTGCTTTAGGATAAGATTCTGTCCACGACGTCGACGGTTGAGAGAGCCAGGCAGGTCCGGTCCACCACAGCGATTCTTCCTGTAGTTGTCGAGGTGACAGACCTCGTGAAGCACAGTCTGCGGGATTTTCTTTACCTGGCACGTGGTGCCAATGAGCGTCGGGTAGAGTTTCTTGAACCACGGACACTCTGTTGCGAACGTAGTCCTTCCAGCGAGATGGGTGACTGCGAATCCAAGTGAGTGTCACGGAGGAGTCGGTCCACAAGTGGACAGACACATGCGAGAGGTCGAGAACTTTTCGAACGTGCTCCATCTGCCGGGTGAGCATTACCGCTGCGGTGAGCTCGAGGCGAGGAATTGTAACTCTCTTGAGAGCCGCTACTTTTGTTGGCGCTCCGACGATGGTGATGCGCGCGTTGTTGGTTTCCGAGATGACTCGGAGGTAGATCACCGAAGCTATAGCGAGTTGAGATGCATCCGAGAATCCGTGAAGTTCGACCACATGTTTCTCAGTGGAGGTGCCGAGCCAACGTGGGATCATGACGATTGAAATGTCTTCGAGTTGGTCCAGGAACTGAGACCATTGATTAGCGAGAGATGGTGGCAGGGTTTCATCCCAGCCAAGTTTGAGTAGCCAAATTTCTTGCAACAGCATCTTTGCTCTGACAGTTACAGGAGATAACCAGCCAAGAGGGTCGAAGAGTTGTGATATCTTCGAGAGAACCTTACGTTTAGTAGGCGGAGAGACATCCTCCTGGCTCGTTGTGAAGACGAAGACATCCGATTGTGGTTGCCAGGAGATGCCGAGTGCGTTGCAGAGAGGTTGGGAGTTGAACTCCCGAGACGACGACGTTGCCTTTCGTTCGCTAGAAAGTTGATCAAGAATTGAGTCGTCGTTGGCTGTCCACTTTTGTAGCTTGAAGCCGCCCGCCGTGCAGAGATCATCGAGTTGTTGTAGAACTTGCCGAGCTGCTTCAGGAGTGTCCGCGCCACCGAACGCGTCGTCTACGTACATTCCATGTCGAAAGACGTCGACGGCGAGAGGATAGTGGTGTCCTTCGTCTTGGGTTAGCTGCTTAAGAACACGTAAGGCGAGATACGGAGCTGATGCGAGTCCATAGGTCACCGTCACCAGCTGATAGATGAGTGGGGAGAGAGACAGATCCGGAGCCCACAGAATTCGTTGAAAGTCCCAATCTTCGCGATGTACCAAGATTTGGCGGAACATTTTCTCGATGTCCGACGAGAATACGAACCGAAACTGACGCCACCACAGAACTACGTCTGCTAAATCAGCTTGCAGTTTCTCTCCGATGTGCAGGTGTTCGTTGAGAGACGTGCTGTTGTATGAGCGGCACGAGGCGTTGAACACAACGCGAAGCTTGGTTGTCGCACTTCCTTCCCGTACAACTCCGTGATGTGGCAAGTAGCACACAGGTTGAGATTCGAGTTCAGATGTCTGCACTCGACGCATGTGCCCGAGCTTCTCGTACTCGGCGAGGAAATCGGAGTAGCGCTGGAAGTAGAGGGCGTCTTTCGAGAATTGCTTGATTAAGCGAGAGAGCATTCGTAAGGCTGGCGTGCGTGAATCTCCGAGATGCTCTGGTGTTGTTCTGAAAGGAAGACGAACAATGTAGCGACCAGTCGCATCTCTGGCATGGGTAGATACAAAGTGAGCTTCACACTCCGCTTCTTCTGGAGACAATACACGAGGAGATGTTTTCGGTGTTTCTTCTTGGATCCAGAATCGTTCGAGTAGATCGTGTAGATCGTGGTCTATAGAACACCGAAACCCTTGAGCTGGCAGTTGTTTCGATGAGTTTTCAAAGGACGCGATAGGACCAGACAGAATCCACCCCAGATGGGTGCGTTGTGCGATTGGACTATTCGGGGGACCTTTGATTAGTTCATCCTCGAGAAGTTGCCCGTAGATGTCAGCACCCAAGATGAGATCGATCCTTCCCGGAGTCTTGAAGTGTGGATCCGCTAGTGTCAAACCAGCGAGATGAGGCCAATCGGATGATAGCACTGCGGCACTTGGCAGAAGAGCTGTGAGATTCGGCAGAATGAAGGCAGACACGTCACACTTAAAATCCGATGCGTAGTGTGAACGTAAACTGAGCGAGACTACGCCTCGAGTTGTTCCAGCGTGCTGCGCACCGATGCCGAGGAGCGGTACCGCCGCGCGGCGCCGAGAGAGATGGAGTTGTCGTACTAAGGACTCAGACACGAAGGAGATCTCCGAGCCTTGATCCAGGAGGGCGCGAGCATGGTGAATGACTCCTTGAGGCGTACATATCCTTACTTGAACAGTTGCGAGCAGGACTTGCACCAGTTTCCGGACTTCGCGAGGAAGGGCGTGATGAGAGCTCGCCTCTGTGGCGGTCGGTTGACCGGGTTTGAAGAGCGGCGTCGTTGTAGGCGACGTCGATCGAGGAGGCACCAGAGTAGTTGCAGAGGTGTGAATCGACGTGTGATGACGTGCGCTGCACACACGGCCATTCTTTTGAGAGCGGCACGCTTGAACTCTATGTGGACCTAAACAATTATAGCAGAGATTCCTTTTATTGATTAGATCACGGCGTTGAGAGATATTCATTCCCAGGTACTTAGGACACGATGCGATGTAATGAGGACCGCTGCATTGCGAACACGTCATTGAGCGCGCGGTGTCAACTGGTTTGGCAGCTGATGCGTGGTTGGCGCGAGCATTACGCTGGCTGCGCGCTGAAATTGATGTGGGCATTGAACTGTTTATTGAGGGTTTGTCCGTCACGCGATTGAAAGCTTGCAGGGAGCGGATTCGAGAGATTAAGAACCTGTCGAGATCATTCCATTTTGGTGATTCAGTGGATGAACTCAGCGTCTTCTCCCATTCTTTCACCGAGGTTGCGTCCAGCTTCCGAGTAATTAGGTAGACAAGAATGTCATCCCATTGATCGACGGGTCGTTCGAGTGCGCGTAACGATCCAATTGCTTGATTTGAATCTGAGTAGAGGTTTTCCAAATCCTCGGCTGATTCTTGAGTGACAGATTTCACGGAAAACAGTGCATGTAATGCTGAATCTACCAGGACTCGCTTGTTGTCGTAATAAGCCACTAGATCATTCCAAGCGATTTGATAATTAGCTGCATTGAGCGTGATGTTCTTTAAGCGGAGAGCGGCATTCCCGATCAAACACCCCTTTAGATACTGTAGTTTTATTACCTCGGATAATGACGAGTTTGAGCCGACCATCGACGTAAACAGGTCCTTGAATTCGACCCATTCGACGTAATCGCCGCTGAACTTCGGGAGGTCGAGTTGAGGTAAACGAATGTTCGAGTATTGCGTCCCGGAATCCAGCGAGGTCGTGGTCGTTGCGGTGTCGATCTTCCCTTTCAGCATTCCTGCCATTGCTTCGAATGCGTCGAGATAATTCTCTTCGCATAAGGCGTATAAGGATTGTTGAAAGTATTCGTGCTCCTTTACCTTCTCCCTGTGCTCAGGTTTGAGTGAGAACAACACAGTGCTCAATTTCTCATGCTGCAGTTTGAATTTATCCCAATTGTCGGACAGTCCCTTTTGGCGTGCTTGTATTCTTTCCACAGAGATTTTTTAAAATCCGACCTTCTTCAGATTTTCCACGGATCGTGCGATAATGCCAGCCAGTTCTCCTTGATGTTCCAGTAGATGTTCGATTTGCGGAGTCGCCATTTCCGAATTTCGAATTAATTAAATTTTCTTCCCGATAAACGGCTTGCTTTGGTATAGCTTGTTGCTCCGGCTCAAGGGACCAACTTTATGTATAGTACATAATATTTATTGCACTGGTACAAAAGATTTAAAGATATTTCAGCAACAAACTATAGGAATAGAGAAAATGATACAAAACTAAGTCCGAACTGCGACTTCCTTGAGAGAGAACTTGAGAGCTATATTGAATTTAGAGCGAACTGATCAGAACTGAGTCTGTGAGAATACTGAATTATGCTGACTTGATCAGTTGACAGGTAAACTATAGTGATGACATCATCACCTAAATTTAGATACATTACATAATGCCTATAATTAGATACATTGCATAATGCCTATAATTAGATATATTGCAGAATGACGATATTTGCCTGAACACAAGTGTTAACCAACTATTACATAATAAAACAGCTAATAGAATAATTATCCAACTAATCATAACAACTAATTGCCAGTGAAACACATTACTGTTGACACATATTGCTGAATGATGCACATTGCTGATGATATGCAATACTTAAGAAACTCGGGGCCACAACACAACTGAGCTGAGATCTCTTCAAGGCAAATGCGACATCTACTCTTCAAGGATATTCAAGTAGAATCTGCAAAAATAACGTCTCAAATATGACTGTTTTGGAAAAGACTTGTATTTAACGTGTACTTGTACATGACTTGTATTTTGTTAATGTGTTTTTTAACTCTGTGTGATTATCATAATGAATTCAAAGTATTATCTGAAAAAATTAATATAAAAATAAGGTATGCTACCATAAGCCGGAAGGCGACGCGAATACCGGCCGGCCGAGTGATGCGAGGCGCTTCACGAGGTGAAGGTGGTTAACCCTGCACCATGCCTAACCATGCCGGGGGGGACCTAAGGGTGCCAGAAGGCGCGCGACAGCTGCTAAGCCAGAAGCTTGCCACCTCCCTGAAAGGGCTTTCTTTCGAGCAGTTGACGAAGAAGTCCGATCAGGGAAAGGTGTTTGAGCTGTCTGCGCGCTGCCCGATATCCAACCACTTTCTCATGTCTCGGTCTGCACCCACTTCGCCAAGTGTCGTTTCGCCCATTGTGCGCGGCCGGCCTGCGTGCGGCGTTGGGATGCCGGCGATGCGGGTAGGGGAACGAGACCCTGCTCCATGAACACTGCACGGTGCATGCCGCTGGGTACACGCGGCGGTATGATGCAGTCTTGGGGCGGCTCGCCAATGCTGTCCCCTTCGTACAGACTTGTGACGCGGCTGGCCAAGGTGGAGCAGTACGCCGGCACCGCGGACCAGATGACGCTAGCTGGATTGTCGGTAGCGCCCTGGCCAATGAGCCGGTACTCGGGTGGCTGGGGATCAGACCCCGGTATGGCCGCCTAATGTCCCGGCTTATTGTGTCGGAGACGAATGTGTCAAAATCAGAGGCAAATTAGTTGGGGCAAAATCGGAATGTGAACAAAACCGATTAATGTAGAATCGATGAAAAAGTTTTTCTTAAATTTTAAGATGTTTAAGCGTGGGCTTTAACACAGTAGTATATTGATTCATCTATTGGCGGCCATTTGACCACCATATTGAAAACTAGGAAAGTTTTGCAGCGTTATATTTAAATGGGGCGATGCACACAGGCACTCTTGACGCGAGGCACTGCAGCAGCAGACCATCGCTCGCCAAGAAATACACATGATACTCTGCTAAAACAGCCAAGTGCTCTTTGCCGGCTGTTGCCAATGCAGCAGCAGCAAAGTTGCAGGCAGAAAACGTAAACCTCTGCACCCAAATATTCAAATATGAAGTAATTGAGAAGGTCCAACGGAAAGCCACGAGGAGAGTTCTCAATAAATATAAACCTGCTTAAATTAAGGCAAGTAATAAATGAAACCAGTGATGTTTTGGTGGAATCCCACACCAGAAGGCCAGGATGATGGGATAGCTGAGCAGGAAAAGCTGAACTCAGCTATCCCATCAAGTAATAAATGTTAGGAAATATTTTTCATAGTATATGTTCGCGCCATTTCTGTCATTATGTAATTTTCTTTCTTTTAGTTGGTTGCCTGTGTGCTTCAGGTGGTTCATAGTTAGGTCGTGGACTTTCACGTTGTCGAGTTTTGCGCCGCTCCCCACGTTTCGTGGTGAGCAATTCATTTCAGATTCAGTTCTTCTCTGAACCTCGCCACGGACAGGTGGTCTGTGGAGGCCGGTCGTGACCCTTGAATTCCGCGAGTTTCATTTATCAGTGTTATATTCTACCATGTGTATTTCACGGATCTTCAACTCTGCGCATCTGCAAGCTAAGTTGTGTCTCCCATTGTTCCTTCCTTTTCAGCCTTAACCTAATTCACCCTTTACCTCTAGACATTTAACCGGCGCCTTCAGCGCGTCACAATTTAGGCAGATTTGGGATTTTCCTCAAAATACAGTCCACTCTCTCTTAATGTTAAGTAGCCCTAGTTAGTTAAGTTAAGTTAAGTAGCCCTAGTTAAGTAGTCCTAGCCCTAGTTGAAAAACGCTGAATTACTTACCTGACCCTTGGCCTGATTTTGATTGAAATAGCTTTATAAATTTGTCACACCTTCTGAAGTCCGACATTGAAGTTAAAAACAGGATCCACCGCCGTCATAATGACGTCCGATTGGTTCCGAGTGCATATCTGTACATGCGCCCGATAGCAGCACGCATTAATTGCAGGCAAAACCGTTGTGTTGTACCTAGTTGAAGTTGATTGCTATGCCGTTGTAGTATCACGTGGCACGACGACCTCTTGGCGATGCCCGAAAATGCGCAGATTGGTGTAATTTGGCGGAAAGGCCAAACCAAATTTAGAACTAAATTTTTTTGTCAGCTTTTGTTGATTATATCCAAGAAATCTTATTTTAAAAAAAATTGAGCTAACAAGAGGCGAGCGGCAAACAATGCCGCTAGAACTGAAGTCGTAAAGTACTGGTCATGTACCGTAGTATGTGGCATAAAATTATGTACATTTCAATTACGTTGAAATCAAAATGTAATGGATAACCAAGAGCTATTAACCGCCTATTTATCAAGAATGTTTCAATATGCTATCACAATAGCTATATAGCTATATCACGATACCTATATCGGGGCACTTAGCCCGGGACTCTGGAATACCTTAGCAGAATACAGGTAATGCCTGCTGCTGATAATGGCTACACGCTCCGGTTGGAAAGACCACTGTTCCTAAGCTTCAACGAGCGGAATACAAAGAAGAGTCAACGAATCCGCAATTGTGTGCTAGTCGCTCCGTCGAAACCAAGTGAACTTTGTTCGCAACAGCAATAACTCCTGGCAGCTCGATGCTGCACTCTACAAACAAATTGTATAAGAGCAGACAAATTTATTTTATACTTCAATTGACAACGCTCCAGGCCAACTGCTTACATCCTGGCGGCTTATGACAGCAATGGACACAAATAGCTAGAAACGCCTAATCTGACTCTTTTTAACAAAGGACCCATTTATGCTGGATTTATATTTTATAATTCACTGCCATTCGACCCGAAGAAAAAAAATGCAATGATTTTAAATAAAGTCTGAAGTATCATCTTATAGATCACTGCTTTACACCATCGCTGAGTTCATTAGCGTAAGCCAAATGTAAATTAATGATCCTGAAATTCCTGTAGGTATAGCACACTGTGTTCTTTTGGAAATAAAGCATTATTTTTATTTTTATTATTAAACATACATTCAAAAGCCAGGCGGCTGGCTTAAACAGCGGCAGAGCTACCATCATAGTTTTATATTTGACAAGTCGATGAACATTTTTGCGAAGACAATCTTATTATTTTAAAGACAGCTGGTCAAGAGCTTCAAGGCTCGGAACTAGAAATTATGACGGTCCCCTCATGCCATAAAGTCTTGGTCTCTTGTAGCACTGACACAGAAAAGTTAACGCTGCTTTGACAGCAGTCAAGCAGTGGAACGACCGACCAGAGATTGTGGTGAGACCGTGGCCAGAAACAGAAATAGTGAGAGCCAGGTTGAGGGATTTAGAATAGAATCAGGCAGAGATGAGCGTTAACATGAACATTATTACAATACGTTTCCCAAGCCGAGGGACATTGCAGGGAGAGTGGGACTTCCAAACGCCATGTTGGCACTCGACTATCCCACGGTCTGTTATTTAAGCCTCACGGTACAAATGTTCCTGTGGCCGAATCGGCACAGGTCTCACTGCTGAAGCCAAGACGTGGATCGCTCTCTCCTACTGTCATAGGACTGGCCTACTATATAAAGGGCCAGCCTAGTAAATAAACCTCAGTCAAGCTTGATCTGTCGTGCTGGAGACACTACCTGCCCATCCCATTTCTAACCAGACGTCACACCTTACCTACAATATCAGAACTATTTTAGTCTGAGCGATGGCTCAGAAAGAGTGATGGCATCTTGACCGCATTGATGTAGGTGATGTTGGTGAAGTCGTCTTGGCGGAAAACACCCAGACGCAATCTTCGGTGCAATGCAATCCCCAGTTGACATGATAAGCCAGCTAGTAGCTTTTACTTTTACGGAGTTGCTTTCAAGATGAACCAAAGGGCTGCAGATACTTTTTCTTGGAAGCTCTGCAATTCGTGGGTACAATTTTCTTCGAATTCAGGAGAAAATCTAAAAAGCCATGACTTTTATATAACTTATTCTTGCCTTTGAAAAATTGCATACAGGTGTACATTTTTACAGCGATCCTGAAGCGTATTCTTGTAAAAATGTAAAATTGTAAAAATGTAAAAGTGTAAAAATGTAAAAGTGTAAAAATGTAAAAGTGTACATTTTTACATGTATACAAGTTAACTTGTATTATATATGTTATATTATACATTTTTATACAAAAATGGGGGTTTAGGTTTATTAGATATAATAATGTCCCATGAGTCGCCTCCGGTCATGGCCGTGTTTTAGAATTTATGCCCAGCATTTACTTTAAAAGACCGAGGGAAACCATGAAAAATCTCGGTCGGGCGAGGCGATCACGTGGGAACATTTTACAAGAGTTTAAAGATTTTACTGAATTTAAGTTAGGGTCGGGCACAACGTAAAAGATGGAAAAGAGAGAGAAAGATAATACAATGCGTGATGTTAGATTTAGTAGTTATAAGAATTAATATAATGGACCGACCCATGCAAGGGACTATAATTGACGGTGATTTGTCACATGTTCTACATAAATGTCTCGCGACCATTTAATCACGTCGCTCGTCATTAATCGCCGTAGGTTCCCTGCGTATCGTGGGCTGATGTTAAGCTCTCATTGCGCGGGTCCCACGCGCCCAAGCTGCCGACAATAAAGGCCTCCAGATATGTGCGGAAACCGCGCGCTTCCAGCGCCCGCGCCGTCTCAGCGCACTTCCGCTTCTTCTCACTCCGGGCGACGTCGAACGCGCCACGCCCATTCTCGAATGGACAAGTAATGTCGATTACGTGCGCCGTCATCTGGCGATTGTTAATGATGACGACGTCCGGGCGTAGATTGTTGATGCCCATGGGAGTGACGCGGTTCACCCGCACGCTGCAGGTGTTCTTGATGCGTGCAGGGATGGCCTTCACCAGCCGGTCCTGGATGGCGTTGTGCCGGTTCTGGACAGCCTGCGCGTGGCGCCGCAGGCAGTGGTTTATTACACAGCTGTAGAATACCAGATGCTAATGGCCGTACCCTAGTCTATGCTTTTTCTATGCAATAGAATAGGCAATAGACTTTTACTCCGGCGAATAGTTCTGCCAAGAAACATCGGAGTTGTTCCGTGGAAGCTGTTTCATTGTCATTTAGCTTTAGATAATAAGCATTTGAAATCAATTTGGTAATCTCTGACCCACCGGGATGTCTTGAGAGAACATAAGATGCAGCGTAGGTCGTCTCGCTCGCGGCCATAATGTACCATTCTTGCTCATGAGCAAACAGCCATTTGTTGACGGTCTTTGAGGACAGATTGAATCCAGCTGTTTCGAGTTAAGGAGCTAAGTATAGTAGTACATGCTAGTAATTGAGAAGAACGCTTTATATATATATTCGCTATACGACAAGTAATTCCAATTTCTTGGCCAATGCTTTCAAAATTTCCGTACCTTAGCGTTAGCCGTTATGGTTGATTTTAGAAAGCCATGTTTATCGTTCATGTACGTTGAAGAAAAGCCTGCTGCAAACTTTGGTTCCCATAGCAATTGGAGAAAGGAGAGACTCACGCGATTGGGCTCTGGTTTTTAGGTTTCCTTTAGTCGCCACTTCTGTAGCTAGCCCTGACTTTTCTCGTCTTCTGGGCTGTGTGCATGGATTCGTTGACAATGTAAGGTACTAGCATTTCTACGAAAAGACCGAACACTTCAAAATAAGCGTCGGTACTTGATCAAAACCCGCAGACTTTCTCCTCCATAACTTATCTAATATGTCATAACATTCCTTGTGTTAGTCTAAAACTGCGTTGGGCCGAGCGCGTTCCTTGATTGCGTGCCTCATGCAATATACGTACTTGAATCCAATACTTACTAGAATATAGAGTTACACACTACTAAACGAAAGCGAAAAACCCGAGGTGTAGAAGGGAGACGTTAGGCGCCACGATATTTACATTATTCTCCAAATGGCGGCGTAAAACAGGGTGAAAATAAAATGTGATCGATGAGAATCCCTCTTGTTGATTTATTATTTTAAGAACTTCCAGTCGTTCACTTCTGCATCGAAAGTTTGAATCCCAACACTCGTCTCTCCTCCGCGTAATGACGTCTCACCACCTCCCTGTGTCCTCGTGCTCGCTCCTGTGCCTCGCTCCTTGCACTCTGGTGGTCTCGGTACCCGACTCCAGCTGACACATCGCATGCCTCGCACGCGTATGATGATCACACGATAATTAAAACTATGCACAAGCATAGTTTGTCATAGCCCCACAACCATAAACGGCGGTACAAGTTTTGCGGTCGAGTCCCACTTTCTCATATAACTGGTATGAAGAAAATTTAAAAAATTTGGCATTTGAAACTTGAAACAATACCATACGCTGGGTGATTTAAGAAATATCGATTTACTAATTTCAACTTACGGTCGTCCACAACGGCGTAAAATAAATCTCCGGCTGCTCCCGCCATTTCCGAAGCTTCTGACTTGAGCCTTCACGATAATTTACGATAATTCTTCCCCAAAAAACCAGCTAGCAGTTGCTAAACGTAATCTCGCAAAAGACGAGCCCAGGCGCTGTGACGTCATCCTTGCCGCGAACTTTTCATATATATATATATATATAATATCTGTTTATTGTCTTAAAATCTAATGATGTACAGACATATTTTTGATAGGCTACACGAAATAACAGAAGCCGGCTAGCCATGCCTGGCACTTCTTTTCCCATTTTCTTCATAAATTGTCTTCATCCTCATTTTCCTCTTCCGCCTCACACTTTTCTATCAGAACCTTCCATTTCTTCTTATCGCCCCACAATTTCTTCGTTTCCATCTCATTCCAACTCGTCTGTCTCTCCTCCAAATCTTCTTTAATCAACCCACTCCATTTCTCTCTTGGTCTTCCCACCCTTCTTCGACCCTCGACCGTATTTTCAAATTCGCGTCGTGGTATCCTTTTCATATGCATCCTCTTCATGTTGCCAAACCATTGCAACCTCTCGCTACCCAATTTAAATCCTAATCGTTCCACTCCCAACTCTTTCCTGATCTTACTGCTTTTCACCTTGTCCATTTTCGTCACTCCTTTGACACTCCCCAAAAATTTCATCTCAGCTGCCTGTAGCTGTCTTTCTTCTTTTCCACCAATCGCCCACGTCACTGCCGCGTACTTTTCATATCTTTAAAAATCCTAACAGTATTTAATAATCGACATCCTAGAAGAACAACCCTTCCTTGTTCACTACGATTGCTCCCACCCACCAACACCGAACAAGTGGCAACACTTTCACTCACATCAATAATTTTCAGCCGCCACTTGTCATTCACCCTCGTCCCGACACACGCATGTGCGGCATGTCTCTTTGCCAGCCGAGGTCGCAACAGGGAAAAAGCACCGCGTAGCTCGTTGGATCCGTGTTGGGACTCAACATGGACAAATGTTAAAAGTATCCGCTGCGGGTGTGGATTCCGATCACCCTACCGACTGGTGGCATTCCACCGGAATTTTCTTATGGAAATACTCTACAGATTCGTTTGAAATTGGCGACAGTTGTTGGGGATTCAGATTTAGCAAATTTTGAAAGAAAAAGCATTTCAATAGAACGCAGCGAATTTTCTCATTTTTGGCATTCAAAATTACCATTTTGCACGACTGACTACAGAGAAACATATGTGAAACAATGGCCAAAAATTGTGTCTCGGGGCTTCTTCTACTTGGAACTAATGAACACATCTTACTTTTGGTTTTAAGAACTTACTAAATTTCTCAACTGTTGTTAAAATATAACTAGGCTATGCGAACACTCATATAATCGTGTTGTGGATGAGCGTAATACTTACGCTCACCCACAACGCGATTATATTGCGTGTGCGCATAGCCTAGAGGCTTTTATGATCAATTTAAAATGTTCGGCGTAAATTTAGCAGCTTTCTCAATGACATTGAATATTTCAAAACTTAAAAATTGATTTAAAGAAAAACTATTCAATTGATTTGCTTGAAATTAACACAGTATCTTCTTTTTACGATTTATAATGCACACAGTAAATTTTGTCAAAATCGGTGGAAGAGAAAGTTGATTTAGTTGCAAAAAACTGCAAAATCGCTAAAAAAGCGTCATAAAAGCGCCATTTCCAAGAAAAGCGCTAAACATACAACAAGGAAATTTGTACACAAACATTAAATCGTGGCGGCCAACATATCTGGAAAGTTTCGTCAAATTATATGGAAATCCTTGGCCTCTAGAGTGGAAAACGTGTTTTGGAAAAACTGAAAAATTTCGTAAAAACTTAATAACATAAAATTTACTCGTCCGAATTGCTTCAAAAACGTGGCAGATCTAAGTTCAGAGAAAACGAAGGTTCACCGAAATTTTCATCAAAATCCGTTTTGGCGTTTGACCGGAATCGTGCGAACAAACACACAAAAAAACAAAAAAACAAAAAAACAAAAAAAAAACATTCCGGATTTTTTTAGCAGTAAAGTGTAATTGAAGATTTCGCTTCACTCGCTACGCTCGTTACGCTCATCAATTAAATTTAAATTAAATATCTATAAATGAATAATATAAATAATTAAAATACATAAAATAAAAAATAAAACGCCGGTTCCGTTACCCTAAGCACTAAATTAAAGTACGGCATGCACCGAGAAAAATTTCAGTTGAGTTCTTGCTGGAACAGTCGAATATTCGTGTATTCCAGCAGAATTAGGACCTACTAGGCTATGCGAACACTCATATAATCGTGTTGTGGATGAGCGTAATATTTACGCTCACCCTCAACGCGATTATATTGCGTGTGCGCATAGCCTAGAGGCTTTTATGATCAATTTAACATGTCCAGTGATAATTGATGAGCGTAACGAGCGTAGCGAGTGAAGCGAAATCTTCAATTTCACTTTACTGCTAAAAAAATCCGGAATGTTTTTTTTTTGTTTTTTTTTTTGTTTTTTTTTTTTTTGTTTTTTTGTGTGTTTGTTCGCACGATTCCGGCCAAACGCCAAAACGGATTTTGATGAAAATTTCGGTGGACCTTCGTTTTCTCTGAACTTAGATCTGCCACGTTTTTGAAGCAATTCGGACAAGTAAATTTTATGTTATTAAGTTTTTACGAAATTTTTCAGTTTTTCCAAAACACGTTTTCCACTCTAGAGGCCGAGGATCTCAATATAATTTGACGAAACTTTCCAGATATGTTGGCCCCCACGATTTAATGTTTGTGTACAAATTTAATTGTTGTATGTTTAGCGCTTTTCTTGGAAATAGCGCTTTTATGACGCTTTTTTAGCGATTTTGCAGTTTTTTGCAACTAAATCAACTTTATCTTCAACCGATTTTGACAAAATTTACTGTGTGCATTATAAATCGTAAAAGGAAGATGCTGTGTTAATTTCAAGCATATCATTTAAATAGTTTTTCTTTAAATCGATTTTTTCGTTTTGAAATATTCAATGTCATTGAGAAAGCTGATAAATTAACGCCGAACTCTTAAAATTGATCATAAAAGCCTCTAGGCTATGCGTACACGCAATATAATCGCGTTGTGGGTGAGCGTACAGATTACGCTCATCCACAACACGATTATATGAGTGTTCGCATAGCCTAGTTTAGCAGCTTTCTCAATGACATTCGTTACCTGAAAATATCATGATGTAGTCGTCGTGAAATTATTTGAATATTTCAA
Source organism: Nemurella pictetii (assembly GCA_921293315.2). Taxonomy (NCBI): domain Eukaryota; kingdom Metazoa; phylum Arthropoda; class Insecta; order Plecoptera; family Nemouridae; genus Nemurella; species Nemurella pictetii. The sequence continues at coordinate 2,575,140 of OV121120.1, read as the reverse complement.
AACGTAAAAATCGATTTACAGAAAAACTATTTAATTGATTTGGTTCAAATTTACACAGAACCTTCTTCTTACGACTTTTAATGCACACAGTAAATTTTATGAACATCGGTTGAAGATAGAGTTGCTTTAGTGGCAAAAAACTGAAAAAACGCAAAAAAATCGCTAAAAAACGTCATTAAAGCGCAATTTTCAAGAAAAGTGCTATACCTACAACAATGAAATTTTTACACAAACATTGAATCGTGAAATTCAACATATCCAGAAGGTTTCGTCAAATTATATTCAGAAGCTTGGCCTCTAGAGTGCAAAACGTGTTTTGGAAAAACTGAAAAATTTCGTAAAAACTTAATAACATAAAATTTACTCATGCGAATTGCTTCAAAAACGTGGCAGATCTAAGTTCAGAGAAAACGAAGGTCCACCGAAATTTTCATCAAAATCCGTTTTGGCGTTCGGCCTGTAGAGCGCGAACAAACACACAAAAAAACAAAAAACAAAAAAAAAAAAAACAAACAAAAAAAAAAAAAAAAAAACATTGGAGACTTTTTTCTGCAGTAAGTGTAATTGAAGATTTCGCTTCACTCGCTACGCTCGTTACGCTCATCAAAAAAAAGTGACAACTTGACATTCTGCTAAAAGCACATAACGCGTTATGCTGGCTTATTGTGTTGGTATAGCATAACATACAGCTAGGATGAAATTCGGGATGGCTTCACTGTTCTGCTGAAGCAGCATGCCATTCAGCTACAGTCAGCCAAACATTGTGTTAGGCGATACCCAGTGCAGGGTAACTCGTGCAGAACGTTGTACTTATCCAGCAAAATGTTCATCGAAATCCAGAATAAAATCTTGCTACCCAGCATTATATTTAGCTGTCTATGTATTGCGTCTAGCTGCCCAGCAATATGTTCAGCTGCATTCTGCTTTAATTTTTGCTCATTCAGCTAAATCGTTAGCTACTTCTGCAAATCATTATGCTACGCTTACATTATAGATGGCTATAATCTGAACAACATTCTGCTTAGCTAGCAATATATACAGCAAGGATCAGCAAAATATTAGTGTATAATTGTAATACATTTAGCTGGTTGAAAGGAATTAACTATGGGAATTTTTTTAATTAGACTGGAGAAGTAATTAGGCTGTAAACAAGTAAGTCATTGAAATTATCAACGCACGAATGCAACGAAACGGAAGCACGAATGATACAAAAATAGCTCATAGCTCATGATTGATAAAACATTGTCAAATTAAATATAAGAAAGTAAATAAAGAGAACATCGCACACACGTTAAATCTGATATCACATGTTGCTATAGGAACGATTACAGGAACAATTGAATTGAATGGCAAGTAACATGACAAGTAACCCCATGCCATATTAAGTCTGATCTCACATATGAAAAAAGGTGCATTGGCTACAGAAACATAATAATTATTTATAGGTCAAAAATTATATAGTAAGATTGCGGAAATTTGGGACAGTCCTTAAATCCTCAGGGTCATTTAAAAACATTTTCGATCAAGAGTATCTGCCATAGATACAATTGGCTTTAACGCCTTTGACGCTCTTTTTTCTCATAATTCTGTATCGGTTGTAGGGGGCTGACTTTTCACGTCGTATATGGCAGATACCGTTGAATAGTAACTCAACTTGTTTTTAAATTGTCCCATGTCTTTAAAGTTTAAACACAATGACGCAGAGAGGTAAAATGTTTTCCGCTTGGCATTAATACTAAAAATGTTGGAGATGTCACCACCAAACTTTCAAATGTGTAGCATGAAAGAGAGTTTTGCATGGTCACTTCATAACCTTGGTAGTGTGTGTGGTAGTTTATTAAAATATCCCTGATGCAACCAAACGATAGAAGCGAATCTGAACCGATATCAACGACAAGCAGCATTTCTTTTTTGTACGAAGTACCACAAAAATCAATCCAATTGGGACGAAAAAGTTTTCGAGAAAATGTTGCAGGCAATGTTCCTTCAAAATCCTGGAATCGCACGTGGTCTTCCGGCATCATACTTCGGCCAGGTCCTACTTGTAGACATTCTTCAAACCCTTTATTTTTTAAAAATCTAAAATTAAGTTTCAGTTGGTGTTTTAACGCTAAAGTATAAGGCAAGTTAACTCGTGATGCCGTCACATTTGATGTTAATTTTGATTCGCGATGTTTAGATTCAAAACGCATTGCTGATGTTAATGAAATAGGTCCTGTTTGCTTCATTATCGACCCATAATGCACCATATGGTGGTGTTTTGGTTTCAGGTATTCGCCTGGGAAAAGGTTTAAATACAGACTGTGATGCTCTGCAACTAAGGTATCTAGCAAAAAAGAGCATTCCGGTTGAAGCGTTTTAGCACTAATAATCCCAATAATTTCCCTGAGTGTCTTATACAGTTCCCAGATGGGATGATTATGAGGTACAAGGTCTCCAAATATTAGTCCAGCATAGCGTACAAAGCAAGCCATTTCAGAAGCTGACATCTTTATGTGACATTTCCTCAAATTATCATGTGATATTTGAGGTGGTCTGTTATGCTCAACTGGACCATAGTCAAAATACTCCAACCTGTAGTTGAGAGCTTCTAAAGTGAATAACTTTTCGACTAATATGAAGTGCTTCAAAATTAAGCCCATATCATAACCACAACATCCTTCATAAATGTCGTGCATCGTATCTACACATAGATTTTGAGTTGCATGAAAACTTTGAACTTTATTCCAAACACATTCAGACCTTATGCCTGTTTTCTTTGGATCATTTGTTTCAATATCAAGTTGATAGCCATCGATTGTCCTCAAATCCGTTGTAGACTCCGTCAACTGGGTTCTCATTACATCTTTAGGGCATTTACAGAATCGGCATGCAAATATAGCCGTAAACCCTTCGACAAACCCTAATAAGCTATGTATACCCAGATTGTCTCCCAAGATTAGACCTAACACAAAAAATATTTGTTTTTCCCCTTGAAGGGTACTGACAGTTATTCCAACAGTTTCTAAAACATTCAGTTCTTCTATTAGCATACGAAAAGTGTTCCAGTTTCCAAAATCTTTTCTATCATCGCTATAAAAAAGCAGACCCAAAAAAATATTTTCCAATGATGAGCGAAATTCGGATGGAAAGCATGGAACTGTGTAGTAAACTGCACCTAATTTGTAAGTACCTGCATGACTGCCCAAAGCATTCCCTGTCTCATAATCGTCAAAGTACACGAAAATTGGAAAAACTGTTTTTCCAGCAAGATGAGCAGTTTTATTTTTCCACAATGTCCCCTGAATAAAATTTAGAAAAACTCCAGAATTTGTATTAACTCCGTCCATGTAAGATAGTGTACTACTAAGGATATTTGGCATCTCAAAAAGCTTTTTCAGAACAGAACACAGACTTAAGAAATATCCATGAGAAGAAGTTTGAACCGCAAAGCCATTCTTATCGGGCATCATTCGACTACCAATCACATATTCTTTGGGCAAAATAAGCGTACCAAGTTCCTCTTGAAAAAACTTAAACCGTTTGAATTCTGTGTGAAGGCCAGCAAATGGGTCAGTTACCATACTAAACAAATTTTCAACTTTTTTAATATCATCTGGTAATGCATCTAGTCCGTTCAATATTCGAAGAATGTCACCTCGAAATAAATCAAAACTAGTGCTAGATAAAAGATTGCTTGTGGTATCTATCACATCCTGGACTTGTTTTCTTGCTAATGATGAATTATTATAAAGTCGAGCAATAGACATAGCTGCATCTTCTTTTAGTGATTCGCTCAAGTTTTCTATGTGGGCCGTTTGATCTAATTCTTCATTATTAACCAAAATAGCAGCGTCTACGTCATTGACAAGTGCTACATTTTCATCGCGGATAATATTGATGTCATTTGGTTCCCCTTCGAGGCTAGCACCTTAACGTGGTGAAGGGGTTTGCGCGGCCCGATGATCCGACAGGCCATGCCGGCGGGAGGTGTTACTCCCGGCAAGGTCTCCTATGCCGGACAGGCTGTCGGTGAGGGTCCAGACCAAGACTAGCCCACCCCGTCGTTGTCGCGGGACCCGGACTTTGGTCGAGGGAGGATCTGGCTGTCTTTCCCTCCCCACCTTTCATTTCAACATCTTTTCTTCATCTCCCTTCTTACTTCATTTCTTTTGCCGCCTCCCGAACCCACCGTCCGTCTTCTGTGACAGCGGCGGGGTTCCCCCCCCATTGACGACCCGGCTACCAACATGGATTCGAATTGGTTGACTGTCGGTCGTTGTAGGCTCCAGCGATGTCTGGTGACTGGTGACCTGCACAGGGAGTTCTCGAGCCTTACCTTATTGCTGTCTCTTATCTATCCTACACTCTCCTGTCTTCACTTCCGGCCGACCCCTTGTGCAGGTCTAAACGCTTACCTGCGTGTTTGCCGTGCGCAGTGACCTGTACGGGCGGAAAAGATTTTCTTGGGGGTTGAGGGGCAATTGTCTGGTTATTATAGACAATTGTCCCAACACACCCCTTTAGTTTCTGCTTCGCCCAAAACAGGAGGCTGGGGGCTAATCCACCCCCAGTCAATCGGCTCGCCTGGAGTTTTAAAGCTTCACGCGTGGATGAGGAGGGGGGCACCGGTGGCGTGATGGGTGTTGCTGGGCCCCACCAGTTGCGGTCACTCGCGACTGCCGGTGCCTCCTGACTATATCCCCCGGACAACCCCGGCGTCCCAGTGGGACGTCCCCCTGGTTGGGCTCCGTGGTGGGCAGGGCTCCGGGGGACGAAATGACTCCATTTATATGGAAACCAAAACAAACAATCCCCCCCTTAATCCAAAAAAACGCCTACGTCCTCTTTTGGAGGACGTTATTTCATTAAAGGATGTGGTGGCTCCCAGGAGTGTGGAGCCACTCTTTCTTATTATAAAACTTGTCAGTGGAAAATCGTTTAGGACCGTCTCGCCTTTCGCGCAGAAGCGCGGATTGTTACTCCTCGCAGGCGATGTAAAAAGTTCCAAGTGCCTTCGCGACGGCACGCTACTAGTAGAAGTAGCTAACAGTGAGCAGTCACTAAAACTGCAATCGGCAACATCGTTTGACACCATGCCGATTACAGTGGCTGCTCACAGGTCCTTAAATACCTCTAAGGGAGTTATTTTCAGTTTCGACCTTCAGGACATCCCGACTGAAGAGCTGAAAAAAGAGCTTATAAGCCAAGGTGTGATCGATGTGTATCGTGTGATGAGTAAGAAGACCGGTGACTTGAAGCCAACACCATTACTCATCCTGACCTTCGGCACACCTAAACTCCCTGAGTGCATATTTGCTGGCTACTTGCGTCTGCCTGTGCGACCGCACATTCCTAATCCTCTGCGGTGCTTTACCTGCCAGATGTTCGGCCACTCCAGCTTCGATTGCAAGCGGAAGCCCATCTGTGGGAAGTGTGCCAAAGAGGACCACGAGACTGACGCGTGCAGCAACAGCTTCCACTGTGCTAACTGCTCGGCAGCCCACCCTGTGTGGTCCCGCGACTGCCCACAGTGGAAGTTGGAGCGGAAAGTAATGGAGATTAAGACGGTTGAAAACATTTCCTTGTTCGAAGCTAGAAAACGTTTCAACTCTCAGAATGGCCTCGGTCAGAAATCTTTTGCCAAAGCCGTGGACTCGGGCGCGGCTGTCTCGGCGGAGACGGCTCGTTTGCAGGCCATGGTGGAGAAACAACTGCAACTCTCCGCCGAGCAGGCCAAGCGCCACGAGGAGATGGAAGAACGCCACAGGCAAGAGATCGAGGCCATGAAGCGAGATTTGGAAGCAAAGAACAAGGAAATTGAATCGCTTAAACAACAAATCACAGAGCTCCATGAAATCCGCACGCTCCAGCTGCACCCTTCCAAGGGAAGGCAGACTGAGGCCAGCACCTCGAGGAAGGCGAGGGAAATAATCACCTTCCTTCCCAACACCACCGGTAGCTCCACGTCCACCTCCCTGTCTACCAGGAAGGATGGAATGGAGGTAGACCCTACCGACACGTCGCCGAACACCTGGCAGACGGTGAAGGGAAAGGAGAAGGAGAAGGTGAAAGAGAAGGGAAAATCCTAAGTCCAACAAAATGCCAGACATCATTCAGTGGAATGTGAGAGGATTCATAATAAGAGCACCCGAAGTCAGACAACTAGTTTCGTCAAAAAGCCCCCTTGTCTGTTGCTTCCAGGAAACTCACCTGAAGCCATCAGACAAGCCACTCCTGAAGGGCTATGACTTCTATCGTTTTGACTTCACAGGTGGACAGAGAGCTCAGGGGGGAGTTGCAACGGCCGTCCACAACAGTATCCACTCGGAGACTGTTGTGCTGACCACCACCCTCCAGGCCGTGGCTGTGAAGGTTTTCCTTCCAAGCCCCCTACACATATGCAACATCTACCTCCCCCCTGATAGTGTCGTTACCCAGCAATCCATCGACCATCTCATGGACCAGTTACCTCTACCCTTTCTATTGGTTGGTGATTTCAACGCTCACAACCCCCTGTGGGGTAGTCTCAGCACCAATCAGAAAGGTACACTGGTGGAAGACACTATCAGGCTTCGCAATGTGGCCCTGTTGAATAACGGCAGTAACACCCACTTTACTGCATCAACAGGATCACTCTCTGCGATTGACCTGACTCTCTGTTCACCCTCCCTCGCTCTTGACACTGAATGGTCTGTGCACGACGATTTATGTGGAAGTGACCACTTCCCTATTTTCATTAAATCGTCGAGGATCCCTTCTCTACCACCCAGACACCCAAAGTGGATTCTAAGACGGGCTGACTGGTCACTTTTCAGTGATCTTGCCACTTTCGATGAGGCTGTCCCCGAGGATATCGATTCTCACGTGGACAGCTTCACGGAGGTGGTAATTCGTGCAGCCGAGAAATCCATTCCACGGTCGTCTGAAAAACCCTACCGTCTCCCCGTCCCGTGGTTCACTTGTGAATGCAAGTTGGCCATCAGGGCGAGACGGAGGGCCCTCTCCTTCTTCATGTCGCATCCGACCCAAGAAAACCTGATCGCCTTCAAGAGATCAAGAGCTAAGGCTCGGAGAACAATCACTGAGGCCAAGAGAGTGTCGTGGCGGGCCTATGTGTCGACCATCACGGCCCGCACGCCGTCGTCCAGGGTATGGGACAAGGTTCGGAAGTTGTCCGGCAGATCAACTTTCCGTCCCATATCCGGACTGATGCGTGACGGGCTGTTGCAGTCCACCGGCCCGGCCATCGCCGACACTCTTGGTTCTCAGTTCTCGAAAGTCTCCAGCTCAGAGAATTACACCGCATCCTTCAAGCGGGTCAAGCAGGTAGCCGAGCAGCAAGGTCTTGTCTTCCGAAGTAAGAACCAGGAAACTTACAACCTGCCCTTCAGCGACTGGGAACTGGACTCCGCGCTAAGAGCCGCCAACGACACTTCACCTGGCATCGATATGATCCATTACCAGATGATCAAACATCTGAGTAAAAGCTCACGATCATACATGCTTCGGATGTTGAACAGAGTCTGGCTCGAGGACAGTTTCCCAGCACGTTGGAGGGTGGCCATTGTCATCCCCATCCTGAAACCGGGCAAAGACAAGACTGATGCTGCTAGCTACCGCCCAATTGCCCTTACAAGCTGCCTATGCAAGATCTTGGAGCGTATGATCAACGCCAGGCTCATGTGGCATTTGGAAAAGAACGGCCTACTCTGTGCGGAGCAGTCTGGTTTCAGGCGAAACCGCTCCGTCACAGATAACTTGACCCAGCTTGAAGGATTGATCCAGGACAGTTTCCTCACAAGGAAACACCTGATCGCGGTGTTTTTCGATCTCGAGAAGGCGTACGACACGACGTGGAAGTACGGCATTTTACAGACCATCCACAAGTGGGGTATTCGTGGCCACTTGCCCCACTTTGTGCAGAACTTCATGGCTGATAGGTCTTTCCACGTTCGTGTCGGAAACACTCTCTCGTCGGCTTTCGATCAAGAGAACGGAGTGCCGCAGGGCTGTGTCCTCAGTGTTACCCTGTTTGCGATCGCCATCAACTCCATCACGACGTGCATTCGGACTCCGGTTCGTGCATCGCTCTACGTTGATGATTTGGCGATCTTCCACCAAACAGGGAACCTGAACTCGGCTCAGCGGCAGCTCCAGCTAACGATCAACCGATTGGAGAGTTGGGCGGATCGACATGGCTTCAGATTCTCCTCGTTGAAAACAACATGCATGCATTTCAGTCGCCATCGTCTATTTCATCCTCATCCTGTCTTGACGTTGGCAAACCAGGTGCTGCCTTTCTCAGAGTCAACCCGCTTCCTCGGAATGGTATTTGACGAGAAGCTCACCTGGTTACCACATCTCCGTCAACTCAAAGACAAGTGCTTGAAGGCAATGAACATCCTGAAGATCTTGAGCGGTACCTCCTGGGGAGCCGACAGAACGTCCATGCTCCGCCTCTACCGCTCTCTCATAAGATCAAAATTAGACTTTGGCTGCACTGTTTATGCATCGGCGAGGAAATCATATATCGGCATCCTGGATCCAGTGCACAACGCTGGTATCAGGTTGTGTACTGGCGCGTTTCGCACAAGTCCCATCGTCAGTCTGCATTGTGAGGCCGGGGAGGCTCCGCTTAAGATCAGGCGTGACTACCTCCTTGCCAGCTACGTAGCCAAGCTGCGTGGCATGCCAAAACACCCGGCATACAGGTCTGTGTTCGCTCCGCCGAATGTTGTGCTCTACAACACCAGGCAAAAAGCAACCAGACCTGTTGGCATCAGAGCAAAAGAGCTCCTGGCCGCATTTGGAATGGACCTACCACCTGTCCTTCCTGTCGGAATCGGTCGTGTGGCTCCCTGGACAACATCCCAGCCTGTGTGCCTGATGCAACTCGCTCAGCACACCAAGGCCCAGACGAGCCCCGCCGTTTTCCGACAGCTGTTCTTCAGCATTTGCGACCAGTACTCACAATACAGCAGGATCTACACTGACGGATCAAAGGACAATGAGTCTGTGGGGTGTGCCTTTGTCATCGACAACACAAGCGTGTGCTTTAAGCTCAGCCCTCTCTGTAGTGTCTATACAGCAGAGTTGTTTGCGATTCTCAAGGCCCTTGAACATATCAAGCGTGCCAATCGCAAACAATATCTTGTCTGTTCCGACTCTCTGAGCTCCCTCCAAGCACTATGTCAGGCATTCCCCACGGACCATCTTGTGCAAACCATCCAGGCTAAGCTTGGCGAACTGTGCTTGGTCGGCATAGAAGTGTTGCTCTGTTGGCTTCCAGGCCATGCAGGAATTGCTGGCAATGAGATGGCCGACAGAGCAGCCAAAGACGCCACAAGAAAAGCCGATGTTGACTTCACAGTTGTCCCTGTTAGCGATCTTAAAGCCGCCTTCAGGGCCGAAACAAAGAAGTGCTGGCAAGCGACATGGGACACTGTGCAAGTCAACAAACTGAAGCCCATCAAGGCAACTATCGACCCCTGGCAATCTTCTGCCCGACACACTCGACGCGAGGAGGTTGTAACAACCAGGTTGCGCATCGGTCATAGCCCGCTCACTCACGTCTTCATCCTAAAGCGCGAAGAGCCGCCGATGTGCACCTCCTGTGATCAACCTCTCTCGATAAAACATCTTCTCGTCGAGTGTGCCGTTCACAGGCAACTGCGCAACCACCTGCAGATTCCCGAAAGATTGCCAGAGGCGTTGGGAGACAACGCCTTGTCGATAGATCGAGTAATTCGATTTTTAATTAAAACTGACTTTTTTAAACTTATCTAGTTTTTAGTAAGTTTTTAAAGCAGTCTATGTTCCAGGCGCAAGTATTTATAAAAACTGCGTCTGGACATGACAACTGGTTTTTTAGCATTGTTTTTTATTGCTTTTAAACTTTTGACAATATTTTACTCACCTGACTTAAAGCAAATTTTTGTTTTTAGTTGTGGAGTGGTTTTTTATTGTCTTTGTTGTCTTTTTATTTTTTAAAATAAGACTGTCATTTTATAAATTGATCTATTTTAGAGAAGTTTTTAAATCAGTCTTAAATTCCTGGCGCAAGTATTTATAAAGAATGCGTCAGGAAATAATAACTAGTTTTTTATCTAGTTTTTGTTTTTTAACCAATGACATTATTTTATCCAACTGATCGATAGTTTTATCTATTTGATTTTATTTTTGTTGTTTAATGTTTTGTCACTTTTTTATTTTAAACATCTGACCGGCGCAAATAGCCATAGCTGCTGACGCGCCGTTAAGCCCACAAAATCAATCAAGTCATTTGGTTCGGCATCAACAATACCTTCATGACAATGACTGCTAATGTGTTTTCGAAAAGAATTTAGGTTGTAAAAGTCTCGAGAACAAGCATTTTCAATGCAACGATAGTTAGCACTATATCCGTGGACACAATGCACTGTTTTTAAATGTAGCAGCAAAGACTTTAAAGTTTAATGAATTTACTAAAAACTTACATATAAAGCAAGTTAGCATTTTAAAATTTACTTGTATTTCTGACTTATTTTGATTAATGTATAATTTCACGTGATTATGTTGTCAAAGGTAACACTTTTGAACCAGGAACAAAGCTAGCTGGATATTGCTTGAAGTATGTCCGAATTAACTGCAGTGACGGAAGAATAATCCTTGTCAAAGGAAGTTGCAATTTTGTAAACATGTTTCTGAATCCATGTCCATGGTATGGCTGATTCAGCGGCATACTCAGCCTGTAGGGCATTGATGGCTTTAAAGCAGATATCAACTGCGCGTACAATAGAGTCCAGCTTGTACATCACCTTATTGATGACAGTATAGAAGGCCAACGATTCAACGCCTATGACGAGAATGAACGGCTGGATAGTTAGCCCCCATTGGTGCAGTTTCTTATGCTTCTCATCCATCTTCGACTGATACTCTCCCATGGTCTGAAACGTTCATAGAGCCGTCAATTATATTGCAAATATATACAATTTTCCACAGATTGAGCATTAGCCAAGCTGACAATAAGCAATATCAGTTTCAGTAAACTGTTTTCAGTAAAGCCTAAATGAATTTTTTTTTTAAATACCTTCAAGTGAACCAGAAATCCTTCCTGTGACTCTAGCTGGCTCGCTCGCCAGGTCTTGCCCTTGGCCGATGAAGTCTTGCAGGCTTTCTTCAGAGTTAAGACAGGGAACAGGTATGGTAAAATTTTAAAAGCCTGTAGATCTTCACTCACTGTTGGAAAAAAAAGTTTTTCATTATTTATTGACATAGCTGCGGATGAATTTGACAGCCGAGTGTTGGAGGACTATGTGGGAAACATCAAAGATCAATATTTAAACTATGCAACTAGTTTATGTACATGTTTGCAATCAGTTTGCTTTGCTGAACTTTATTGGCCCAACAAACTAGGTAGAACACAAGTGACACAGGTTAAAGGTAGCCAGTATGTAATTGGACAGAAGTGGGTACTATACTTACTATTGCAAGCAATATTGTCCCTCATCAACAAATTTAACTGGTCATTTTTCTTTGAAGTTCCAAGTTTAATGATTGCTGGTGCCAACTGCGGCCAAGCTGCAATCAATTTGTGACCATTCTCTGGATACACCCTATTGAAGTCAGATTCCAGCTGAAAACAAAAGAAATGTTTAATTATTTTGGAAGTAGCATTCTTCATGCATGCATATATTTTCGTTCAATCAAATTTTATATTTACTTCAGCATTAATTCGCACCAATGTGTAGCCCAGCTCAGTTTTGAGAGATGGGTACGATTGCAATGTCTCCTCAATCGTCAATGCATCCTTAAGGCGTCAGGCATCAGTCAGCCTCCAATATTCTTCTATCTGATGCCAAGGCTCAATAGACGTCTTCAGATATGAAATTAGTTCTTCAATCTTCTCCGCGCTGGTTTCGGTTGAAACAATAGTCCGCTGGGCAAGTGGATTATTTATGTCTGTGGTTTTGGAAGGAGCTGAAAATAAATTTAAATTTTTAACTACATATCTATTTTGGTCACAATAAAAAGGCAAATAAGTGCTTAGCTACCACAATCACTGTCATGGCAATGATTCAATGAAGAATATCAGCTATAAGCAATTGGCTCAACAGGATCACAGGAACTGCCTAAGCCTTCCACTTCAAATTCACAGTTTTCTAATAAGGAATGATGATAAAACTAAAACCAAAAAACAAGCTAAGAAAGTGAGTCCACGACATGCTAGGATTTTATAGCCGGGTGTGGTCAATTACCGTATGGTACTTTACTTCAACTCCAATAACAGTGCACCATTTGAGAATGAATGAAAATTAAAAAGGTTAAAAATGTTACCTTCAACATCAACTTCAGATGAGAGTAACTTGAGTTGTCGCCGAGTAGTGTTTAACTTATTAAGGAGTTTGCCCTTTGCAGCAACTTTGGGTGGGCCTCTGCGGTATGGAATGTAATACGTTGATGCATTTTCCAACTTAAAAATCTCAGTTATTGCATTTGAGAATTTGCAGTACTCGCTGTCACTAATGCTGTAAAAAAATTACAAATTTGAGATTACAAAACCTTCCTGATCCTGCATGCATTTAAATTCTAGTGATTTAGTTCGGATGATAACTTACATTCGGTTTCCATTTCCTTGTAACATGTGACTTGACACAATATCACATAATTTTGCTCTCTGACTCTCATTGATAGAAGTGCAATTCAGAAGTCGAGGTGCCTTTGCTGCAAATAATGCTCTTAACTCCTGAAATGAGTAGGTACACATCAATTAGTGCCGGATAAAACATGTGTAAATAACAAAAAAAAAAAAAAAATATTCCCAAGTATTTATTTGAAAGCTTTAAAATAATGACAAGATGCAAAGAAGTGGGATTGACCTTCATCCAAATATACGGAAAATATTACTTCTGTAATGGTTTAATTAAGGTAGGTACTTACTTCCGCACAAGCCGACACACTCTCCTTTTGCTGCTTTGCTGGAGTAGCTTCTTCAGTCCAACTTGATGAACTTGTTCCTGAAAGATTGACAGTATTTTAGGTTATGACACCTGTAAACAAGCTATGTTTACAGCTGCGCAAAGCAAAGACATGTCCAACAGTGTCGCTTTGCCAACACTTTTGGTGTAGTCTAAAAAAATAATAGAGTAAGTAAAGTGAAGAAAAAAAAATGTTTAAATTATTATACCTGGATTGCTCTGCTTTCCTATAGGGGACAATTCATGGATCACATACAGTGATTCCTCGGGTCGAGTCTGCTGTCCATACTGTGGCAATGGAGTTGACGAAGGTGGCTCCGCTAAGTTGCAAATCCCATACTTTTCAAAAGAAATGTCATCCGATAGATCCAATGTTTCTACCTGGACGGACACACATAAGAGAAATCTGTTTAAACTTAAATATGACAAGTATAACTCCCATTAATGAATATAGTTGGCGTACCCCCACATACGTAAGCCAACACTTGGTAGGACAGCAGGCAATAACATGTTATTTATTTAAAAAAATTATATTACCTCTTGATGACTTTGACCTTCCTTCACCAGAGCATCCCACTTTTCAAAAAATTGACACTGTTGCCCAACAGACTTCAATAACTGAGGCAACATAAATGGTTTCAGTGCAAAGAAAGCATTGGTATCTATTTCTTCATCTGTAACCAAAGTAAAACCAAAGTAAAGATTATCAGCAAACAAGTATGGTACTGCATGGCAGCTAGTAATACCTTGTACTTCCATAAACTTAGAAAGAACTAGTCAGGTAGTACTGGTAGTACCAAGTAGTACCAAGTAGTACCATTCAGTTTTATATTTTAACTTACAAAATCACAGAAGTCGGGATGGCCAGGCCGATCACCCAAAAGCCTGTTTTAAGTTTCATGCATTTCCTAGAGAAAATACACTAACTGACTGAACTAAATGGGTAGCTCGTAATCTCGACTCACCTTTAAATTTCTGGACAACAACTTCGCTGAATCCCCAATCTATAAGCGTAAACCGCACGAAGTCGTCCATTGTTGCGCGTCACCACAACTTCAACAGAACCTTGTGCACGTGTTCCCAAACGTGCTTCTAGTACAGCATAACGTCTGGTAGACCAGCAAAAGGTTTTGGAGATCCAGCTGTATATTTTCCACATGGCGCGCAACGTTACTGTACACATTTAGTCGTCGCATAGAATAAAATAGTTCCATTCCATCTTATTAATAATGCACACTTAAAGAAAGGAATTAGCCCCGCGATAGTATGCACTGCACCGCATATATATATATTGATAATATTTGTATTTACTCTTGGCCTAATATAACGCCTGCAGCTCGAAGACGATTTTCCAGAATAATTAGTTTCATTTTTCATAGCCACTACTGGAAGGATCCTATACACAAGCCTCGATCTTGCGAGCAAAACCAAAGTATAAATACCTATTTCGAATAATCTGATTGTGCGGCCACAATTTGATGACAATGCGTGCAATTCACGAAAAAAACTCTTTCTTTCAATTATATTTGCTTGAAAGAAAATCATATCATTGTCTTTTTATGATTTGCAAATTAAAATAGATTTTCTCTTATTTTATAATAAAAATTCTATCCCGCCAATGCTTTTGAACGCGCATGCATGGGACAGAACATTGTGCTGGCTTCAACTTCATCGTGGTGCGGAGCATAACGTTGTGCTCATCACCGAACTGGGACGCAAATAGCATAACGTTTGTGTAATTTGTACAGAATATTATGAGAATACAACGATATCATAACATTATGTGAATACAGCAAAACTTAATACACATGCCAAAGATTTGGAGCCAGCACAACGCGTATTGCTTGTCCAGTACTCCGACTTACAAATATTAGCCTGAATTCAGGGTAAAATGACTAAAATTGCTCCAGCATAACTCGTTCTGAAATTATTTTTCTCGGTGTGGAGTCGATGGGAGCGTCGAGTTGCTTTACTCTATCAGCAGTGGGATCCGTGTTTGGGTTTGTTGCGTCGTCGAGCTATAACACAACTTTATGATGTAAAATACAGTTAAATTGTAAGAAATGTGAGTGGAGTTCGTTAAAAAATGTTGTAAATTGTCTGTTATTTGTAAAGCAGAATATATGTTCATTCACAAGACTCTCTACTCCACATTATCATGGAACTAGAGTGCAAGCGACAAACTTACAGGTGCCAAAGATTCAGTCCAACGCATATCAGAAAGGTCCATTTCACTATTCGCTCAAACTTTATAATAAACTACCTGTTGTTTTTAACAATATAGACAATCTAAATGATTTTAAACGGAAAACTATGCCTTTTTTAGTTAAAACTAGCAGCGGAGCCCGTGCCTACGGCACTATGTGTTTACGTCTTATACTTTGAATTTATTAATTTATTTTTTCATTTATTAAAAGTCCATTAGGCAAACCCTTTATCCCATAAAGCAAACCATATGCCCATAAGGCAAACCTATATGCCCATAAGGCAAACCCTATGCCAATAAGGCAAACCCTATGCCCATAAGGCAAACCCTATGCCCATAAGGCAAAACCCTATGCCCATAAGGCAAACCGCTATGCCCATAAGGCAAACCCATATGCCCATAAGGCAAACCTATATGCCCATAAGGCAAAACCCTATGCCCATAAGGCAAACCCCTATGCCCATAAGGCAAAACTATATGCCCATAAGGCAAACCCCTATGCCCATAAGGCAAACCCTATGCCCATAAGGCAAACCCCTATTCCCATAAGGCAAACCCCTATGCCCATAAGGCAAACCTATATGCCCATAAGGCAAACCCCCATGCCCATAAGGCATAACACTATGCCCATAAGGCAAAACCCTATGCCCATAAGGCAAAACCTATGCCCATAAGGCAAACCCTATGCCCATAAGGCATATCTACATGCCCATAGGGCAAAATTATATGCCCATAGGGCAAAACTACGTGGTCTTATTAAAAAAACAGTATGCCCATAGGGCAAAATCTCGGCGCAACGTATTAAATTCTATTTTACTTTTCCCACTGCTAGTTGGTTTAATTTGAGTACGTAATTGTGGTCAGGGTGTTAATATTAGCAAAGGCTTATTTATTATGACATCTATACTTTTGATTTTCTTCAATCCATCGCCTTTGGAACAGCCTTATTGAAAAAATGTTTCCTGGTAGTCAGTGCCTGTTTGAGAATTGAGCCCTTGGAATTTATAATTTGCCAGCTGTCAGTGACAAAATGTCTGAAATGTAATCGCACAACAAATCGCACTGAATCGATGAAATACATCTCCAAATTGTTAGTAATGCATGTACGTACCAAATTGAATGTGTATTTATTGTTATTTCGTGTAAATTGTAAGTTCGGTGAGTACACGTTGCACTTGGCGTAGCTGTCTAGGCTGGGAGGCGAAAGTTTCGACCAAGTTTTCGTATTGAAATGCTCGTTTAATCGCGAGGAAACATGTCAATTTCCAAAACGAATTATGCGTTTTTAAACTCTAGACGTCAAGACGCGATGTAGAGTGGGTGAATTTTTCACAAAAGGGACATCAAGATTTTCCCGTTTGCACTCGATTTGCACTACTGAAACATAGCCCAACAATGGAAACCCGGAGCAACCAAATTACGGACATTATATATAAGAGACTAGCAGCGGAGCCCGTGCCTCCGGCACTATGTGGTTACGCCTTTTACTTATAATTAAATTTTTTTTTCATTAAATTTTTTTAAGCTCATAAGGCTGCCCCTTTACCCTCAAGGCAAACCCTACGCCCATAAGGCAAACCTTATGCCCAAAAGGCATAAAGCATACTTACGACTTTTTCTTTTAGTTTTTAACGACATGGGGTGCATTTTCGCCCTATGGACGAATAGTTCACCCAATGGGCGTGAATAGAACCTATAGAACTAAGGGTGAACCAAACGCCATTAGGGCTAAATATGCACGTAGCAGTTGAAGTAGCTGTCAAGACTGGGTTCCCAAAGTTTCGACCAAGTTTTCAAAATGAACTGTTCAATTGATTCCATGGGGAAAAAAACCTCTGCTGTATATAATAAGCTGTGTTTAAATTCTAGACAAAGACGCGTGGTGGAGTTTAAGTGAATTTTTCCCTTTATGCATAGAAGATTTATGCAATTGATGCATATAACATATGGTGGACCATACGCCCTTAGGGCAAACTATACGCCCATTGGGCGAACTATACACCCATAGGGTAAACTTTACGCCCATAGGGCGAACTATACACCCATAGGGTGAAACATACGCCCATAGGGCGAGCTATACGCCCAAAGGGCGAACTATACGCCAATAGGGCGAACTATACACCCATAGAGTGAACTTTACGCCCATAGGGCGAAATATAGGCCCATATGGCGAACTATACGTCCATAGAGCGAACTATACACCCATAGGGTGAACTTTATGCCCATAGGGCGAACTATATGCCCATAGTGCGAACCATACGCCCATAGGGCGAACTATACACCCATAGGGTGAAACATACGCCCATAGGGCGGACAATACGCCCATAGGGCAAACCATACGCCGAAAGGGCGAACCATACGGCCATAGGACGAACTATACGCCCATAGGGCGAACTATACGCCCATAGGGGAAACTATAGGCCCATAGGGCAAACCATACGCCCATAGGGCGAACTTTACACCCATAGGGTGAACTTTACGCTCATAGGGCAAACCATACGCCCAAAGGGCGAACTATACGCCCATAGGGCGAACTATATGTCTAAAGGGCGAACCATACGTCCATAGGGCAAACCATACGCCCATAAGGCAAACTTTACGCCCATAGGTTGAACTTTACGCCCAAAGGACAAACTATAGGCCCATAGGGCGAACTTTGCGACCATTGGGGAAACTATAGGCCCATAGGGCAAACCATACGCCCATAGGGCGAACTTTACACCCATAGGGTGAACTTTACGCTCATAGGGCAAACCATACGCCCATAGGGCGAACTATACGCCCATAGGGCGAACTATATGTCTAAAGGGCGAACCATACGTCCATAGGGCAAACCATACGCCCATAAGGCAAACTTTACGCCCATAGGTTGAACTTTACGCCCAAAGGACAAACTATAGGCCCATAGGGCGAACTTTGCGACCATTGGGCGAACAATACGTTCATAGGCCTAATTTTCGCAATACGGGTGTATGTTTGCTAAACGTATAGTTCGCTAGTATAGTTTGCCCTATGGGCGTATGGTTCGCCCTATGGGCGTATAGTTCGCCCTATGGGCGTATAGTTTGCCCTATGTGCGTATAGTTTGCCCTATGGGCGTATAGTTTGCGTATAGTTCGCCCTATGGGCGTTTAGTTCGCCCTATGGGTGTATTGTTTGCCCGATGGGCGTATAGTTCGCGTATAGTTCGCCCTATGGGCGTACTATAAGGGTTAGACTGATGGACCCTGGGCATTATGTACAATGTTTTCTTTGCCTTTTAAATTTTCGTTAATTACTTTGTCCAAATTTTTCATCCTCTTTGGTAAGTGAAACCCTATTTCCTTAAGGTATAACTAAACATTAATTTTAAAAAAATATTATATTTTATAAGCTACCCCTTCACGACCATCGGCCTGCTTCCTTCCTTTCCTTCTTGCTTCCTTTCCTTCCAACTTAAATTAAATTTAGAAAATTCCACTTAAGTAAATTTGTTGATGATTGTTGATATTATCAATGTAGCCACTCTCTAAAAATCTATAAATATTTAAAAATGTGTCCATTAGGTCTCTGTCACTTTTAATTTTAATATTAAAAAAAAATAATTAGTTATTTATCAAGCTGGCAAATGCTTTCATGGTGTTAGTTTTGCTTTTTGTCATATTTCTATTGTATAAACTCGTTGCCCGACGCAGAGAATGATGTTCCATTGGCGGACGAAGTTCTTTGTTTTACATTGAGTTAAGTTATTTCAACTTTTATCTTCTACCATATACAATGTCTCTCGAACATGTTTCTCGTTGATTTCATTTTGGGATATGTTTATTTGAATTCAAACATATGAAATGTTATATTTTCTAAGATCGGCAAATAATTACTTTACGCACTTTACACCAACCGTCATTGACAATAATGTAAAACAATGCAGTGGACGTGCTTAAGGTCATTGCGGAAGGCAATGACATAAGTACTTGTTGTGGAAAACACGATCTAAATTGTCGCGGCCCAGCCCAGACAGGTACTTCAAGTGCAACGTGCACTCATCTACTTTTCAATTTACATGAAATAATAATAAATTAACATTCATTTCGTTGTGTTCATGTATTTTTAACAATTTGGAGATTTCTTTCACCATATAATTGAGAATTGTTTTGTGAAAACTTGATAATATAAATTTTTACATTTCGTCAATGACAGCTGTCAAATTTTGAATTTCAATTGCTTAAAACTCAAATAGGCACTGAATTCTAGTAGACATTATTCACTGGGGGTGTTCTTATATTGAAAAAAAATTAAAGACTCATTATTGACGAATAACAATTGATAAATTTTCAGTCTTTATTCCCATTTTGACGAAGATGGCAAACAATAACTTTTCCGATACGGATTTATCCTTCGAGGAAATGATTTTAAATGGTACGTTTCTTGATAATATTACTTATTTTGACTGTGATGTCATAATATATAACAATAATTTACAACTTGCAGTTAGTCAATTTTATTTAACTTCAAGCAGCGGAGACCCGTGCCTCCGG
Source organism: Nemurella pictetii (assembly GCA_921293315.2). NCBI lineage: Eukaryota > Metazoa > Arthropoda > Insecta > Plecoptera > Nemouridae > Nemurella > Nemurella pictetii. The sequence goes on along the minus strand of OV121120.1, from coordinate 2,555,482 downwards.
CACTATATTATACTTACGCCTTTTACTTTTAGTTTATAACTACATAGGGTATGTTCGCTACATTATTATTACATTATTATTACATACATTATGTACAGCTACATTATTTGTATGGGTTGCAGTTAAATTTTTTCGTGCGTATTTTTATTACCTCAGATGATGAAGAATCCCAGCCACCACCACCTCCACCACCACCACCACCACCACCACCACCACCACCACCAGCACCACCAGCACCAACCGGAACAAACCAGCAACAACCATTGACAAAGCACAATAAAAGACGTCGCTGGAGGCCACGTGGCCGTAAGGGGCGCGGGACAATAAACCCAAATTTCGGGTTTGTGCGTGGAGCTGTCGGGGGCAGCGTGACAATCAATAATAATTATTTTTATTAAGAGAAGTTAATCTTGTTTTATTTTCATCTTTGTTGTGTTTTTCGTTCTGAGTTTGCCTGGGCTTTAATTTTAAATATTTATTATTGAAAATTTTGTGAATTATTTGCGAATTATTAAGACGATAAGACAATAACAAAACATTGTGTAATATTTTTGCTCGGAATAGATGAGCATTTGGAGTTTATATAATATAGTAGCCAGCTGTCAATGAGTGCACGTAGCGGTGGAAGTAGCTCTCTAGGCTGGGTCCCGGCAGTTTCGACCGAGGTTTAGAATATAAAAATTAAATTAATTCCATGGAAACATAGCCTTAGCAATGTAAAATTAGCTGTGTTTAAATTCTAGGCAAAGACGCGTGGCAAAGAGTGCGTGAATGTTACGCACGTTTTTTTGGCACGTTTATGCACGTTTTACGCACGTTTGACGGGCGTAAAGTTCGCCCTATGGGCGTATGGTTCGCTCCTTTGGCGTAGCATAAGAGTTAGACTGATCGACCTTGGACATTAAGTACTTTTGCCATTTACCTTGTCTTAAATAACTATGTCAAAAGTTTTTATCCTTTTTGCTAATGCCCATAATACATTTAGGTGATCTAGCTTCTTAACGTGGTAAAGTGACTAAATCTCTTAGTTAAGCCCTCGTCAAGATGCACCCCATACCTCCATTTTAAATGCAGGTAAACATTTCGACTACTATTTTGTCAATGTACATACCTATACTTTAGAAATATGCATATAAAACTGTTTTTGAGGCTATTCGATATATTTGACTCGCAAAAAACTACACGGTACGTCACTTCTATCAACATCTGTAAACAGTAATAATTTAACAGAAAATCAAGATTAAATAATGTTTTGGTTTTGATTAGCAGTTTTTGAACCACATCCGTTGAATTGTAGCACCTCAAATGGTATTCTTGATCGCTTTTTGAATCCTGAAAAAGATAAAATATATAAATTACGGGTCTTCGACTGCATCCGTAAAAATATCGAATATTCTATCATATGTCGCAAACAAAACGTTGATTCAATTTTTTTAAATTAACTTTGGTCATTTTAAGTTTCACAATAATAATAATAATAATGATAATAATAATAATAAATAATTATCGTTTATTGTCTTAAAAGTTACTGAACAGACATAAGTATTTAGGCTTTAATTAATAACGCTGGCCAGCCACACCAACGCTCTTATAAATCTTCTTCTTCTTCTTCTTCCTCTTCGTCTTCTTCTTCTTCCTCTTTTTCACACATTTTCTTCCATCCTCTAACATCTTCCCACCTTTTCTCTCTCCTAGTTTCATCCCACTTCTCTTTTCTTCTCTCGACATCTTCCTCTATTAAATTTATCCATTTTATTCTTGGTCTTCCCACTCTTCTTTTTCCACTCTCTGCCTCTTCAAATTCTTTTCTTGGGATCCTTTTACCCTCCATCCTCTTCAAATGCCCAAACCATTTTAATCTTTCCCTTCCAATTTTAAATCCCACCCTTTCCACCCCCAATTCTTTTCTTATTTTCATGCTTCTTATCTTATCCAATTTTGTTACTCCTTTAATACTCCTCAAAAATTTCATACTTTCCGCTTCTATTTTTCTTTCTTCAACATTTCCCATTGGCCACGTCACAGCTGCATACGTCAATATTGGTATAAAATACATTTTATACATGAGCATCTTACATTTCTCCGGAAAATCAACATCCCAAATTAATTTCCTTGTTGATTGATAAAAAAATTCCGCCTTCTGTATTCTGGCCTCTACTTCTCTTTTCACTTTCCCATCTTTTGTCAAAATACTTCCCAGATATTTAAACTCATTTACTTCTTTCAGTTCTCTACTCCCTAATCTTATAGCATCCCGTTTCTTAAATCCTTTGTTCCTTTCCATTACCAAAGTCACACTTTTCTCTTCATTTATCTTCAATTCAAACTCTCTCACCACATTGTTCCATCTCTCTATTTTCTCTTGAACTTCTTCAGAGTTGTCACCCCATACTACCACGTCATCAGCATATATTAATGTTTTTGAATCATTATCTTCTACCGGTTCCACTTTTCTTAAAACTTCATCCATCACAATCATAATAATAACAATAATAATAATAATAATAATAATAATAATAATAATAATATTAATAATAATAATAATAATAATAATAATAATAATAATAATAATAATAATAATAATAATACGTACCTGGAAGTTTTTGTTTTACCATAAAAAGCTGAATTGGGATGAACGTTACTTTAGAGAGTCCACTTGTTACTTTACCTAGAACCCAGAACCGATTTTGTTTTAGAAAATGTGTAATACAAAGGTTACTTTTGAGAGTTCTCTCTGTAAAATTACCTTGAACTTTATTTTGGTTGCAAAATTATTGTTTGAAAATGCAAATACACAATATGGGTATCAATATGTGTGAATTTGGGTAAAGTCCGGAGCCCCTCCTCGCTCACGGATATGGCAGCCATCCGGCAAGCTCGCTGCCTCTATATCTTGGACGTTACTCGGTCTTCGTGACAGACAGTTGGCGATGCCAGTGTCTTTCACGCGCCAGCTGATATCGTCCAAAGTTGGTGTCTGTCACGGTAACGGACAGACGCCAGAGTCTGTCACATGCCAGCTGACATCATCCAATGTTATCTTTGGGCGTCGCGGTCTTTATTCGTGACATGTCAGTGTCACGCGCCAGCAGACTATCTCGAGTTATTGGTGCGGTCGTCCGTGACGGCCACATGGCGGAGCAAGTAACTGTCACGTGCCAGCTCGAGGGAGACCCTCGATAACCCCAGAGTGAGAGCGCTGACCGCGCTCTTCGTGACAGGCAAATGGCGATGCCAGTGTCTCTCACGCGTCAGCTGGTCAGTTCTCAAGTGAGTGTTGATTGAATATAAAACTTCAAAACCATATAAAACCATCAAAACTTTCCGCTAGACACAATTACGTTTTGCAGGTCAAGGTGCTAGGTGCTAGCGTATGATTTCCGTGTAAACGATGTTTTTGGTAAACACCGTGTCGCAAGAGCGAATTAATTTACCCTGTGACTCGTTTCCAACCACCTGGATGAAAACTGAGTCGATAGAGCGGGCTCGGGACAGCGCGACGTAGAGCTGACCGTGGGCAAACACTGGTTTTGCTAGATATATTCCAACTCGTTTCAAAGATTGTCCCTGTGCTTTGTTAATGGTCATGGCAAACGACAGTCGCACTGGAAATTGGCGCCGGCTCAGCGTGAACGGCAAGCCAATGTCAGATGGCGCTAGTTTAATGCGTGAGAGAAACGCGCGATGTCCTTGAAAGCGGCCCCCAATGATCCTGCAATCAATGACGTTCGTGTGGAGCGCTACAACGGAGAGCCGCGTCCCGTTACACAAACCGGCGGCAACGTTGATGTTGCGCAGAAGCATCACCACAGCGTGCACCTTAAGACGCAGCTTGTGCGGTGGCATACCTGTCGGTGTGAGCGAATTTAGATACTCAACTGGGAAGTCGTTTACCAGTGCGTCATCCTGGTCGCCCTCGCCGGCGTCGACAGAGTCGGCGCTGCAGTACTCGTGTACGTCACCCTCGAGTCGATCGAGAACTGCCTCGTTAATCGTCAACGAATCTGTGTTCTTTGGACAAAGGATGGCGTAGTCCAACATTTCAGCCATCTCGGCTGCGCTGACGCTCTCACCAAACACAGCGTCTACAATGACGTCAACGATGCACTGGCCTGGTAGGGCTATAGTGTCGCCTGGTAGATGGTGATCGTTTGCCAGCTCGCTGTTGCCGACCTGTAATAACCACTCTACGAACTGGCCTTCACCTTCGCGGGCACGCATGTTGACACTCAGCTCGAGTGTGCGGAACAGCGGCCAAAGCGCGCAGCGTTTGATGCACTGCTCAAGAATGGAGGTGCGGTGACCGTTCCGCACGACCGGCAGACACTGCCTGAAGTCCCTTCCGAGCAGGATCACCTTCCCACCAAAGGAACGATTGTCAGTTGTTACATCGCGCAACATGCGTTCGACAGCCTTCAGAGCCATTGACGGAGCCATCGTCTCCTCGTCCCAAATGATCAGCTTGCACGCCCTCATGACACCGCCGTCGTTTGAGTTGGGCTTCACTCCCGACGTGCTGGTCTCTACAATTGGCACAGGCAATCGAAATCGCGAGTGGCAAGTTCGCCCACCTTTGAGCAGCGTCGCCGCAATGCCTGTCCACGCGACGGCGACAGCACGCTCGCCCCGGGCTCGCAGTGTGCTGATGATGGTGTTGTACAGGAAAGTTTTACCACTCCCACCTGGACCGTCAAGGTAAAAACATCGCTGCTCGGCAGCCGGGTCGTCAATGGCCGCCATAACCTGATTAAAAGCGTCGCGCTGTCTCGCGTTCAACATCGGTACGTTCAACTCGGCATCTGCTTGCTCGGCGGCCTGGTCAAACTGCTCCTCGACGGCGACAAACACCGGAACTCGAGGTTCTGGCAAACCTAAGTCAGTGTTTTTTAGTCGGTGCAGGGTGAGCACAGACTGGATGGCGTTCAGCGCCAACTGTTCTGCCTCGACTGGATCATTGTCTTTAGCATAATCCTCACAGAAGTCAACCTTAAAACGTTCCCAGAGCAAGAGTGGTGACGTCGGCTCGCAGAAAGCGCAGATCACGGCAAATAGCTGACGCAGCTGGTGCGGCATCTGGATGGTGGCAGCCTCCTCGAGGCAGCGCCTCCACTCGTCATCGTCCATTAGTAGGTTTCGAGCAACAGCTGCCTCTTTGAACGTGGTGTACACAACTCCCTGGAATGTGCGAACATCCTCGTAGGTGGTTGCACCGGTCACGTGCAGCAACAGCAAGCGAAAGTGGTAGCGTTCGATGTCCTTGGGTGACACGGTGTACATACGACTGATGACCTGTTGTTCCCCACGCTTGCGCGTAGTCCACACGCGTCCTCGAGAGAACACATAGTGATAGGGAATATCCATATACTTATAACCGCGCGCCTCGGGATTGGTCTGATTAAGGAGGAACCACGCGGTGAGCGTTGACAGCCTATCCGCGCCCGCCTCGGCTGCAGCTTGCTCCTGTCCTTCACGAAACACAATGCAGTGCATTCCTTTTAGATGTACCGCAAGACGTATTATGCTATGCGACTTGTCGTGCATGCTAAACTCGAAGAGCCGCCACATAGCTTCGGGAGCACTCACGTACCGGGTGTCGAGATAGGTAGACACTTCATCCCAAACCAGCACCGGCGCTCCCCCAGCGCGTGCATCCGGCTGGAACCCGGCCTCCGAGACGCGCAGCTCCACGTGTGCGCAGTCGGTTCCCTTGTAAACATACTTGGTTATGTACTTGACAGTCTTTGCCGATCCACAGTGTTCTAAATTCAAGTGACAGTTGTACTTCAAGCTCAAGTACTTGTTGTAAGGAACAACATCTCGGTTGTCAATAACGTTACGTGCCACAACTTGGGTGCGAGCGTCATCTCTGCGCCGGTAGACAGTGAACCCCGCGTCATCGACGACTGTCTCCTGCACAAACATCTTTGGGTACTTTTTCTTACACTTGCCGTCCTCCATGCACGCGGAGTTAGGTTTGCGAGCGCCGCACGGGCCGTGGATCATCGACGACATGACGATCTTATGCAGCTGCGGCTCGGTCACCGGGTCAGGGAGCTCGGCACAGATCAATGCGTCCACCTGTTCGGGTGTACGGAGCTTGTCCTCTGCGCGCAGGACAATCAGGAGGTGTGCATGTGGCAGCCCTCTCTTCTGAAATTCTATCACATGGAAATGAGAAACAGGCACTCCCAGCACATGCCGCTTAGTGATGTCTTGCATCAACTCCTTCAGTTTGATTTGGAACACCCTAGCACAGAGGTCGGGTCGATCCGCTGCAGTCTCGAAGTGTTGAAGATTATCGACGATCTCGGACCACTTTGGGTTACATGTCATGGTGAGGAAAAGGTCCGGCTTGCCGAACCTGGTTATTATCGCCATCGCATCCTGATACAACTGCTGCATGTACCGGGGGCTGCCAATGAAGGTAGCTGGCAAGACGATCATCTTTCCAACTTTGTAGCCCTGCTGATCGGCTCGGTTATTCAGGTGGTCAATCAGACCACTGTAGAGCTCGGCGCGAATCGCAGCCTGGTTGTGGGTGATGAAAGCAAGGCGGTTACCTTCCACTTTCATGTACGCGTCGACGACGTACTGCTGCGTTAACTTTCCGGCGTGCAGAACTGGATTAAAGACGCCACGGCGCTCCTGGAGCCTGTAGCTGTAAAACTCCAGCATCGTCACTTTGCCTCTTGCCGATACTCGCATGTGCGGCATGTCTCTTTGCCAGCCGGGGTCGCCACAGGGGAAAAGCACCGCGTAGCTCATTGGATCCGTGTTGGGACTCAACATGGACAGCTGTTCGAAGGAGCCGTCACGGGTGTGAATCCTGATATCCCTACCAAGTGGTGGCATTCCGCCGTCCTCGCCCTCGTAGATGACGGCGACATCGTCGGTCAGGGGCATATCATAGCGGCGGGTCCGCTCCTCTACAATGCGCAGCTCTACTCGCACCGGCAGACGTCCTTGGGCCTCGGCGAGCGCGCGCTGCTCGGCCTCCACCTCCCCAAGCATCCTAAGACCCCTGGCAAACGGGTTGCACTCACGAATCACCGCGTCCAGAGCGCGCAGTAGGTCCGGCCGCAGGTTGTCGTTTCGATCCACGCGGTTGGCCTGCGCCTGTGATGCGTCCAGGAAGTAAAGGTGGGAATAGGACTGTTGACCTATGGTGGCGCTCATGTTGCACACGTTGTGCTGGATGTTGCCGTGCACACGGAAGCAGTACGGTCCTCGGCCTCGCAGCGTGTCTATTTTCAAGGCCACGGATGCGAACGACAGGGAGCTGTTGTAATTACGCACCAATTTCCTGAAGTGTTCGGTGTGAGCGTGCTCGTTCGTCAGCAGCTGGCACAACAGCACTGGATAGGGAAAAAGTGGCTCGAGCCGAACTTTACCTTTGTGGCAACAACGTCTCCACTTTTTGTCGCTGGGCATTTCAGCACGGAAGTGAACGGCGCAACACTCGCTACAAACAGCATCCATCGGACCTGCATAGTGCTGCGTGACGTTGGCCACTCCTAGGATGGCGGCGGCGAGGTGTGCGGGGGGCGCCAAGTCGGGCGCCACCAGCTCGTCATCAGCGTCCGGCTCGTCGAGGAGCTGCTGGCTTTGCGCCTGCTCGGCAGCGGCTGCACGCTGGCTGGTCTCAGCGCTGGCGGCTGCCTCCTGTTGGGCGAACGCGGTACCTGCGCGGCGCGGCTGGGAGCGTAGTCTTTCCATGCTCGCTCGCTCTGAGGCGAGGCGTGCAGCCCGCTCTGCGTCGTCCTCGTCGGCAATCCTGGCCTGAAACCGCTGGTTCATTGCAGCCAGCTGCCGATTCCGGGCAGCGTCGGTTTCCTCGGACATACGGCGTACTCTCCTCTCTGCCGTATCTAGGAGGCGAAAACGGCGCTGGTCCTCGTCTTCGCGCTCCATACGCTTCCTATATGCGTCAGCGTTCCATATGCTGCGCACGTCTTTTAGATTTTGGGTTGGCGCCTGTGTGATAATTGTTAACATTAACTTAAAATCGAACATTTTTAGCATTTGAATGGATCTCGCGATTTATATCATGGTCAAGTACCTCCACACCCATGACTTGGACAATGTCCCGGGATGTGCCCGGCTGCTGTGCACTCATTGACGCTGCTGTCAGTCTCGCGCGTAAAGCAGGCGGTGGGCTGGCAGTCAGCACCGGGATGATGGGTGGCTGTAACACGGGCACGATATTAGGCTGTGTTTTCTATACTGACATGCCGTAATCAGGCAAATTTATATAGGTAATAAAAATATATATTATATAATATTATAATATAATATTATTATTATATTATTATTAATATTAATATTATTATATTATATTATAATATATTTATATTATATATATATATATGGTAGATATATGGTACTTGGCAATGCAATTGTCAAAATACTACACTTCTATGACGGTATTTTCCATGGTGTTGCGACTGGATGTCCTTACTTCTCCGAGGATGTTTTCCATCTTTAAAATAATATAGCAATTGATATGACGGTACATTACCTCCAAGCCAATGAGTGGGACAAAGTCCCTGGAAGTGCCCGGCACCTGGGCACTCCTCGAAGCGGCCGTTAGCCTTGCGCGTGCCGGCTTCGCATGTAGTGGTGTCACCGGGGTGGCATCGCTCGATGCAGTTGCGGCCACCGACGGGCTGAGCAGATGCTGTAACACGGGCAAGGAATGTGGCTGTATTATCACCTAATCATCATAAAGATACCCTGATATCATCAGATTGGAAATGCTGTGTAAAGTATACGTGCGTGTGTAGATTTTGTCCATTTGGCTGAAACAACATGTACTTACTTCCTCAAGAAAGTTGATGTCTATTGGGGGCAATTGCCCGTACTTTCTGTCGTGATATTTTCGCCTTTTTTCGACTTTTTCATCCTCGGTGTTTTTTTTCTTTTTTCCATCTCCAAATCTTCGCTTCCTAGGCATCTGTGTACGAATTTGAGACGATTTTATTTCGTGACATGTACAATTTCTTTACGCGGCATTTATTCGCCGTGTTTTAGTAATGATAATGATGATTTTTCATATACATTTATAACTTATTATTATTCCTATGATTATAATCTGGTTAATATTCAAATTACCGCTTCAAAGTTTTTTTTCACCACAAAATGGTCTTGCGTTAAAAATGTTGTCTCGAACGATCGCAAAAATGATAATACAATATTCTATTTTACTTTTCCCACTGCTAGTTGGTTTAATTTGAGTACGTAATTGTGGTCAGGGTGTTAATATTAGCAAAGGCTTATTTATTATGACATCTATACTTTTGATTTTCTTCAATCCATCGCCTTTGGAACAGCCCTATTGAAAAAATGTTTCCTGGTAGTCAGTGCCTGTTTGAGAATTGAGCCCTTGGAATTTATAATTTGCCAGCTGTCAGTGACGAAATGTCTGAAATGTAATCGTCATGTTTTCGCACAACAAATCGCACTGAATCGATGAAATACATCTCCAAATTGTTAGTAATGCATGTACGTACCAAATTGAATGTGTATTTATTGTTATTTCGTGTAAATTGTAAGTTCGGTGAGTGCACGTTGCACTTGGCGTAGCTGTCTAGGCTGGGAGGCGAAAGTTTCGACCAAGTTTTCGTATTGAAATGCTCGTTTAATCGCGAGGAAACATGTCAATTTCCAAAACGAATTGTGCGTTTTTAAATTCTAGACGTCAAGACGCGATGTAGAGTGGGTGAATTTTTCACAAAAGGGACATCAAGATTTTCCCGTTTGCACTCGATTTGCACTACTGAAACATAGCCAACAATGGAAACCCGGAGCAACCAAATTACGGACATTATATATAAGAGACTAGCAGCGGAGCCCGTGCCTCCGGCACTATGTGGTTACGCCTTTTACTTAAAATTATTATTTTTTTAATTTTATTTTTTTAAGCTCATATGGCTGCCCCTCTACCCTTAAGGCAAACCCTATGCCCATAAGGCAAACCTTATGCCCATAAGGCATAAAGCATACTTACGACTTTTTCTTTTGGTTTATAACGACATGGGGTGCATGTTCGCCCTATGGACGAATAGTTCACCCAATGGGCGTGAATAGAATAAACATAGAAACATAGGAACATAGAAACATAGAAACATAGAAACGTTTCGTGTGCTGTGTATAATTGTTAATAATATTTTTATTTATGATGAAGAAAATGTTTGTCCCTTTCTGGACGAAGGCATGTTTTTATAATTGAGGTACGTAATATATTTTTTGTATCTATCAGTGTATTCTTAATTTAATATATAGTTATATGTTTAATTTTATTCACATTATATACGCGTTTAAAATACCTATAACTTAAACATTTCATTATTTAAATTCTAATTAAACTTCCTGGTTCGGCGGTAAATAATTTTTTGAATGTTGTTACTTTTTCATATAATATTTGAAATCGGCATATTGGTTTCTTCATTTTTTAAATCAAATGTTTGTCTCATTATTGATGAATAACAATTGACGAATTTTCTGTGTTTAGTTGCATTTCTGAAATGGCAAACGAATACCTCTCCGACGCTGATCGATTTTTCGAAGAAATGGTCCTGAATGGTACGTAGTAGACCATTTTATTTCTTTGAAAGATTATATAACATTTTAGTTATTGACATTTAGTTTATGTTTGTTAATATTATCATTATTATCGTTGTCATCTGAAATTTAAATTATTTTCCAATTTTAATGATTTATGCTTTGTCGGTCAACTTTTACAGACGATGTGATAATCGTAGACGACCGGCAGCGACGGCAGGCTGCAGTTTCGGAGGAACCACCGCCGGTGATTTTGGCCCCACCAGCAACGCCGACGCCCACGCCGGCGCCTCCACCTACGCCGACACCAACCGGCAACGCCAGCGTCGTAGCCGTGTTGAAGAAAAGGCGTAGGTGGAGGCGACGTGGCGCCCGTAAAAGGGTGGGAGAAATTGTCCATGGGCTAGTTAGGGGCCCCGTAACCGGAAATGTATATATAAAGAATATTTTTAACAATTATAAGAAATAAAAACATTTAGAAATATAACTGTGTTATTTTTTTCAAATTTTTCAATATATTCCACATTTAATTACTTAAAAAAAAAATTTAGTTTATTTAATTTTAATTTTAATCGTATTTATACATTTTTAATTTTGAATTTAATTTACATTTAAATACATTTAAATACATTGTATTTACATTTTGAATAATGTAAATTATTGTTATTTTTGATTATATATAATATCTCTTTATGAACATAATTTTATAATGATAATTCACAGTTTTTACGTCACAACTCTTCTCATTGTTTTCCGGTGGTTGTATTTTTCTAGATAAATGATTATGTAAATCATTTCATCTTCCATATCGTTGCCAATTCTCATTTTGAAATTTATGTGTATGGTATGTTTCCATCTTCCCAACGGCGTTTGCCTGTAAATAATTTTACTTTCGTTAATATCAGTGGTAATAAATATCGCTAATGTATTATTTTATAGTTGAATTTTTTAAATATTTTTTTTTTGTGTTATTCCTTTTTTTTTTTGCTAGATGTGGAATGGAATAAGAAGATTAATATTTGGAGTGTTGAGTATATTCCGGAGCCCCTCCTCGCTCACGGATATGGCAGCCATCCACCTAGCTTGCTACCTCTATGTTTAGGATGTTGCGCGGTCTTCGTGCCAGACTATTGGCGTTGCCAGAGTCTTCCACGCGCCTGCAGCGATCATCCATATACTATATTTGCTTGCGCAAACAGACGCCTTAATCTGCTTTGCGCCAGGGGTACCGCTCTCGATTGTGTGGCGCGGCATCTTGGCAGATAGATGGCAAAGCAAGTGCCTGCCAAGTGCCGTCTCGAGGGAGACCCTCGTTAACCCTCGAGTGAGTATGCCGATTGTGGCCCTCGTGAAGGGCAGATGGCGACGCCAGTGTCCTTCACGCGCCATCTAATCAGCTCTCTGGCGTGATTAGTTCGTATCACTAACCCGTACCCCAACATCAGGTGCATATGTAATCGTTTTTTCAAGGCTTTCAGTAATTGCTTATCGAGCTGTGTTACTTTTTGGTTTCTGTGTTTGGTGTGGATTGTCCAGCAAAGACCCTATCGGAGTATCTCTGAATACACGATGTTTTTAGTGAACACAGTATCGCAATTGCGAATTAGTTTTCCCTGCGCCTCGTTACCGACCACCTGGATGAACACCGAGTTCATTGCGCGCGCTCTGGACAGGGCGACGTACAGTTGCCCGTGGCCGAACACTGGCTGTTCCAGAAATAAGCCAACACGTTTCAGCGATTGACCCTGTGCTTTGTTGATGGTCATTGCGAAAGACAACCTCACGGGGAATTGTCGGCGTTTTAGGGTGAACGGCAGGCCAACGTCTGATGGTGCTAAATTCACACGTGACAGGAACGCTCTCTGGCCCTGGAATCGGCCACCAATGATCCTGCAATCGATAACGTTAGTGTGCAGCGCGACAACTGATAGGCGAGTGCCGTTGCACAAACCGGCGGCAACGTTGATGTTGCGCAGAAGCATCACCACTGCGTGCACCTTCAGGCGCAGCTTGTGCGGTGGCATACCTGTCGGCGTTAGTGAGTTGATGTACTCAACTGGGAAGTCGTTCACCATTGCGTCGTCCTGGTCGCCCTCGCTGGACTCTACCGAGTCTGCGCTGCAATACTCGTGGACGTCACCTTCCAGTATTTCAAGGACTGCCTCGTTGACAGCCAGTGCCTCTGTGTTTTTCGGACACAAGATGGCGTAATCTAACATTTCGGCCATCTCGACAGCACTGGCACTCTTACCGAACACGGCCTCGACAACGTTGTCGACGATGCACTGGTCTGGCAGTGCGATCGTGCCTTCCGGGAGGTTATGGTCGTTTGGCTGTTGGTTGTTACCTACTCTTAACAGCCACTCTACGAACGGGCCCTCGCCCTCGTTGGCGCGCATGTTGACGCTCAGCTCGAGGGTCCTAAATTTCGGCCACAATGCGCAGCGTTTGATGCACTGCTCTATTATTGTTGTGCGATGGCCTTTCCGCACGACTGGTAGGCACTGACGGAAGTCCCCACCGAGGAGTATTACCTTTCCGCCGAAGGGTCTGTTGTCGTTGGTGACGTCGCGCAGCATGCGCTCGACAGCATTCAGCGCCATCGACGGGGCCATCGTTACCTCGTCCCAGATGATCAGTTTGCAAGCCCGCATTGCCCCGCCCTCGCTTGAAGTGGGCTTTATCCCGGACGTGCTATTTTCCACAATTGGTACTGGTAATCGGAATCTAGAGTGACATGTACGCCCACCTTTCAACAATGTCGCTGCAATGCCCGTCCAGGCGACGGCGACGGCACGCTCGCCTCGCGCTCGCAGCGCGCTGATTATCGTGTTGTAGAGAAATGTTTTTCCACTTCCGCCCGGGCCGTCTAGGTAGAAACAACGCTGGTCGGCGTCTTGGTTGTCTATTGCAGCGAATACCAAGTCGTATGCCGCACGTTGTCTCGCGTTCAACATGGGCACGTTCAGCTCGGCCTCGGCAATCTCTGTCGCTCGATCGAACTGCTCCTCGACGGCCACCATCACCGGCACTCTAGGCTCTGGCAAACCTAGGTCTTTGTTGTTCAGTCTGTGTAGCATGAGCACCGCTTGGATCGCATTAAGTGCCATCTGCTCCGACTCTTCCGAGTCGTGATCTCTTGCAAAATCCTCGGTGAAGTCTACCTTGAACCGCTCCCACAGCAAGAGCGGCGATGCTGGCTCGCAGAACGCGCAGATCACGGCGAACAGCTGGCGGAGCTGTTGCGGCATCTGGAATGCTGTGGCCTCCTCGAGACAGCGCTCCCACTCGTCGTCGTCCATGAGTAGATGGCGCGCGATGGCCGCCTCCTTGAAGGTGTTGTAAGCAACCCCCTCGTAGGTACGTACCTCCTCGAAGGAGGTTGCGCCGGTCACGTGCAGCAACAGCAAGCGTAGGTGGTATCGCTCGATGTCTCTTGGTGACACGGAGTACATACGGCTTATGACGCGTTGGTAGTAGAGTGTATGTCACTATAGCGTAAATTCAAGGTCACACACCTGTCAATCAAAAAGGGGCGGGCACCCACCTCCCTTTGGCGGTCTCCTTTATCTAAAAAGTGCACCTGTCAATCATAATTGATGACCTGTCAACCTTTTTCATCAAAGAGGGGCGGGCACCCACCTCCCTTTGGCGGTCACCTTTATCTAAAAAGTGGATCTGTCAATCATAATGAATGGCCTTTATCATCAAAGAGGGTACCTCCCTTTGGCGGGCACCCATATTCATAAATGTTTATGTCCCCACCTGTAGCGGTCACCTTTAGTGTTTGTTATTGCGGTCCTCCGCTATTATAAAAAGTGTTTGTTATTGCCGCCTGTGTCGATTATACCGGACAAACATGGGGTATGCCCCAAACATGACACGCATGACACAGGGCAAATCTTGGGTCGGGCGACCACAGACGCCGACGCGGGCGACCACCCTCCGACGCCGACGCGGGCGACCACCCTCCGACGCCGACGCAGTTGACCACCCACCGAGGCCGACGCCGACTGCATCGCAGGTTCGAACCGAGTACTGCACAATGCTAAATTTATATCAGTTTCATATTTTTTTAATTATGCAGTAAAAACGATTTGCGCAAACTTAAAAAACAATTCCCACACACACACAATTAAAATGTGTTTTATCAGTTTCTTCAATTGAATCAAAACAATTTTACTTATACATTGAATCAAAACAATTAAATGTAAATATTGAATCAACTTTTCAAGTCAATAATTTAGGTAAGTGAAAAATTTAGGTGGTGGTAGCGGCGACTTTTGGAAAGGTTGGAAGGGAGAAAATAGGGTGCAGATGTTTAGGGATGTAGTGGGGGTGGAACGAGTAGTATAAAACCAGGTATATTTTTTGGAAAGTATCTCATTCGTCTAATTTTTTTCAAGTTGTGGGTTTAGTTTCGACTGTCGTTGTGTCTCGGTGTCTGTGCGATAGATTGTTATTATTTGTCGTGAATAGTTGTATTCGTTGGTCAGTCTTTCCATCGTTCTATCAGCATCGTCTTCTTGATTTTATTAGATATTTATTACATATCTATATACGGCGATTTATTGAAAATAGTTGAAGATACTTGAAGATTACTTGAGGAAAACCGAAGAATATAAAGAATTTTGTGTTCTGTCACGTATGTTTAGATCTATATTTATTTATTTCCTTACTTTTGTTTCAATTGTGTTTTGATCGCAATGTCTTTTTCTAAAACATTTACACAAGAATTCCTTGAGGATAATGTAGAGCAAGCTGAAATTGATCAAGTGCTATCTGAACTTCAAACTCAGCAAACATTTACACAAGAATTCCTTGAGGATAATGTAGAGCAAGTTGAAATTGATCAAGTACTATCTGAACTTCAAACTCAGCAAACATTTACTCAAGAATACCTTAATGACGGACATGATGAGGTCTCACTTAATCGACTTGTCACCGAATTGGGGGAAACACTTATTCCGACCGGCTATAACATGTACTCAGACGTGTCCCAACAGGATTTTGATAACATCGTTCACGAACTTGTTGGCATTCACGAGCCCGATCCACCTGTGAATCTTGTAGAAGAGTTCGGTGATCTTTTGGATGGATTGTCTCAAAACGTTGAACCTTTGCCGATTGCTAACCAAGCACAAACTCCAGCTATCGAATTTTCAACAGGATTCAATATACAGAATGGCGGTGGCGATCAAGGGTTTAAAGTGATTGATCAATGGAAGACAGTAAACCCTAAATTTAAAGTTCAGAGGTACGGGGCCCAGGTTATCATGGATAATATGCCTACAAATACGACATTAGAGCAATCCTCTGGCTGGCTGAAACGTGTGTTTGAAAACCTGGTGACTTTTCTAAAAAGTAAAGATCACACACCATTTGCGAAGGTCGGTTTAAATATAAGCAGTAAGGCGCAACCCGAGAACCCTGTTCACATCTCGTTTAGAAATAGAGACCAGCTGGATTCGGAAATAATTCTGAACCAGATCGAGAAAAGAGTTCAGAGTAATGCTACATTTCTGACCAGCGGTAGCCTAACTGTTATATTAACTTACATATCGTTACCAGCCGGTCAAGGCAGAAATTCCTTGCCGTCGTACGCTCATTTGGCAAGTAATGTCAAAAATAAAAAGGGAATAATTAATATAATTAACCCTGCCGACAACCTATGTTTAGCCAGGGCTCTTGCTGTTAGCATAGGCAAGCATACATTATGCTATAAGGAATTTAAAAAAATGAGAGATAGTCGGAACTATTTGCAGCACAAAACAGCCTGTAACTACTGTATAGCTGCAGGCGTAAATCTAGACTTACCCGGTGGTGGAGGGATTGAGGATGTTGCCCGTTTCCAGAATCACTTCGTTGAATTTCAAATAACTGTCCACGGAGATCTTTCTGGGTCTAATATACTCTTCGAGGGTCCTTCCTCTACAGAAACTCAGCCCAGAAAAAATATTGATCTTCTCCTCGATCTTAACCACTATAGTTCGATTATCACCGTCACCGCTGCATTTTCGTGTATATATTATTGTAGACCTTGTCACGTTAGGTTTTCCAACAAAGGTGGACACAAGTGTGTTTCTAGTTGTCCCCGATGTATGAGCAGTGAGTGTCCGGGCACTGTAACATCAAACAGCTTATCATGTAAATTTTGCCGGCGCTCTTTTAGGGGCGTAGAATGTTTTGACAAACATATTAAACCGGGCTCGTACAGCAACAATCGTTCTGTGTGCGATGTACACAAAATCTGTAATATTTGTATGCAATATTTCAACTTACGAGACAACAAGCAACACGTTTGTCATTCCGTGCAGTGTGGTATCTGTAAGGAGCTTTATACAGGGGAACACAGGTGTTATATGAAACGAGTTGAAGCTAAACCTGAAAAATACAGTAAAAACAAAGCCCTATTTTTTATTGATATCGAGACAACCCAGTGCCATCTCATTAAAGGGGGTTCAGAAAACACTTTTGAGCACAGGCCAAATCTACTTGTTTCCCAACAAGTGTGTTTGCATTGTTCAGAGTCACCTCTCGAGGAGAATTGTTCAAAATGTTCCCCTTGGATGTCGAGGGAACAGATTTTCAAGGGGTCTGATTGTATTTCTCAGTTTTTTGAACACATACGATCAGTGACAGCCGTCAAGGAAATAACTGTCCTTGCTCACAACATGAAGTCGTTCGATGGCCACTTTCTTCTTAAACATATGGTCGAAGTTTTAAATTGGACTCCTAAACTAATCATGAATGGTGCTAAATTGATGATGTTTAGCGCCAAAAACATTACTTTTAAAGATTCGTTGAATTTCCTTCCAATGCCCCTAGCTGCACTCCCGAAAGCATTAAATCTCGATGACAAATTTAAGAAAGGGTATTTCCCTCATTTTTTCAACAGACCAGAAAACATGTCATATGTGGGGGAAGTGCCCGATGTTGCGCACTACGGATGTGATGCCATGTCGGCAAAAGATCGTACGACTTTTTTATCTTGGCATCGGGATCAAAGATTTCGTAAGACTAAATTCAACATGGAGCATGAGCTAGTTGAATACTGTCGGAGTGACGTAAATATTCTTAGGGAGGCGTGCTTAAAATTTCAATCAGATTTTATTAAGGAAAACCAAATCGACCCTCTATGGCAGGCAAGTACTATTGCTGGTGCTTGTATGTCCGTATTTCTTCAAAATTTCATTAAAGATTCTTCAATAGCCCTTGTTCCTCCTGGAGGCTATAGGTTAAAAGATACTTGCTCCTTCAGTGGCTGCATGTGGCTGGAGTGGGTATCGCACCAAAGAAAAATAAATATACAAACAGCTTACAACGGGAGGGAACAAAAGGTAGCCAACTTGAAAGTCGACGGACTTTACATGTCGCCCTCTGGCGATGTTGAAACGTTCGAGTTTAATGGGTGCTACTGGCACGGGTGTCCCCGATGTTACCAGGAGAGGGACGTCAAAATAGGGACTTCACAGGAAACCATGAGACTTCGTTACGAGGCTACTGAACGAAAGGCCGGGATCCTGCGACGTTCCGGTTGTAAGCTAACCACCATGTGGGAGTGTGATTTCACTAGGATGCGTGCAGAAGACAAAGACGTCCAGGATTTTATAAATACGCATGCCATGGGCAAGAGCGAACCGCTGAACCCACGGGACGCTTTTTTCGGTGGCCGCACGAATTGTGTAAAAACGTTCTATTCCGCAGCTCCTGGTGAGAAAATTCACTACATGGATGTGTGTAGTTTATACCCGTGGGTAAACAAGTACGGGCGGTATTGTACGGGCACGCCCACTCTGTACGTCGGGGATAAGTGTAGAGATTTGGTTGGGCCCTTGAACGATCTTTCAAACGTTTTTGGATTTGTAAAATGCACGGTTCTACCGCCTAGTTCTCTGTATCACCCCGTACTACCACAACGGTTAAATAAAAAGCTGTTTTTCCCTCTATGTAGGTCTTGTGCCGAACAACAAATTCAGACAGAATGTCATCACACCAATGAAACCGATCGTCAGTTCACGGGCACATGGGTGTCTTGCGAACTAAACGAGGCAGTCCGATTGGGTTACATCGTAAAAAGCATCCACGAAATTTGGCATTACGATTCTGAAATGTACGATCCACTAACACAGACAGGGGGCCTATTCGCTGGTTATATTAATAAATTTTTGAAAATGAAGGTTGAGGCAAGTGGCTGGCCAGTCTGGTGCACCTCCGACATTTTAAAACACAAATTTATTCAAGATTACAAATCCCGTGAAGGCATAACACTAGATTTTGACAGTATAAAATACAACCCGGGCCTAAGGAGTTTGGCAAAATTGATGTTAAACTCATTTTGGGGACGTTTTGGGTTGCGCCCTGACTTAACACAGCATAAGATTGTCGAGTCTCGGATGGATCTACTTGGCATTCTCACTGACCCAAATAATGAAGTGCTGAGTACATGTGACTTGGGCGCCGAAAAGATCCTTGTGGCTTGGAAGACAATAGGTGTTGTCGGGAACGGGTGCAAAAAATCGTCCGTCCCCATTGCTGCCTTTACAACAGCCATGGCAAGGTTAAAACTATACTCCTATCTTGAAATGCTGGGTGAGCGAGTCTTGTATTTCGACACAGATTCAGTCATCTACGTTTCAAGACCGGGAGATTCTGAAATAGTTTCTGGTGACTATTTGGGTGACATGACTGACGAATTAGCAGAGTATGGCCCAGGTTCTTTCATCAAGGAGTTTGTCGGGTGTGGACCAAAAAATTATTCGTATTCTATAGCTTGCTGTGGTGACACGGCTAATTTGAAAACTGTTTGTAAAGTTCGGGGTATCACTTTAAATTACAGAGCCGAACAACTTGTAAATTTCAATGTCATGAAAAACATGACTCTTAATGTAGTACCACCCGTATCTGTAAGTAATCCCCATAAAATAGCTCGCGTTAAACATTTCAAAGTAGTAACTAGACCAGAAATGAAGACGTATCGACCAGTCGTCACTAAACGCAGACTAGTTGAAAACCACGACACCTTGCCTTACGGGTATAAAAAGAAGAAGCGTTACGTGTAAAAAATGTACTTACTATGAGCTTAAAATTAAATATAAGGTTAGGTTCCGAGGTTGAAACTTTGACGCATAGTAGCAATGTTTTGTACTAAAATCAACCGCGTATATATTTTGTAAAATCGAAAGTTTTTCTCAGTATAAATCATGGATCCGCGATGGAAACATCCGTTCACAGCTCTCATTGCCGGACCAACGTCGTGCGGAAAATCCTACTTTGTTAAACGTTTTATTGATAATCTCGACTTGATGGTTGACACAAATATTGTCGAAGTAATCTGGTGTTATGCTGAATGGCAGAATTTATACAACACCTTCAGTGATAAGAGAGTTCGATTTCATGAAGGTTTAATCGATGTTTCAGATATAAAGCCAAACACAGGCGCTAGACTTGTCATCATTGATGATATGATGCGTGAAGCTGACGGTAGAGTTGTCGATTTATTCTCGAAAGGTTCCCATCATAGATCTCTTAGTGTCATGTTTATCACTCAAAACCTGTTCCATCAGGGTAAAGGCAGTAGGGACATGTCCTTAAATGCACACTATGTTGTTTGTTTCAAAAATCCTCGTGATGGAGCTCAATTTTCACACATGTCTCGACAAGTTTATCCTCAAGATCCAAAGCACGTGCAGGAAGCTTTCACCAATGCTACTCAAGAACCCCATGGCTATCTTTTGCTTGATTTTAAGCAGACAACACCGGACACTCACAGACTGCGCACAAAAATATTTCCCACTGATGGATGTAATATTGTTTATACCCCGAAGAAAATTGTTATAAAACCCGAGTTTCTGCTCGTTTTGTAGTCATTTAATCACGATGCCTCGAACTATTAAGGAGCATAGTCACGTGTTGAAGGATTTGCATAGAGGTACACCCAGTAAACGCAAATCTATTTTGAAAACAGCTGATTGTGGTCTCATAAAGTGTCTCTGTGAAGTTGTTCATAATACCTTAAGAGGAGCAGTTCATTTAAACTCATCACAGAAGACTAAACTCAGTCGTCACAAGAAGATCCTGAGAAATATTGCTCGTAAGGGTAGTACTTGGCGGAAGAAGAGGAAGATATTCGTTCAAAGTGGTGGTGCTTTTCTTCCACTAATTCTCGGTCCATTGCTCGGAGCTGTACTTGGTAATATATTCAATTGAAAATATGGAGAGGACAAAGAAAATGCTGCTTGTAGATCCTGAAACGGTTCAACGCTTCCACCAGCAGTTACCCCCTCAGGCTAACAAAGTTTTGTCTGAAATAGACGATGAAATGTCTCGAATTTTATCCTCAAACGAGTTGTCTGACAGAGACAAGTGGCTCAAATACAGTCAAGTGCTACAGCGCTTCTTTCATTTTTCTTCTGAAGCACGTAAGCCACTGGCTGTCGAATTGCATGAAACACCAGTTCAGTCGGAAAACGAAACTGAGACTAACGAAGAACAAGAAATAAGGAAGCTTACTTTAATGGCCCTACCACCGTTGTTACAGCAAAAAGGCACACTTATGTTTGATCGCTTAGTTGCATCTAACGCTATTACATGGGACAAGTTTGGTGTAATTAGCATTAATGGTCGGAAAATTGCTGGCTCATCTATTACTGATTTGCTCTCTGATAGTGTACGTAATCGTAGAATGGGGAGTCCTATTGGTTGGCGTGAATTTACAAAAGTTCTCTGGGATATTAATATGCCTACAGAACTTATAGGCAACATTCGCCGTAAAACCTTCATTCGCGATAAACATTTGGAACGAAACGCTTCGTTAAATAAAACCATAGCCGACGAATCTCGCGGTGTTCCTTGGGAAACCTTTGATTTTTAAGTCATGAAAGTCGCAGTTTCTAAACGATTAGAGAAGATATTTCATGATCCGGGTAATCCAGCTGGCTTTTCTACTGTAGACAAACTATGGAAAGCTGTAAGCAAAACTATATCGAAAAAAGACATAAAGAAATGGTTGGAAGCGCAAAATGCCTATACATTGCATCGACCCATACGAAAACGTTTCGAGCGAAATCACTATTCCATTTCCAACATTGACGATCTCTGGCAGGCTGATCTGAATGATATGAAGAGTTTGAGTAAAGACAATGACGACTATGTGTATATACTGACAGTAATTGATGTGTTTAGTAAATTTGCATGGAGTGTACCACTGTTTCGTAAAACAGGTAAAGAAATTTCAAAAGCCTTCAAACAAATATTCGAATCTAGCGGACGTAAACCGAGGCATTTACAAACCGATAAGGGAAAAGAGTTTATAAATGAAACTTTCCAAGCCTTTCTCAAAAACAACGATGTAGGGTATTATCATACGAACAATCCTGACGTAAAAGCATGTATTGTGGAACGTTTTAACCGTACGCTAAAAACTCGTATGTGGAAGTTCTTTACACAAAAGAACACGCATCGTTATGTTGAAGTGTTACCAAAACTCGTCAGTGCTTATAACAACACAAGACACAACACGATACGAATGAATCCATCAGATGTGAACGAAAATAATATACGGCTAGTGTGGCATAATACTAACGACAAGTTTAAAATTAAGCAAACCAAGTATATGAATAAAAACGTTTTGGAGTTGGGGGATCATGTCCGAATAAGTAATGAGAAATTAAAATTCGACAAAGGGTATGAACAGAATTGGTCAGACGAGGTGTTTGTAATAAAAGCTATAGTAAGGCGTATACCTTTGGTGTATAGAATTCACGATTTAATGGGTGAAGAAATCGAAGGAACTTTCTACAGTAAAGAAGTGCAAAAAGTAACCTATAATCCCAAATCTGATTTCAAAATAGATAAAATCCTGGACACAAAGGGTCGTGGTGTTAGACGTAAAGTGTTGGTCAAGTGGGTAGGTTACCCTGCAAAGTTTAATAGCTGGATTCTCGCGTCAGAGGTAAATTAAAATGTCTGACTCATTTCACATCATTTTACCCAGTAACAGTTCGATGGACAGGTTTCCAAACAATACTGTAGCCCGCTACATTACGCAGCTTCATAATCCTATCAATTTAAACGGTGTATGGGAGATGGCTCTCATGGAATTTCACTATCCGTACACTTGTTTTAACAGTTATAAGGATGTGTCAGATATGAATCGTAAAACTGAAAATCCTACCTTTATTATTCCACAAACTTCTGACGAGTCAGTTCTAGCATTAGGGCAACCAACACATATCTATGTATATTGTGATCTTGTCGAACCACAAATAGTTGGCGATACGGTTGCACCTATAATACGCATGGTCAACACTGATTACAAGAAACACGCATATGGTGAAAATATTACAAAGAGTTTTGCCTCTTTACAATACGTTCCTCTTTTGAAATTAAATTTCTCGACTGTAGAAATGGATTTAAGGGATAGCACAGGAAAATTGATACCATTTTGTTCTGGACACTCGGCCGTTACACTACACTTTCGTCGTCGTCGTCGAAGGGGTCGTTCTGTCGATCGAAATTAACGATGGACGATTTGGAAAAGTTCACAAGATATTACCATGAACAGGCTGGTAATGGCATGAATGTATACAGAGGGTCAAGTTATCAGAGAGGACATGGAGGAATCGGAAAGTTTCTGAAGGGTTTACTTAGGTTTGCAATGCCTCTGATCAAGTCGGGTGCTAGAGCCCTGGGTGAGGAGGCTGCACGCGCCGGTGCTAATATTATTGGTGACATTTCGGCTAATAAACCTGCGAAGCAAGTCTTTAAAGATCGTCTCAGAGAGGCTGGTCACGCGCTACACGATCGAGCAGCCGCCGGTGTTAGTCGTATGGCTGGCAGCGGTAGGTTAAAAGGAGTCAAACGACGGAGCGAGGTTCAGTCTGGCGCTAAAGCTAAGAGGATTAAGACGTATGCAAAACGTAAAATCGTCGGGGTGAAGAAGAACAGGAAGAACGTGAAAAACAAAAAGAAAGGGGTAGTTAAAAAAGGGAGGGTAAAGAAACCAAGGAAGAAACCTATTCGAACCCTAAGAGACATTTTTTCGTAACATAATGTCTTTTCTACATGTTCATTCTTGTCCGTCTATGAAGTCGGAACTTGATTTATTCAGTTTGCCTCCTACTGAAACGAATTATGAGCGTGGCGACTGGATTTCTTACCAATCAATTGCATCGCTCAATGATGCAGCACCTATAGAGTTTGTAGTGCCTGGTCGAGGCACTGAATATCTTGATTTGGCTCAGACTATACTTAATATAAAAGTTAAAATCACTGCTCCAAATGGTAATAACTTAGAGGCTGGTACGAACGTTGGTCCTATCAATAACTACTTACATAGCCTTTTTAGTCATTGCGATATATTTTTGAATGACAAACTTATATCTTCACCAACACATACATACCCGTTTAGGGCTTACTTAGAATCGCTCTTCAACTATGGGAAGGATGCTTTGGATTCTCATCAAACAACTCGTTTGTTCTATAAAGACAGGGCAGGCCACATGGACGGTCTGCAGGGCAACACTGGTTTCTTAAAACGCCAAACTTTCACAGAGAACAGTCGGGTTGTGGATCTTATGGGTAATATCCATTCAGACATGTTCAATCAGGATCGTCTGATGCTCAATGGTGTTGACTTGAGAGTAAAACTCGTCCGCTCTAAAGATGCATTCCATCTCATGAGTGCAATTCCAGAAGTAAAGTCTACAATTATCGAAGCAACATTGTCCGTACGAAAGGTTCAGATTAACCCTTCTATACTTATCGCACATAACCGCATACTAGAGAAAACTAACGCCAAGTATCCTATTACGCGCGTTGATATAAAGACTGTTACCATCTCCGCAGGAATTCAAAGTAAAACACTGGACAATCTGTACATGGGGCAGACACCTAAACGGGTTATTATTGGTTTTGTATCGAACTCTGCAACTAATGGTAGTTTTAATAAGAATCCTTTCAATTTCCAACATTTCGGTCACAATTATCTGGCTGTATATATTGATGGTCATCATAAGCCAAGCAAGCCAATGCAACCTAATTTTGAACTTGACATGAAACAGTACATTGACTCGTACTATTCTCTTTTCTCGGGAAGTGGTATTCACTATGGGAATAGAGGATTGTGCATTGACCGCGATGAATATCCTGATGGTTATTGTCTAACGGCCTTTGATCTTACGCCTGATCTTAGTGCAAATGAAGATCATTGGACCCTGCAAAGAAATAGTACTATGCGCATTGAAGTTCGATTTGAGGCTGCGCTTGCTGAAGCCGTTGATTGTCTCATATACGCAGAGTTTGATAATCTCTTGGAGGTTACACGTGATCGCAATGTAATAGTCGATTATACAAACTAACATGTTCATACCTGCGCTTTTGAGGGGGTGGTAGCTTCTTTAATAGTTACTCTGCTAGCATAGGGCATTGTGTCCTCAGTCTGTCCTCGGCCCTAGGAGTTGGTAGATGGTAAGCGTTCTGAACCAAACTGTCTTTTTATCGGCATTGCCATGTCAAGTTGTATTTTGTATTTTGATGTCTGCGAAGTGAGCCAGTGCACCGAGTTTTCCTTCATAAGTAATGATCTAGATCATGTAAAGTGTAAACTCTATTCAGTGGTAGACACGATGAATTACGAGGATGCAACCAACAATTTATTTCATAAACACGGTACTGTACGTCAAGTGGGTGATTCGATTGTGTGTCATGTGAAGATATTTCGAGAAGATGTAACGAGTATTGTGAAGCAAGTTGTAATAGATCATAGAGTTGTGTTTACCTATGGTAAAGAGGAGGCTAAATATTTAAGATCCATGATAAATCGTCATGTAGTTGACCTGCAGGATCTGAGATGTCCAAAATTAAACCTATTAAAAATCGACGAAGATAAGCTAAACACTCATACTGCGGTCAGCCTCTTGTCGACATGGTGTTGTCAAAATCGATCAACGACAGATTTGATGACATTTGAAGCACGGCTCAAGACTTTCGAATCATTTCCTCATTCAAACGTGAATGTGAGCGATCTGGCCAACACAGGACTGTACTATACGTTCGAGTTTGACCGCGTTACTTGTGTGATTTGTCATTTAATATTGGAGAAGTGGGAGATAGACGATATACCCTCCGAAGAGCATCAGCGCTGGAATATAAGGTGCCCTTTCTTACGGAATATTCCTGACGACGTCCTCCGTGGTGTTAGAACCTATTGTTGCTGATAAAATGAATAGTTTAGAAATAATCAGTGCACTTGCAAGTGATGAATTCTGTAGAAATGCATGCGTCGGTGTTTTCGCTGCAGATACAATACCACGCTCTATGCCATGGCCTTCTTGGTTCATATCTAACACTGACGTTCAGACTTTGCCTGGTTCTCACTGGGTTGCTTTTCACATAGATTCTAGTGGATATTGTGAATTCTTTGATTCTTTCGGAAACAAGCCTATAATTCCAGAACACCAGCGCTTTCTTGACCAGTCATGTAAATCATGGTCATACAATGACATGTCGCTGCAGGGTTTTACGTCGACTGTTTGTGGTCACTACTGTATCATGTTTCTATCATATAAAGCCCGCGGTTTAAGTATGGAATCATTTTTGTCACTTTTTTTAAACAATGAGCCTCATTTTAATGATAAATTGGTCGAAAAAATGTATTTGAATCATTTTGGTAAATGTACCAAGGTAAACGTTGATTCAAGAATTGTAAATCAGTGTTGTTGCGCAAAGAAATGTCTGAATTGAGGGTACAAGTTTCTACATGTTAATGATCACCGAGAGTGATGGTGGGGGGTAGCATAGGCTTATATTAGACAATCTGAACGATTACTTTTTGTCACTTTTTTGTAGTAACAATTAATCTGATTTTAATTTTAAGTTGATCAAACAAATGTATTTGATTCATTTTTTGGTTAAATGTACTAAGGTTAACGTTGATTCGAGAAAATTGTAAGCCAGTGCTGTGCAATAAGTAAAATGCCTGAACTCTGTAAGGGTGCAAGTTTCGACATGTTGACGATCACCGAGAGTGGTGGTGGGGCAGCTGGGGTTATAAACGACGATCTGAACGTCGGCGCTCATTCAGTGATCAACTCTCAAGAAACATGGAGACTCCAATCAAGAACTTCGCCGTCATGGAAAACGACCGTACATCTCTAATGGCAGCTGTGCGCGGTGTTAAAGCGAGTGATTTTAAACCTGAAGCTTACTACGGTATACTTCAACGTTCGTATAATCTGAATAATTCTCAATCGAAAAGACTGGTTATTTCGTTGAACTTTTCTAACTGTGAATTTGAACCAACGCTGACTATTCGTTCTGCGAAGGGACAAAGTGTTCATTTCACTGCGGATGAATGGTACAATTTTTACAACGACCTGAAAAAGTTGACATCAAAAGTTTACGAAGCGAAGACAACTGATTATTCGCAAAAAGTAATCAGCACCGGATCTCACAGTCTACAGGTGGTAACTGTTACACCATCATCCTCTACCAAGTTGGTAAAAGTGTTGAATTGCCACGATGATTTCCAAGTAGCCTATTTAGGCGAAGCAACTATTTCACGTCTTTTTGACATGGAGACTGGAATCGACAATCTATGGGGGCTGTACACTGAAAAGTTTCAACCGAAAATCATCGAGAGATACTGCATGTTAATGCATCTGTTGATGAATAAAATTCATCCGTTCCATATTCCGGGACAAACGCCGCAAGAGAGTGTGAAAGATTATTATAGATCTACCATCGATCATATTTATAAAGGCGATATTGAATTTATTATGCCTAACTTTGGTCGTGAACTGATTCTTCAAGAGATTGGATTTGAGAGAATTTATGAAGATTTTGTGAAATTCATTGACGTCATGAATAACATTGGTTACTACAAGGGAGCATCAAACAAGAAGTAACATGTTTGAGCGAGGGATGCTGCAGGTCCATAGGGGAACATGTCGTGACAAGATAAGGTTGCTTGGTGGGGGTAAACACAAACTCTCAGCGGACACAATCAAGGCTCAACATGACTCAACATGCGACGATTCTACCGACGACGAAGCTGATGAAGTTTTTAATGCAACCTCCATCCTAAAATATGCTCTTAGTCTAAAATATGCTCTTAATGCAGGCAAACAAGGCATGCTGTCTCCAGAAACAAATAAAACATTAAGTAAAGCTGTGGACGTTTTGTTGCAACCGACGCAATCGAAACAGGAAATAGAGAAAATGGGGAACGATGTACTTGCAGCCGTAAAAGAAGCTGAGGCATTTGAAAAAGCACATGGTATAAATGTCAATATGAACGTTTAACTCTTGTTTTCAAAATTTATTTTCATTATTTTTATATTTTAATTATCCTTCATCTTAAGTTAAAATTTTTATTTTATTTTATTTTTATTTGTAAACAACTAGAATCTCATGTCTAAAAATGTAATAGTTTTATAAGTAATAAACTAAATGTCTATTAATTTTAAAATATGAAATACGTCTTGTTCTTTCTGCACGCAACAACCCTATTTTCTCCCTTCCAACCTTTCCAAAAGTCGCCGCTACCACCACCTAAATTTTTCACTTACCTAAATTATTGACTTGCAAAGTTGATTCAATATTTACATTTAATTGTTTTGATTCAATGTATAAGTAAAATTGTTTTGATTCAATTGAAGAAACTGATAAAACACATTTTAATTGTGTGTGTGTGGGAATTGTTTTTTAAGTTTGCGCAAATCGTTTTTACTGCATAATTAAAAAAATATGAAACTGATATAAATTTAGCATTGTGCGGTACTCGGTTCGAACCTGCGATGCAGTCGGCGTCGGCCTCGGTGGGTGGTCAACTGCGTCGGCGTCGGAGGGTGGTCGCCCGCGTCGGCGTCGGAGGGTGGTCGCCCGCGTCGGCGTCTGTGGTCGCCCGACCCAAGATTTGCCCTGTGTCATGCGTGTCATGTTTGGGGCATACCCCATGTTTGTCCGGTATAATCGACACAGGCGGCAATAACAAACACTTTTTATAATAGCGGAGGACCGCAATAACAAACACTAAAGGTGACCGCTACAGGTGGGGACATAAACATTTATGAATATGGGTGCCCGCCAAAGGGAGGTACCCTCTTTGATGATAAAGGCCATTCATTATGATTGACAGATCCACTTTTTAGATAAAGGTGACCGCCAAAGGGAGGTGGGTGCCCGCCCCTCTTTGATGAAAAAGGTTGACAGGTCATCAATTATGATTGACAGGTGCACTTTTTAGATAAAGGAGACCGCCAAAGGGAGGTGGGTGCCCGCCCCTTTTTGATTGACAGGTGTGTGACCTTGAATTTACGCTATAGTGACATACACTCTACTGTTGGTCCCCTTGCTTGCGTGTAGTCCAACGTCGGCCGCGACTGAACACGTAGTAGTAGGGAATGTCCATGTACTTGTACCTGTGTGCCGCTGGGTTGGTTGCGTTCAGTTCGAACCACGCGGTAAGCGTTGACAGTCTGTCTGCTCCTGCCTCGGCGGCGGCTTGCTCCTGTCCGTCGCGGAACACCAGCACGTGCATGCCTTCGAGGTGGACGGCAAGCCGAATGATGCTGTGTGACTTGTCATGCATTTTAAACTCGTAAAGGCGCCAGATGGCTTCCGGCGCACTTACGTACCGCGTGTCGAGGAAGGTGGTCACCTCGTTCCACACCACCACCGGCTCCCTTCCGGCCGGTGCGTTCTGCTGTACGCCGGCCTCGGATACGCGCAGCTCCACGCGTGCGCAGTCGTGCCCCTTGTACACGTACTTGCACAGGTACTTGACTGTCTTTGCCGAGCCGCAGTGTTCCAAGTTCAGGTGGCAGTTGTATTTTAAACTCAGGTATTTGTTATATGGAACAATGTCGCGATTATCAACGACGTTATTACCAGCCACAGTGTGCGTGCGGCCGGCATCTCTGCGCCGGTAGATGGTGAATCCCTCGTCGTTGATGACGGTCTCCTCTGTAAAATTTTTTGGAAATTTCTTTACACACTTGCCGTCCTCCATGCACACGGAGTGAGGTTTGCGCGCCCCGCACGGGCCATGGATCATGGAAGACGTGACTATTTTAAGCAGCTGCGGCTCGGTCACCGGGTCAGGGAGCTCGGCACAGATCAGGGCGTCCACCTGTTCGGGTGTACGGAGCTTGTCCTCTGCGCGCAGGACAATCAGGAGGTGTGCGTGCGGCAGTCCTCGTTTCTGGAATTCAATCACGTGGAAATGAGCGACGGGTACTCCCAGCACGTGTCGCTTGGTAATGTCGACCATCAACTCTTTCAATTTCATTTGAAAAACCCTAGCACACAGGTCGGGCCGATCCGATGCACTATCGAACGGCAGCAGATTGTCGACGATCTCGGGCCACTTGGGGTTACAGGTTATAGTTAGGAATAGGTCCGGCTTTCCGAACTTGGTGATGATCGCCATGGCATCCTGGTACAACTGCTGCATGTACCGGGGGCTGCCGATAAAAGTTGCTGGCAATATGACCATCTTACCAACTTTGTAGCCCTGCCGATCGGCTCGGTTGTTCAGATGATCGATCAGGCCGCTGTAAAGTTCGGCGCGAATCGCTGCCTGGTTTAGGCTGATGAACGCTAGCCGGTTACCTTCCACTTTCATGTAGGCGTCGACGACGTACTGCTGCGTCAACTTGCCGGCGTGCAGCACAGGATTGAATACGCCACGGCGCTCCTGAAGCCTGTAGCTGTAAAACTCTAGCATGGTTAATTTACCTCGTCCGGAGACTCGCGTGTGCGGCATGTCTCTTTGCCAGCCGGGTTCGCCACA
Source organism: Nemurella pictetii (assembly GCA_921293315.2). Taxonomy (NCBI): domain Eukaryota; kingdom Metazoa; phylum Arthropoda; class Insecta; order Plecoptera; family Nemouridae; genus Nemurella; species Nemurella pictetii. The sequence goes on along the minus strand of OV121120.1, from coordinate 2,525,127 downwards.
GGGGAAAAGCAACGCGTAGCTCATGGGATCCGTGTTAGGGCTCAACATAGACAGCTGTTCAAAGAATCCGTTGCGTGTGTGTATTCTGATGTCTCTACCAAGTGGTGGCATTCCGCCGTCCTCGCCCTCGTAGATGACGGCGACATCGTCGGTCTGCGGCATGTCGTAGCGGCGGGTCCGCTCCTCTACAATGCGCAGCTCTACTCGCACCGGCGGACGTCCTTGGGCCTCGGCGAGCGCGCGCTGCTCGGCCTCCACCTCCCCGAGCATCTTAAGTCCCCTGGCAAACGGGTTGCATTCACGCATTAACGCGTCCAGAGCGCGCAGTAGGTCCGGCCGCAAGTTGTCGTTGCGATCCACGCGGTTTGCCTGCGCCTGTGATGCGTCCAGGAAGTAAAGGTGTGAGTAGGACTGTTGACCTACGGTGGCGCTCATGTTGCTCACGTTGTGCTGGATGTTGCCGTGCACACGGAAGCAGTACGGTCCTCGGCCTCGCAGCGTGTCTATTTTCACGGCCACGGATGCGAATGACAGCGAACTGTTGTAATTACGCACCAATTTCCTGAAGTGTTCGGTGTGAGCGTGCTCGTTCGTCAGCAGCTGGCACAACAGCACTGGATAGGGAAAAAGTGGCTCGAGCCGAACTTTACCTTTGTGGCAACAACGTCTCCACTTTTTGTCGCTGGGCATTTCAGCACGGAAGTGAACGGCGCAACACTCGCTACAAACGGCATCCATTGGACCTGCATAGTGCTGCGTGACGTTGGCCACTCCTAGGATGGCGGCGGCGAGGTGTGTACCGACCAGGTCGACGGGCGCCAAGTCGGGCGCCACCAGCTCGTCATCAGCGTCCGGCTCGTCGAGGAGCTGCTGGCTATGCGCCTGCTCGGCAGCGGCTGCACGCTGGCTGGTCTCAGCGCTGGCGGCTGCCTCCTGTTGGGCGAACGCGGTACCTGCGCGGCTCGGCTGGGAGCGTTGTCTTTCTATGCTCGCTCGCACTGAGGCTACGCGTTCAGTCTGCTCTGCGTCGTCCTCGTCGGCAATCCTGGCCTGAAACCGCTGGTTCATTGCAGCCAGCTGCCGATTCCGGGCAGCGTCGGTTTCCTCGGACATACGGCGTACTCTCCTGTCTGCCGTATCTAGGAGGCGAACACGGCGCTGGTCCTCGTCTTCGCGCTCCATACGCTTCCTATATGCGTCAGCGTTCCATATGCTGCGCACGTCTTTTAGATTTTGGGTTGGCGCCTGTGTGATAATTGTTAACATAAACTTAAAATCGAACATTTTTAGCATTTGAATGAATCTCGCGATTTATATCATGGTCAAGTACCTCCACACCCATGACTTGGACAATGTCCCGGGATGTGCCCGGCTGCTGTGCACTCATTGACGCTGCTGTCAGTCTCGCGCGTAAAGCAGGCGGTGGGCTGGCAGTCAGCACCGGGATGATGGGTGGCTGTATAACACGGGCACGATATGAGGCTGTCACGTCTATACTCACATGCCGTAATCAGGCAAATTTGCAATTATTATTTTGGCAATGCAATTGGCAAATACTACACTTCTATGACGGTATTTTTCATGGAGTTGCGACTGGATGTCCTTACTTCTCCTAGGATGTTTTCCATCTTTAAAATTATCTTGAAATTGATATGACGGTACATTACCTCCAAGCCAATGAGTGGGACAAAGTCCCTGGACGCATGTAGTGGTGTCACCGGGGTGGCATCGCTCGATGCAGTTGCGGCCGCCGACGGGCTGAGCAGATGCTGCAACACGGGCAAGGAAATGCTGTGTAAAGTATACGTGCGTGTGTAGATTTTGTCCATTTGGCTGAAACAACGTGTACTTACTTCCTCAAGAAAGTTGATGTCTATTGGGGGCAATTGCCCGTACTTTCTGTCGTGATATTTTCGCCTTTTTTCGACTTTTTCATCCTCGGTGTTTTTTTTCTTTTTTCCATCTCCAAATCTTCGCTTCCTAGGCATCTGTGTACGAATTTGAGACGATTTTATTTCGTGACATGTACAATTTCTTTACGCGGCATTTATTCGCCGTGTTTTAGTAATGATGATGATGATTTTTCATATACATTTATAACTTATTATTATTGCTATGATTATAATCTGGTTAATATTCAACTTACCGCTTCAAAGTTTTTTTTCACCACAAAATGGTCTTGCGTTAAAAATGTTGTCTCGAACGATCGCAAAAATGATAATACAATATTCTATTTTACTTTTCCCACTGCTAGTTGGTTTAATTTGAGTACGTAATTGTGGTCAGGGTGTTAATATTAGCAAAGGCTTATTTATTATGACATCTATACTTTTGATTTTCTTCAATCCATCGCCTTTGGAACAGCCCTATTGAAAAAAGGTATCCTGGTAGTCAGTGCCTGTTTGAGAATTGAGCCCTTGGAATTTATAATTTGCCAGCTGTCAGTGACGAAATGTCTGAAATGTAATCGTCATGTTTTCGCACAACAAATCGCACTGAATCGATGAAATACATCTCCAAATTGTTAGTAATGCATGTACGTACCAAATTGAATGTGTATTTATTGTCATTTCGTGTAAATTGTAAGTTCGGTGAGTGCACGTTGCACTTGGCGTAGCTGTCTAGGCTGGGAGGCGAAAGTTTCGACCAAGTTTTCGTATTGAAATGCTCGTTTAATCGCGAGGAAACATGTCAATTTCCAAAACGAATTGTGCGTTTTTAAATTCTAGACGTCAAGACGCGATGTAGAGTGGGTGAATTTTTCACAAAAGGGACATCAAGATTTTCCCGTTTGCACTCGATTTGCACTACTGAAACATAGCCCAACAATCAAAACCCGTGGCAACCAAAACTGGACATTATATAAGGTAGATGCATTTTATTCAGTGACAGAGTATATGAACCATGTGGCATAGATGCTCATGTTGTACAATATACTACCTGATGTTTTAAGAAATTGTAACAAAATTGTAACAAAGCAACAAGACGTATGACTGTGTAACAAGACTCTATGTTAGTATCATATTTTTTTATTGTATACACCGACCTTCCTGTAAGACACCATGTGTTATTTTGTGGAATGAAAACAAATATTGGTTGATTAAAAAAAATATGGTATCAAAAACACGTCTTGTCGTTGTCGTCGTTTGAAGTCAAGTCCCGTAAACAAAGTCACTCGCAACAATCCACGTCCCCCCGGGGACTTGGGTTCTTCTTTCCCCCGGGGGAGTGGATCCCAACATGCTCAACATGGACAAATGTTCGAAGTATCCGCTGCGGGTGTGGATTCCGATCACCCTACCGACTGGTGGCATTCCACCGTTCTCACCCTCGTAGATCACCGCTACGTCGTCGGTATGGAACATGTCGTAGCAACGGGTCCACTACTCTACTCGCACCTGTGGCATCTTGAGTCCCCTGGCGAAAGGATTGCACTCACGCTTGCACGCTCAGTAGATCCGGTTGTAGGTTTTCGTTGCGGGCCACCCGGTTGGCCTGCGCCTGTGATGCGTCAAGGAAGTAAAGGTGCGGATAGGACTGTTGGCCTGGGGTAGCGCTCATGTTTCACACATTGTGCTGGGTGTTGCCGAGCTCGTGGAAGCAGTATGGTCCGCACCTTCGCAACTTGTGTACTGCGTCCCTTACACTGGGTATGGGAACAGTAGCTCGAGCTGGACTTAAACATTGTGGCAACAACGTCTCCACTTTTTTTCGCTGGCCGGGAATGCACTGCGCAACACTCGCTGCAAAAAGCATCCATCGACCCGGAACAGTGCCCGGAAATCAGCCAGGACAGCTTCAATTAGTCCTTCTAAATGGTCAATATTGAAGCAGGGTCGTTCGTGGTTTAGTGAATACACACACTACTTCCAAAGTTAAAACATGTATTTTATTGTTACAAGTCTTAAGTAACTTTTGCACAAACCTCAATTACAATTCTCACAACTGACTTTGTCAATTGCACCGACCCCGATGGCCATCTGTTCACGCCATCTATATCTGTTCAGGTAGTCTATTCGGTTTTAGCAATTCTTGATCCAAAATAGCCCGTTTTGTTTTAAGTTCTACCTCCAAAAAAATTCTTTCAGGTCTCCCTGAACTTTTGCTCTTTCACTTGAATTAAATTCAGTCTTGTTAATTCCAGCTTCTGGGAGCTCTGTAAACTTCTGTGTTGTCTCCGCCGATGCTTTTGGTCGTAGGACAAGAGTCCTGCGACGATTTCTGGCGTTTGTAAACAGCGACGCATTTACGGGCTCTCACAGATTACTCTGTCCATTCAGAAGGCTTCTTTTTCTTGGATAACACCCTGTACTCGTCGTCGTCTCCAAGGCCCGTTGTTTGGCAATGACTAGCTGGTTCCTATTAAACATATCACTAAAACTGTTGAGCAAGTGAGCAATATGAGCAAAACATTTCAGTTGAAATATTAAAACTCATGTGCCCTTCATCATCTGCTGAGACTCATACAATTATTGGGTCTTGTGGGAAGGTGACTGTGGCCGATGTAATTGTTGCTGAGGGTTTGGCTTGGATGCCCTCTGAAAAAGTACAATGTGTTTTTTTTATTATTCTCTAGTATTTATAATATCCATTATTATCAATATTGTCTCATGCTTATTCATATGCCTATTTGATGGCATTATCTTTTTGCTGCATACATGGCTGATTTTCGTTTACATTTTGAATGTTTCGACGAATAATATGACTATGCGTAAGTAGGTAATTTGCACCATAATTTATTGACCCGGCCAACCAGCTACTCACCAGTTTTAGCAATGTATGATGCGTCACTGTCAAATTCGCATGGCAAGGGATTTATGGTTGGCTCGATACTGGCCCTCACCCTTGTGGTGTACTAAGGACGGTGCGAATAGGCAGACTGTGCGGATAACTGCGGTTGCGTGGTGGGCGCACTGAAGGTAGTGGAGCGGCAGTCGTACACGGAGGAGTGTCGAGATAACAAGCAATATACAGCTACGGCGATACCCGACGAAATCTTGTTGATTATTCAATCCAGTGAAATCCTGTTCCTTATTGGTGAATCCAAACATAACATTTGGCGACGAGGATCGTGGATTATTAAGAAAGAAGATAAGGTACTAGGTTTCGGTGTTTGTTTACGCAGAATAAGTATTTTCGGTAAAGTATCGTGTGTCGGTATCGCCTCGTGGTGTGTCCGTGTAAGTCAGTCAGTTGAGTATGGCCGATAGAAAGGGTGAAGATAGTGCAAGTATGAATCGGGAATTACCACCTCAACGTGTGTTAGGACATATGTGTGAGTTTGATGAATCAAAGGAGCTTTTCGAAGATTACTGCGAGAGACTTAACAGTTACATGAAAGTTAACCAAGTGCAGGAAGCAGTCCGTGTGGATTTCCTAATCACCCTGGTAGGGGGCGAAACATTTCATTTGCTGAAAAGGTTGTGTGTACCGAAGAGTCCCCGTGACTTCAAGTTCGAGGAGTTAATCGGGAAGTTAGCGGAACATTATGCGCCGGAACGATCGGTGATAACGGAAAGGTTTAAGTTTCATCAAAGAGTACAAAGGGACAGTGAGACCTTGACTCAATATATCATCGAGTTGAAGCATCTTGCCCACAATTGCAAATTTCCGGCGACACTTGAAGAATCGTTACGTGATAGGTTCGTGGTGGGCCTTAATGACAAGTCATTCCAACGACAATTGCTAGACAAACCGAATTTGACATTCGACAACGTGTGTACGTTAGCCAAAAGTTACGAGCTGACGGCAGCAAATTCTCGCGAGTTACAGTCGGGAGCTGAAGTATTCAAATTTGAAAAGTCGAGGGGCCCCTTCCGCAAGTATTCGGATCGGAGTCCTTCGGGTTCGTCGAAGGAGAGACGGGGCCCGTTCCAGTCAGCCCAGGAGGGATCGTCGAAGAAGACGTCAGTGGAGTCGTGCTGGCGCTGTGGTCGCCCCCACGATGCTCAAGGCTGCCCTGCTAAGTTGTGGACGTGTTACAACTGTGGCAAGGTGGGCCATACCGCGGCTAAATGTAGCCGAAAGTCAGCGGAGTCGTCGCTTTCGCAACGATTTACGAGCTCAGCGGGGGGGCGTCAACCTCAACATCGCCGAGTCAAAACCGTGGAAGAAGAGGCCGAGTCGGACGAAGAGGATTCGTCAGAAAACGAGCGACCGTATTCAGTACACAAGATAGGGACCAGGTTTGAAAGTGATAAGCCGGTGTGGGCAAACTTGTTAGTAAATAGCAATTTCTTGCGAATGGAAGTGGACACGGGAGCTGCGTGTTCACTGATCTCTGAGGAAATGTACCATGATCTGTTTAAGTGTAGTGAACTATCCATGGGTCCTAAGAGCCTCAAGACTGTGTCGGGAGAACGGCTCTGTGTATTAGGTGAATTCAATGTGTCAGTTGAGCAAAACCAGCAAGTGTTTGTATTACCACTCGTGGTGGCAGGGCCAGGGGACTTCACTCCATTGTTAGGCAGACCTTGGTTGGACGTGTTAGTGCCCGACTGGCGTATAGGTTTAAAGGTAAACAAGGTAGGAATTGTGGTGATGGGTCAACCAGACAAGAACTGGTTACTTAAGGAGGCTATGAGAAGATACCCAAGGGTGTTTTTGTCACATGGTGAACCGATCAAGGGATACCAAGCTGAAATTGTGTTGAAGGAAGGGGCAACGCCCATTTTTCATAAGGGATATGCTGTTCCCTACGCCTTGGCGTCGAGAGTAGAGAAGGAGTTGGAAAAGCTAGTCGAAGCTAAGGCTTTGGTTAAGGTTAAGAAGAGTCAGTGGGCATCGCCTCTTGTAGTCGTCCCGAAAAAGGATAAAGGGATCAGAATTTGTGTTGATTTCAAGGTAACGCTAAACAAGGTAGTAGAGACGGAGCATTACTCGCTTCCTCGCATGGAGGATTTGCTGGCCTCAATTGGGAAGGGTAGGATTTTTTCGGTACTAGACCTGTCAAATGCGTATCTACAGCTTCCGGTGTCAGAGGCTTCTAGTAAGTACCTCACAGTCAATACCGAATTTGGCCTTTTTAGGTTTGTGAGGTTACCTTATGGTATTACCTGTGCACCCTCTGTCTTCCAGTCAGTTATGGATCAAGTCCTTAAGGATCTCCCTGGGGTGTGCTGCTATATCGATGACATCCTTATTGCAAGCAAAAACATGGAGGAGCACCAGCAAATGGTTTTCCGAGTTCTGGAACGGCTGAGCGAGTGCAATATTAGGGTAAATGCAGGCAAATGCACTTTTGGAAGTTATTCCGTTACCTATCTAGGTCATGTCATTGATCACAGGGGTATTAGTCCTACCAAAGACAAAATGGAAGCCATTTTGCAGTGTCCCTGTCCGCAAGACGTGAAACAACTAAAATCCTTTTTGGGAATGCTAAATTTTTATCATAAATTCTTGCCAATGGCCTCAACCGAGCTGAAGCCATTGCATCGCTTGGTAGAGAAAGAGGTGCCTTGGGAGTGGACATCTAACGCGTCAAAAGCGTTCCAGTCATGCAAATCCTTGCTGTCCAGCCACGACCTGTTGGTCCATTTTGACCCTCAAAAACCCATTGTATTGGTATGTGACGCCTCGTCCTACGGTGTAGGCGCGGTGATGAATCACGTGATTCAGGGTCAAGAACGTCCGGTAATGTTCATTTCGTCAACGCTCAGCGAGACCGAACAAAAGTACGCCCATATAGAGAAGGAAGCGCTGGCTATTGTTACGGCGGTTAAACGGTTACATAAGTACTTGTTCGGCAGGAAGTTTACTCTGGTATCGGATCACCAGCCACTAAAGTATCTCTTTGGTTCAATGAAGGGAATTCCCACCATGGCGGCCTCACGGCTACAGCGCTGGGCAATAATTTTGTCGGCGTATTACTATGATATAGTATATCGTAAGGGTAGCGAGATAGCCGGAGCCGACTGCTTGTCCCGTTTACCCATGCCAGGCTCGTGCGAGGTTAGTTATTCACTCAGATCTCCAGCTCAGGAACTAGAGGTGTGCTTCGTTGAAGCCCGATTAACAGGTCCTTTGACCGCTCAGGATGTGGCCAAGGCCACTGCACGGGATGTAGTTTTGTCAAGAGTGTGGAACTATGTCAACGCAGGGTGGCCCAAGACCATCTCTGATCCTGGGTTACAACCATATTTTGTTAGGAGATTGGAGTTGTCAATAGATGGTCAATGTATCACTTGGGGACATAGAGTAATTATTCCCAAAAGCCTTCAATCGGAGGTACTTAAACTGTTACACGAGCTGCACCCAGGCGTGGTGAGAACAAAGATGCTGTGTCGAAGTCATCTGTGGTGGCCAAACCTAGACAAGGACATAGAAGCCAAGGTAGGATCTTGTGATGTTTGTCAGAAAACACTTCCTGCTGCACGAAAAGTGCCGGTACGCAGCTGGCCGTCGCCTTTCAAGGCATGGCAGCGAGTCCATTTGGACTTCGCGGAAAGGGGAGGAGTCAAATATCTCATCTTGATAGATAGTTTCTCGAAATGGGTCGAGGTGTGGCCTATGAAGTTAACCACAGCGGAACATGTCATCCAAAAACTTAGAGGATTTATCTCTACTTTTGGAATGCCTGAGGTTTTGGTAACCGATAATGGACCACCTTTTGAATCAAAAGAATTCAACGGTTATTGTAGTCGGCAAGGGATCCAGGTACTACACTCACCCCCCTATCATCCAGCATCAAATGGGTTAGCGGAGCGTGCCGTGGGTATTGTAAAGACCAGTTTAGTTAAACAATTGGTAGCGTCAAAGCATCTTAGCGTTCAAGAGAGCATCGACGACTTCTTGTTCGCTTACAGAAACACCCCAAGCACGGTAACTGGAGTCAGTCCGGCTGAGTTGTTGCTACGGCATAAACCGAGAACCAAACTGGATCTGTTAAACCCATGTCTTGCTCGAAATGTGCCGAAGAAGCAATACCCTCAAGGGTCATCCGTTCGCATGAGAGTGTTCTCCATTGGTCAAGGTGTAAGAGTCAAGGTCTTGAACGACCCTGCTCGCATGTGGGCACGGGGTGTGATTGAAGAGCGACTGAGCTCGGTTACCTATCTGGTTAGAGTTGCCGACCAGTTGAAGCATGTCCATGCCGACCAGCTCGACTATGTAAGGTCTGATTTGCATCCAGTGACCTATACGGCACCAGCTGCTACCCCGGAGAGGCAACTTGGTCCGTCGCCTAAGTCGAGGGCGGAGACCGCCAGCAAGAGTCCGAGGGCTGTCCAGACTGAGTTCGACGAAGGGAAAGGAACTTCTCCTGACCTCGTCCGCAAATCGACCAGAACTATTAAAATCCCTAAAAGATTAGATTTGTTACAAATGTATCTTGTGCGGCATCGAAATTATTGGATCTGAATGTGCTTCTTTGTACCAATTAAGGATCTTGTATCTTGTGCTGCATCGAAATTATTGGATCTGAATGTGCTTCTTTGTACCAATTAAGGATGATGAATTATGTGATGAACTTATATGTATCATATTACTATGTATCAGTTGTCTTCAATTTTGTCCGTAAGGAAATGTGGTGTACTAAGGACGGTGCGAATAGGCAGACTGTGCGGATAACTGCGGTTGCGTGGTGGGCGCACTGAAGGTAGTGGAGCGGCAGTCGTACACGGAGGAGTGTCGAGATAACAAGCAATATACAGCTACGGCGATACCCGACGAAATCTTGTTGATTATTCAATCCAGTGAAATCCTGTTCCTTATTGGTGAATCCAAACATAACAACCCTTTTACTCATGAAGTCATATTTGGAAATTTTTGGCCGCCCTCCACCTGTAATTTGTTATTGTGGTATAAATGATATTGGCAAATATGAAGTAAATTTGATGCGTAACTAATTGATCTATGCCCCAATCTATGGGTCCAATCTATGGGTACAAGACCCAATAATTGTATGAGCCTCAGCAGATGATGGCACATGAGTTCTAATCTATGTATCCAATATGCTGGACGTGCTTACCAGTTTTGAAAATCTCCATTCTTTTATCTCCTGCCCGTTTCCTCGGTTTTTTTTTCAGGTTGTCGTAGCATTTTCTGAGCGAAGCCACAGTTCTTGGTGCTGTAGAGGTCCTGCTATTGTAGTTGCTACTGATTTCTACCCAAGCCTCATCCTTGGTACGAGACGATGTGCTTTCTGTTTTCTTATTTTCAATTACACTATCAACTTGTCCACAACACAGTCTAATAACAAGTTCTTGTCACTCACGGAGTCATTAGATCCACTTTTTTTTTCGGACATTGTTAATAGATTTTCGATGGATGTGTTTTGAAGAAACGGATTATGTGAAATAATGATACCCCATCTTTTGTTTTGACACATTTGAAATTTGAATTTACCTAGAAATATCACCGCCATAGTCGACATAAAATTACAAGGCTGTGCCTTAGCTGTGGGAACGGAACTGTGGCAACAGTGCGCCACCTATAATTTGTCAGCATTGATCAGCTGAGCCGAACTACAATTCGTTGGTGAAACGACACGCTATTTGGGCGAAGCTAAAATTTCAAGCTGCGCCTTCCTAAGCTCAGTCTGAGCCGAGCTTTGAGCATTGTTGGTGAAACCGGCCCTCGACGGCTGTTTGCTTCTTGTGTGTGACTTCGTGCGTGCTTGCTTCAGCCTTCGATGTAGAAAAATCCATTCGCAGCACAGAGTGGGTTCACCTACAGGGTTTTGACCTGGGGACTTAATTTGCACACGAGTCCAGTCTTTTGCACCCACGACCCGAGGGAACCTGTACTTCCTATAAAAGCCGAACTGAACATCCTTCTCCGGATGTCGAACATGATCGTGGTAGACACATGTGATGGCTAGGTTTAATTTAAAATAACCTACCAGCAGTAGATTTGTGCACACTTACAACCTCTTCAGCTGTCATTAGTCACGTAACATCGTAGGGTCATATGGGACCAGCCGAGTTCCTAAAAGGTCTCGGGAAAGGTGGTAGCTGCTGGGGAAGGGCTCCAGTGATCAATCTCCAGGATTTGATGTGTCGATTTACTATTACGTTAATTTTTTTGTTCCCTGTACAATATTTTACAGTAATTTACATGGATATAGACTGATACAAACCCAGAAAAGATGGGAGTAGATGGAATTTTTCAAGATATCTATGGGTATTTGTGAAAAGCAGACGTGTCATATATATAGAGTTGCTAAAATCGGCTTCCATCATTAGCAAGCTCGGACGCATTGGTGAGCCGGAAGTGCACAAAACATTTCTTGTCATTCCTCCCTTTCAAGTGTTTGGTTCGGATCCTCATGCTGTGAGCAGATAGCAAGAAGAACTCGTCTTCAGAATCTGACCTGTCATGTTCAAAATCCGATTTTTATTTGACTTCTCGGGTTTCGTTTCCCGGCAGAAGAAAAGACCAAGACACGGCGGATGGTTTCGATATCTTGGAGGATCCTACTTCGGACATGTTCTACACACACGATTTTACACCCTAATAAGTCTAAAACGGGTACTCAGTTATAGGAGAACACTTGATACATATAAGTAGGGACAAGGGATTAATAAATTGGTGGAATAAAATATTAAAATTATTATTTTGATCTAGAGAACCAGCGCAATGATTGCTATGTCTAGGGAAGTAAGAAGACAAATGTAATGGAAACGAATGGTGGGAGCGAAAAGTTGGAGTAAAGGCGCTGGCATTAGGCTGCAAGTCGGCCATTCTTACAAGCGTTGTTATTTTGTGCCGACTTGTAGCTGTCCGGCGAGCCGGCTGCCATGCAATGATTAGGACTCGGATGTTTCGTATGTTCCGTATGGTGTGGGTGTGTTCGGCCATGCTCAATCCAGCTCCCACCAGACCGAATGGAATCATGTGTAGGGAACGACTCGTTTCGTTGGTGACTTTGTCTCGCCTTTACCATTCGTACTTTAGTACAAGCTTGAGCGAATCTCCCGTTTTAAAGTAGAGCTCCTCAAATCTCTTTTTTCCTTCCGTTCTTCCAACAATTGTTAAAAAAAACGATAAGCTCAGAACAAAAGAAAAAGCCACCATGAAATCAAGCAAAAAGGAAGCTTAGCTAAAGAATAAATTCTTCACTTGGGCTTCTCCGAGTGGAAAAAAAAATGTCCGACTTGGGCAAAAAAAACTACCTAGTAGACTAAACAAATATGAAAACTCCAAATCGCTACCAAAAGAGCCAAAAGGCTTCACAAAGCATTGTTCAAATGATAATTTTTTTTTTATATCTTTATTATCTTCGTGTTCCATTACTAAAAACGGGTAGGAAGGTGCATAGCACTTTATTACAGCTCGTAACAACTCTCGGGTGTAAATTAGCTAGTTTACAACATATTACACTAGTGACTTCTTCTTCTTCTTCCCCCGCATCTTTTTCTTCTCTATTTAGCTATTCCTTCCACTTTTCTTTATTCGCCCAACATATTTCTGTGTTATTTACTTTATTCCAGCTCTCTCCTCTTTCTTCCACATCTCTTCTCACTTGATCGATCCATCTTTCTCTTGGTCTTCCAGCTCCTCTTTTTTCATATTTTACTTCAATCTCTTTCTTTGGCAATCTATTCTCTTCCATTCTCATAAATCGTTCTTTACCAATTTTAAAACTTAAACCCTCCACCCCTACCTTTCTTCTTGTTAGGAAGACTGGAGCAGGTACCAAGCAATAATTACAGCTACATCGCTGGTGATCAACTGCTTTATTATATTGTCAGGGCGATGCTTTTATACTCGTGGTCACATGACCTTATGCATTGCCTTGCATCCATAACAACTCTTCCCAGATTTATTTAGGAACACACAATCATGATCTTTAGCACAATTATTTTGCAATCAACCATTACACATTACATATTACTATAATAATACAATTGGCATAATATAAACCCTTATTTTTATCTTGTACAGTATCAAGAACCCTATGCAAATACACCGTGACATATGACTAAACTGTTATTCCTAATCGCTCAGGCGCTCTTTTAACTCTGTGTGATTTACGTATTATCTGCGGGCTTGTAACCAGACTGTTCTCTATCTCGACTGCTGGGAAGGTGGGGTTGTCATTAGGGACTGGAGTTAGAGGAATATCATCGTGAACATTAATTGCTCTTTTGGACCCATCCATGCGAGGTTTTAAATGGTCAGTGTGAACAAATCTCGATCTGTCACCTACTTGCACGTAATAGGTAACGGGGCTGACTTTCCTGGTTATCACCCCAGGCCACCACATTATTTCTTCCTGCCGGACGCTGCGAACTAAAACATTGTCTCCTATCTGAAACTCGCGCATAGTTCCTCGTTTTTGATCGGCTGATTCTTTAACCTTATCCTCCCTTTCTTCCTGCCTCCCCCCTCGCACCGGGTGTAATATTGTCAGGTGAGTGCGTGGCTGTCTACGTAGGAACAATTCTGCTGGTGACTTGTTAGTGGAGGTGCAAGGCGTCGTTCTGTAAGAAAACAGAACGCTGTCTACATTTTGTTGTAATGTCATAGCTTTGTTTTGAATCTTGTCCTGCTCAATTTGTTTTAACAAAGCGCGTTTAATAGTTTGTACTGCCCGCTCTGCTGCTCCATTTGATGGTGCATGCCCCGGAGGACTATGCAACAGTTTGATTTTATTGTCTCTCATAAAACACGCAAATTCATCAGACTGGAATCTGATACCACAGTCTCAGGTAGGCCATAGCTAGAAAACAACGCTCGCAGTTTCGAGATGGTCTTTTCTGCGGTAGTGGATCCCATTATAAATGCCTCTACCCATTTCGAATAGCTGTCAATGACTATGAGGAATGTGTGGTCATATTTTTTTGCAAAGTCGATGTGAACTCTCTCCCATACTCTGTGAGCTAACGGCCATGGGTGGAGAGGGACTGGCGATGCTGCATTCTGTGTTTGTTGGCGAACTAAACACGTCCTTGCCTTATTTTCAATGTCCACGTCCATATTGGGCCACCAAATCAGACCACGCGCGAGCATTTTCATCCGCGTCATTCCCGGGTGGACTTGATGTAATAATTCTAAAACAGTATTTCTGAGGCAACCCGGGATAATCACTCGATGACCCCACATTAAACAATCCTCCTCCACAGACAACTCCGACCGGCGATGATAATAGGGTTTCAGTTCTTCCTCTTTAATGAAACCGGGCCACCCTGTTAGAGTAAAATGCAAAATCTTACGCAATTTGGGGTCCTCCGATGTGGCTTTTCGTACCTCTTTCGCTGTGGGGAACTGTTCCTTGTCCATTGCAAAAAAATGAACATAACTCTCTTCGGTACTAATGGCCTCTTCCTTAGGTTGGGGCAGTCTAGAGAGACAATCTGCGTTGGCATTGTTAGGTCCCTTCCTATACCTGATTTCATATTGATAAGCTGAGAGTATAATGGCCCATCTCTGCATTCTGGCCGCTGCTAATGAAGGGGTTTGTTTATGCGCATTGAAAATTGCCGTTAAGGGTAAATTATCTGTTACTAACACAAATTTTCTGCCCATAAGCATTTTGTGGAACTTGCGAATACCGAATATTATTGCCTTCTTATACGCATCTTGGAATGATAGCTCCGTGAATTTGAGTAACTCGCTTAGAATTTCTTGGGACTTGATTCCCGCCACGAATCTATCTCGCAGCGCGTCATTCAGGAACGTGGCAAACTCACAAGTGCAAGCCAGTTTACGTAGAGCCACGGCGAACTCGGCTATTGACTCTTGTTCCTGTTGCACTCTTCGATTGAATTTCAGTCGCTCCGCGATAACGTGCGTCTTGGGCGCAAAATGGTCTGTTAATATCTGCACCAGTTGTTCGTACGTTTTCGTAATTGGATCTTCCGGACTTATTAATGCTTTCAGAATTTGAAATGTCTTCGTTCCAATAAGTGAGATGAGCACGGAAACTTTTTTTGCCGCTTGCACTGAGTTTGCGATTAGATAGTGGTTTAATTGTTCAGCGTACGTGTTAAAATCGACTTTCCCTTCATCGAAAGGTTCAATTTTTCCTAACAACATTTCGAATATGTTGAGATTTGCGAATAGAATGAGAATTTCGAACAGAACAGAACGCGCGTGGATGTCACTCCTCGTCGCCAATGTTAGGAAGACTGGAGCAGGTACCAAGCAATAATTACAGCTACATCGCTGGTGATCAACTGCTTTATTATATTGTCAGGGCGATGCTTTTATACTCGTGGTCACATGACCTTATGCATTGCCATTGCCATCCACAACACTTCTCAATACATTACTTCTTATTTTATCCATTTTTGTAACCCCTTCAATACTTCTTATGAATTTCATCTGTGCTGCTTCTAAACTTCGTTCTTCTTTTCCACCTAGCGTCCATGTAACCGCTCCGTATGTTAAAATGGGTATTTAATATAACTTGTAGAGTAAGAGCTTACATTTCCTGGGAAAATTTTCGTCCCATAACAACTTTCTTATTCGTTGATAGAATATTTCACTTTGTTGGACTCTTCTTTTTATTTCACAATCGATGGTTGCATCTTTAGTTATTATACTGCCCAAATATTTAAACTCACTTCTTTCTTCGATTTCTCCATCGCCGAGCTTGACCTTTTCCCACCTTCTTCTTTTGTCTCTGTTCAAAATCACTGATTCACTCTTTGTTATCTTTGTTAAAAATGGTAATATGAGAATAAAAAATAACATTTCCGATCCCTTTCATACTTCTTTTCTTTCCCTACCTGTCAACTATTCCTTGGCGTCCTCCAGTTCTTCCCGCCGAATACAAACAGTCGTCAATTTGGTCATTTTCTCGGTAGACATCAATCCCAACCTAGTTATTTTATTTTTCTTTGTTATATTTTTTACTTCTGTATTTTTACAAACCATTAATTTTAACAACTCATTCAACCTTTTATCAACATTGACTCTGGCTCGGCTTCTAGTTTCCACATTGACTTCTAGTTGCCATTGGCGTTTAGCAACCAATATTTTTACTATTTTATTTATTTTTGAAATATATTTAAATACTTACTTTCGTTGTTACCGAAGAACATGCCTTAAATTGCCTTAGTCTTCGCAGCGCTACGTGCGAGCTTAAACCGCCACTTTGGCTTCGTTGCGACACTCTTTGTTGAATCTGCCTAATTTTAACTGACTGAAATTGGGAAATAAAGCAACAAATTACCAACTGGAAACAATTAACAGAGTTAAAATAATATTTTGATATTTTATATTTATTGAGGCATCTTACAATCGTTTCTACAACGAAAACTTAAGCTGAGCTGTGTACATATAAGTAAGATCTAAGAATTCCTTCACTGTGTACTGGCACAGCTGTGTAAGGTGGTTTTTCAAAAGAGTAATTCTAGAAATATTAATGTTACTTTTCATTGCCTTTATTTCACTTGGGAGTTTGTTAAATAAAATTGAGCCAGCATGAAATGGGTTCTTTTTAAAAAGCTCCAGATAATGTGTAATTACATGAAATTCACCCGCTTCTTGTGTTGGGGTTGCTCTAACTTCCTGCTTTCTTGAGAAAAAAACGACTTGCCCTGCTCTCTGCTGGAGGCCGACGCAGCAGCGGCCACGGAGTGGCCCGCTGATGAGTCGAACTCGTTTGTGCCCGTCAGTCTTTTGACTTTTAGTGCACGAAGATTGTTTTAATGGTGAAATTGGGTGAGGTCCGGCAAGCCGTTATTGACCATGTTTTGGAATTTTTTAGGGAATGCAGCAGCTCGGCAAGCCGTTAGTAGCTGCTGCGGTTAAATTTGGGTGGAGTGTATGGGCCGGTAGAAGCGGTCCCATGGAGAAGGATTTTGGATTGAGCTTGTAATAAGGGGGTTAAGGTGGTCGGTTGAATTTAAATGATATACCTGATTAATTCGGGACATGAATTTGCGGAGTAGCTCCACTCCCAGTTGGCGGTGGACGTCGGCGGTTCTCGTGAACCGTGGCAGGGACAGGGCCGCCTTCAGCGCCCGGTTTTAGAGCCGCTGCAGCTGTTGCAAATGGTGGTCGGCACAACCGCCCCATATTGGCGACGCATAGGTAAGGCCGGGCCTTACGATGGTGGTGAAGACCCGCGCCTTGACGTTTGGCGCCAGTCTTCTCCCCTTCAACAGCGGCCAAAGCAATGCCATCTTCTTGACCGCCGTTGAGTAGATGCGGCTGACGTGCGGCCCCCATGTGAGGTGACGGTCGAGCTCCACCCCAATATAGCGGCTGTGCGGGCACCACGAACTTCACACTTATCCAGATTTAGGTACACCCCAATTATAGTCATCCAGTGGTCCTGCAGCTGCTTTACACACTCCTCCCTCTTGACGTTAGTGTAGACCACGCGGTCATCCGTAAAGAGCCGCACTTTCGATTTTATCTTTTTGCCAGATCTTTGATATATATATCAGGAAGAGTTGCGGCCCTACTACACTGCCTTGTGGAACCCCGGAGGGGATGTTTGCACTGCATGAGAGTTGGTCAGGTATCTTGACTCTATGCGTTCGTCCTGCGAGGAAGCCCTGCACCGTTCTTACCACCGCTTCATCGTCAATGAGCTCAGCAGGCTTGGCAACGAGAATTTCATGATAAACCTTATCAAATGCCTTGCGCATATCAGGAAAGATGGCGTCAAGGAAGTTGGACAGATCTTTGACTAATCCTGTCAGCTGGGTCTCGCAAGAAAACCCGACCCTGAAACCGTGCTGTACATTGGTAATTTCCCCTTCAGCATCCAAACTTTGCCAGATGTAGGTAAACTCACCAGTATTTTCTCGAAAACCTTGCAGACTGCGGAGGTGAGGCTTATTGGTCGATAGTTGGTGAGCCGACACTTCTCGCCGCCCTTGACGACCGGTATTACAACGGCCTCTTTCCAGAAGAGGGGGACCCTTCCATCTCTCAGTATGCGATTGAATAGTGATTCCAGGTAGATTGCTATGTCCAGGTAGCAAATTTTCATGGGTGTGTTTGAGTCCGTCGCCTCCAGATGCTTTACCGTTCTTAAGATTCTTGATGACATGGAGGATTCTCCGGAGTAATGAAGTGCCATAAGAAATGACCCTCTTCTAGTACAGCATAACGCTGGGGCCGCAGATGGAGCTGAAGATGGTGTGTTGAAGACCTAAGAGTAAAACGAGTTCAGAGCATTCACCTTGTCCTTGCTGAAAGTTATCTCATTTCCGTCCGTGCCAATTAGCTTAGGAATTGCTCGATCTCCTCCCTTCTGCTGTCGGATGTGATGGTACAGCCTGGCCCAACCTTCTCCAACATCGGCCCGAGGGGGGAGCCCACTGGTGCATATTTTGGTACCCATGAATTTGTCTTGCACCAGCCTCATCTTCTGAGGTAGTCATTGACCATGCTGGCTTCATCTATTCCTGCGAGTAGTTCATGTGTTCCTCCCTTTAGGAACACATTGTCATAGATATCCAGGGGATCCAGTCCATTCAATTGAGCCGTGATTTCACGGGTACGGATCCCAAGGAGGACCCAGATTTCATCTTCCTTCCATTGATAGGAGTTGTTTATGTTGGAAAGCGTATCATCCGTGATAATTGTACTATGTTTCTAAACTCAGACAAGCTATGACTGCAAGGAAAAACTGCTCAGTAAAAAAACACCTAAAATATACATTCAATACTTTAATACAACATCAATGAACCTTTCCCCTGTCGTGGGGCAGTTAAGGAATAGATGTGGGGTTGCCGACACTCCGCTAGCCTCCTGTCCGAAAACACATAACGCTGGAGATGCTGGCTCCGCAGCTAGTCTACTAAATTTAATGTTCTTCATCTATCTGGTTGCCTCGAATGTCCATTGTTGGCTGTGGATATTTTTTATTCAGTTGACTGTTCACCGCTTGTCTTTGTCTATTAACGTAAAGCTATTGTTTACGCGCACTACAGGCCAAGTTTCAAAACAACTACTTGCATATTTCTATGAAAAAAGTCGACCGAAACTTTTGAAAACCAGCCTGACAGCTACCTAGCCTGTAATGCATTCATCGACCATCATACATCAGCTGCTCCGACCAC
Source organism: Nemurella pictetii (assembly GCA_921293315.2). Taxonomy (NCBI): domain Eukaryota; kingdom Metazoa; phylum Arthropoda; class Insecta; order Plecoptera; family Nemouridae; genus Nemurella; species Nemurella pictetii. The sequence goes on along the minus strand of OV121120.1, from coordinate 2,506,159 downwards.
CAGCAAACAATTTTCATTCTACGTTAACCAAATCGGAAGGTTGAGGAGTATGGAAAATTATTTTTAAGCATCTGCATTTTCTTGACCCTTAGACAAACTAACTTTTCATTTTTAAAAATTAAACAATTTCTAGCTGTATAAGCATTTAATTGGCTGGGTGTGAAAATGGCTTTTGAGACACGACGATGCCGGTGTTCCGGACGATCCAATCCGAGTACGAGGCCACCCGAGTGTAGACATCAGGATCTTCGTTGCCGCACTCTATGACCCACGAGGCTATGCCGACTAGTTTTTCATTGGCCACGAGGGGGCCTCCAGAATCGCCCTGCAATCAGTCATTGGTGCTCTAGAAATTCTAGTTCATAGAGCCTGAAATAACATGGTAAGTGCGAAATTGTCTGCAAAAACACTTCTTCTTGTTTACGTTGGTAACCATCAATATCAATGTTTTAATATTTTTACCCCATCAATAACCATTATTTAGACTAGTACTACCATAGAGTAAGGAAGACTTCTTAGGTACGACACTACTTCTATTTTTACACATTATTAGTCACTATCAGGGCCAAACACCTATTACGACCTATGTTATCCAACTGTTTCATATAGTAGAAAAATCAATATTTCTTTGTTAAACCATTAGATCTTAGATGTTATAGGCACATACAAATATTATGTATTTTTTCAGCTGCCAAATAAACTAAATAAATAAACTACTAGATATCAGCAGAATTGTAAAAACTGGAGATAGGTGTACGAATTAGGGGAGTTGGTAAATTCCGATGAAGACCCGTACCGAACGGTTTGGCAACGTTGGAAACACCGGTTCTCGTGAGATCAGGTGTTTGATGGGTGACCATCATTCACATGATCAGTTCTGTTCGGGAGAGAGGTCGGAGGGTCTGAAGTAAGTACGACAACTTCACTCGCCTTGCTTGTCAACCTCTCGACAGCACGGATTAGCGGAGGAATCCTGTCGTTCGAGTTGTACCGTCCTTCGGAAGGGATGTAAAGCCGGTGGTCCCCTCGATGCTTTTCGACAGGAGTAGGCTACGTGCCGGGTTCGTACCGGGTTTCCCCTCCTCCCTTCTAGCCATAGGTTAGGTTCATCATCATCATTTCATTCACCGACGCCGTTAGACCAGCGCCACATGGCCAGTTGTCAAAACAGTGCGTCGTTAAGCACCAATAATCATGAAGACCCGTAACCTGTACTCCTTGGTCATGAAGACCCGTAACCTGTACTCCTTGGTCATGAAGACCCGTAACCTGTACTCCTTGGTCATGAAGACCCGTAACCTGTACTCCTTGGTCATGAAGACCCGTAACCTGTACTCCTTGGTCATGAAGACCCGTAACCTGTACTCCTTGGTACTTTCTAAGACTCAAGTCTTTGCTAATCTTAGCACATTAGTTTTCATAAAAACTATTTAATTTAGCTAAGTCCCAAAACTCAAACTTATCCCGATGTTCCGCAAAGCTGTGCTGCCTGCTGTTTCAACGGTCTAAACTCGCAGACTCTAAACTCGAATTCTTGCGATAAAGACTTATTCAAATGCGTCGACACAGTCCCTTATCTCTCTTGGAGCGTTTACGTGTCCTTTTTCACCCAATTATTCAACTAAATTGACCGCATAATGCATCCATAAATCTTAGTCCTTTTTGACATTTTGCATTGTAACCCTTACTGTTAGTTCAAATCACAACTTACTGCGCGATAATCTTTCCGAGCGAAGGACTCGTGATTGGGGTATTGGTTCTCTCTTGAGGATCATACTACGCATCGTTGTCGTTGTGTCTTGTGAACAACTTGGATACCACGTTGTGATAATTTTGTGGAGGGCATATGCGGACAAACAACCCCTTAATGGTGACTCACCGTGCACAAACCCTGTCCTGTCGCCGCGCCGGCGCAGAGCTGGGTGGGATGGATGGTGTGCTTCCGGCCGTGGCGCCTGAAGATCCCCTTGCACTCCTCGTTGTCCATCAGAACCAAGTCGATGCGTCGGAGAACTTCCGGCCGCTCTACTGGACGGATCTGGAACAGAACGAAACGCTAGCGAGGCTCGTGGCAATGCTTCGTTAACATGCTTCTTTAAACACATGCACAAGCTGCTGATACTGCACAATCGAGAAACACGAATATATATTAAGGTGTAACAGAAAATTATGCTAACCGTATGAGAGTGGCTTGATGTCAAGCAATGGGGGGGGGGGGGGGGGGGGGGGGATAGCGACTAATGGAATAACGACTAATACATCGTGCAACGCTGTGCGGGGCGCTCCTGGACATAACTTCTAACATTTTTTAGTCGTTATTCCGGTGGAATAGCGACTAATTTCTGTAGGTCGCTATTCCGGTGGACTAACGTCTAATAGTCATAATTTCACTCGATTAAAATTATGACGTTAGACGTTAGTCCAGTGGATTAACGACTAGTGATTTTAGTCGCTATTCCGGTTTTAAAAAGGGGGGGGGGGCTGCTGAATTAAACGCGAATAAAAATAAAATTTTATAAAATTTCCAGTGGAACAAGAACTAATTTTCGTTTGTCTTAAGTCCAGTGGAGTAACGACTCACAAACAAGCCCCCCCCCCCCCATCCACAAAAGCATGTGTGACACGGGATGCTCTACTGTTCTACTACGACAAACACAGATAATTGCACTTGCAACTGCACCATCGATTTCCTCGAGCCATGGTCGTAGCTGTTGCCACCAAGGCATGGGGGCGTTTGGCGACGACGGCTCGAGGAAACCGATGGTCCCTCAAAGCACTCATTTGCCGAGCACGAGGCAGAAAAGCCCTCTGCATGCTACGAATCAAAAGAGTGGGCAAGTTATAGGCCCTCCAGAGATGTAACCCCCGAGTCCATTATTGGGCGAATTGACGAGGCGTTACGCTATAGCCTATAAATATCAGTCTCCTCAACAGTGCAGCTGCTTCGCATGCATTTCTTTGCCATTTATTTTGCAAACCGTCTCACACTCTGATTTAACAATCGAGTTTGGCAGAGTGGTTCACCCTTTTACCTCGGCAAGAGATAGAACTTTTAAAGAGCAGCATGATATCGAGCTCTAAGCGTTGTACGAAAATAATCAAGGTTTAAAAATTGAGGGTCAAACTTAGCGGACTTCTATGGCTGTGATTGATGAGCGTAACGAGCGAAGCGAGTGAAGCGAATCTTCAATTTCACTTACTGCTAAAAAAATTCCTGTATAATTTTTTTGTTTGTTTGTTTGTTTGTTTGTTTGTTTGTTTGTTTGTTGTTTTTTTTATGTCTGTTTGTTCACGCTCTACAGGCCAAAAGACTTGACGGAATTTGATGAAATTTTCAAAATATCTTCGTTTTCTCTCAACTTAGAACCTGTACTATTTTCAGCTCATTTTGCAAGGGTAGGCTTGGGCACCCTCTGGCGACAACTCTGACCATCCCTGACCCATCGCCTTAAGCGATGGGTGGTCCAGGGACGAGAGTCGCCAGAACACCCCCATGCCTCCTCTTGCAGCCCACATGGCCATGTTACGTCACCATGGCCATGGTCACGTGGGCACCCCCGAACCGTATAAAAGACCGAGCGCTCGAGGGCCAAAGTGTCAGTAGGTTCCCTTAGGCTACAGTGGGTGGACGAGTGAGTCCTGTAACCCTAGAGTGTACTAAACAGGGAATAAACCGACCGAAGTTGTATCTACTGAATTCGCTTGCATTTACTGAAGAAGAAACCCATCCCCGTTAGGCTTCCCCTCGCTACAGTTGGGGGCTCGTCCGGGATATTAAAGAAAACGAACGAAGCGGTGGAGGAAGGCAGGGTAGTGGAGGACTCACGGCTGATACCCGAATACGGGGACTTCTCGTGAGCGATCCAGGGTAGGGGAGGACTCACGGCTGATACCCGAATACGGGGACTTCTCGTGAGCGATCCAGAGTAGGGGAGGACTCACGGCTGATACCCGAATACGGGGACTTCTCGTGGGCGATCCAGAGTAGGGGAGGACTCACGGCTGATACCCGAATACGGGGACTTCTCGTGAGCGATCCAGAGTAGGGGAGGACTCACGGCTGATACCCGAATACGGGGACTTCTCGTGGGCGATCCAGAGTAGGGGAGGACTCACGGCTGATACCCGAATACGGGGACTTCTCGTGAGCTATCCAGAGTAGGGGAGGACTCACGGCTGATACCCGAATACGGGGACTTCTCGTGGGCGATCCAGAGTAGGGGAGGACTCACGGCTGATACCCGAATACGGGGACTTCTCGCGAGCGATCCAGAGTAGGGGAGGGAACACGCTAGGCTCATGGTCAGGACGGGAAGGGGAAAGAGGCAGTGCGACCCCGAAGAACCGAACACGCACCAAGCAGCAATGAACACCGAAATCCCAACCGCGTTGCTAAAGCAGCTGCTCGGCATCGGCGTCGGCGAAGATCTACCCGACGCGGACACGGTGGTCGCAGCTCTGCGGGCCAAGACGGCGCCTCCACCGGCCCAGGACGCGGGCCCCGCGCCGACCAGGGAGCGCGAAGCATGGGCGTCGCTGCGGATCGCACTACCGACCTACCAGGGACACTGCGACGAGAAGACGCCGAGCGAGTTCCTGGACCAGATCGAGCGATTCGCGAAGTCACAGAGCATGACAGGCACCGACTTGCTCACCAGGGCCGTCCCGGTAGCCCTCACGGGTGCCGCCTTACGGTGGTGGGGTTTCATTGGAGGCTTCACGACTTGGAGTGAGTTCAAAGAGGCGCTGCAGCACGAATTCGGTGCGGTGAACTACCGCGAGCTACTTCAACGAGAGCTCGACGCGCGGACGCAGCACCCAGCGGAGCCACTGTCGGCGTTCATACAAGTGATCGCGGGCTATTACGCGAAACTCGGCGAGGAGGCCACCGAAGCAGTGAAAATACAGCGGGTGATGCGGCAAATGCACCCAGAGTTTCGTCGGAAATTAGAGGGAAAAAACTTTGCGACGCTCCGCGAGATGTCAAAGGCAAGCCCCGACATTCAGCGCAGCATCCTGATGGACCGCGAGTACCGACCCCCACCCCCAGCGGAGTGGTCGATCGAACCGTCCCTAGCATGGGAGGTCACCCCGAGAGCCACCGGACCGGTCGAAATAGTAGCTGCCATCGGTCACTGCTCGGCAGCCGACATGCAGCCACCGAGCTGGCGGCAGCTCGACCCGGCGGCGCTGGACCCCTACATGCACGCACATGTCCCAGCATGGGCACCCTACCAACACCAGGCACAGGGCTTCCCCAGACTACCAGCCGCCAGAGACCCACCGGAACAGAAGCAAAAGGATAGGTTGGCATGTTGGCTATGCGAAGACCGGAATCACTTCGCGAGAAACTGCCCGACAAAGACGCAGAAACGAGATGCGACGGGTGCGACAAAAAACTAGCGACGCGCCCTAGTGACTTTGCCGCGGAGATGGGTGAGCTACGCAGCGAAATAGGGCGTTTGAGCGGCTTGATGGACAAATGGACAAGGGTAACAGGAAACCAGCAGCCACCATGTATCACCAGTGTAAACAACGAAGAAACAATCGAGGAAACGAGCACGGTAGAACCCGAGAACTCCCGCAGTGTACAAAACGGGGGTGGAGGAAACGGACACGAACCATTGATTAGGGTAGAGATTGCTGGAGAGTCGCACCTAGCAATGCTGGACAGTGGGTCATCAATTAGCCTGCTAGGCGATCACTTTGTACAGCTCATCAAGAAACGGAAGTGGACGGCCCAGAAATGCTCGCAGCAAATCAGGCTGGCCACAGGAGTCGCCATGTGCGAAGGAAAACTCTCGCTAAAAGTGAAATGGGTAGGGGGATCGAGAAAACAACTATTCACGATATTACCCGGATTGTGTAAAACAGTAGTACTGGGACGCGACTTCATCGGGAATTCAAACATCTCCATCCACATTCAAGAAAGGGGATGGACCGTAGGCGCCAGTCCGCAAGAGGTGATTCCCTTTGAGAGCAGCAAAAATAAACAAACCCCCGCTACCTGCCAAGCCGTATTCGAGGAAGGGGCACAAATAATGGGCCAAACACTGACCGGGTGCCCCGACAACATCCGAGACAAACTAGGGCAAGTGTTGGCTAACTATAAATCAACCTTCACAAAGAAGCCGGGGTTGTGCACCCTAATAGAACACGAGATTGACACCGAAGGCGAGACACCCAGCCGCTGTGCGCAGAGGCCCATAAACGACAAAAAAAGGAAAGTGCTCGACGAGTGCCTGGACAAACTGCTCGCCGATGACATCATTGAACCCTGCACCAGTCGCAGCGGATGGGGAAGTGCGACGGTGATCGTGGAGAAGAAAGACGGCGGGAAAAGGTTAACCATAGACTACAGACTTGTAAACAAAAAAACCAAAGTGCAGCCATACGCAATGCCTAGGATAGACTGGACGCTAGCACAGCTCGGGAAGGCTACAGTGTACACAGTCCTAGATCTAAGCCAGGGATACCACCAAATTAGCGTAAAGAAAGCCGACCGACACCGAACCGCATTTATGACCCACCGAGGAACCTTTCGATACAAACGAATGCCGATGGGACTGAAGGGAAGCGGGTTCACCTTTCAAAGAACAATAAACCAAGTGTTAGGTGACGGAGCGGCGTACAATTACGCAATGGCGTTCCTAGATGACATTATCATTTACTCCAATTCGTATGAAGACCACATCGGGCATTTAGAAGACGTGCTAAGACGGTTACAGAGTGCGGGCCTTACTGTTAACCCGAGTAAGGCGCAAATATGTACAAAAAAACTCAACTTCCTCGGACATGTCATAACACCCGGCAAAGTGGCCCCCGACTCGAACCTCGTGCGAGCAATCAACGAGTATAGAGTGCCATCGAACACCAAGCAGGTGCAGAGATGGATGGGACTGGCCGGGTTTTATCGGAATTATGTGCCCGGTTTTTCTAAAATATCGTTACCGATAACGACACTGCTGCGAAAAAATACCAAATGGGTGTGGGGAGAACCGCAGCAAAGTGCGTTCGACGAATTAAAAAGACTTATAACGGCCGACACGTGCCTGGCGCTCCCAGATATGAGCAAAGAGTTCATTGTTCAAACCGACGCGTCGCATGAAGGGCTAGGGAGTTGCCTCCTGCAAGAAGGAGAAATGGGCCTGAGACCAGTGGCGTTCGCGAGCAGAGGGCTAGTGAAGGCAGAGACAAACTATACAATTTCGGAACTCGAAGCACTAGCAGTGGTATGGAGCGTTAACCACTACCTCCCCTACCTAGAGATGAACCACTTCTCCATCGAAACCGACCACAACATTTTAAAAACAATGTTACTATCGGACTGGCCAAAGGGAAGAATTCGGAGGTGGGCAATGCGTCTAATGGGCCTCGATTGCGAAATAAAATATCGCAAGGGAGCGTCGAATGTGACAGCAGACGCCCTTAGCCGAGCACCACTAGTTTTCCAACCCAGCCTGGCACGACCGAGGAAAATCGACGACGTGTTCCCCGTAGAAGACGTAGGAGAAGAAATAAACAAGCGAGGCTCGTTTGGCTTATTAACATTTGAGGGCGACAGAGGCAACGATCAAACGCAGAGCTCAGAAATCGTGGCGCTAACAACTGTAGTCAGCAGCAGGGACTTGAGTGACCGATCACTTTGGATCGAACACCAGAACAACGACAAGGAACTCAAACAACTACATGCAGATATCAAAGCCGAGAAAAATAAGGACCCATCCTATATCATCGCCGACGACGGGTTGATGTCACGCCACCTCCCGGGCAGCACAACAGCATCGCAGCTAAGGACGCTCGTGCCTGTCGACCTCCGCGGAGAAGTACTTCGAGAACTACACGATAGCGCGCTAGCAGGACACATGGGGTTTTATAAGACACTGCATCGGGTGCAGGAGAAGTACTCATGGAAAGGCATGCGCCAAGAAATATCAAACTACGTAAGCAAGTGCGACACATGCCAGAGGACGAAGCCGAGGAACCAGAAACCGATCGGTGGCATGGCAAGCAGGGTGGCGCAGGCAAAGGGTTGCGATATTTCGGTCGACCTGATGGGCCCATACACAAGATCCAAAAACCAGAACGTATTTCTTATGGTGATAGTAGACGATTACACCAAATTCATGGAACTCTACCCGCTTAAAAAAGCAACGGGAAGAAAAGTAACTGAGTGCCTGATCGATTACTGTGTGCGCTATGGTTTTCCTAGCCGGGTGCGGAGCGACAACGGCCCCCAGTTCGCAGGGAAATTATGGAACGACATGTGTAAACAGTTGGGTATGTCACCCAGGAAGACAGTTCCATACCGCCCCTGCGGCAACCCGTGTGAAAGGACCAACAAAAACATTAAGCAATGTGTCACAGCTCTGATCACCCAACACCGCGACTGGGACACATTCCTACAACCTATCGCGTTCGCCCTTCGCTCTGCGGTACATCAATCGACAGGGTTTAGCCCCGCGGAGCTAACATTCGGCAACCAGCTTCGACACCCGAGCGATATGGAAGAACAGGGGGAGGATAAAGACCCAAAAACATTCGCAGAAGATCTGAAGACAAAGCTAAAAGCAATGGCCCAATTAGTGAGTGAGATAAAGCACACGACCCACGAGACACAGCGAGCCGCCTACGACAAACAACATCGTCAGGGCGGGTTCGACGTGGGGCAGCTCGTGCTGCGGGAGAAACACACCCTGAGTAACGCTGCCCAGGGAATATGTGCCTCCCTGGCTCACAAAAGGGACGGGCCGTGGGTGGTGTCCGGTCGCATCGGGCAAAACACATACAGAGTCAAAGATCCTGTTACTAAAAGGCTGGTCTTATGCAACAGCGACCAGCTAACCCCGTACCACGACGGGGCAGCGAAACAACACAATCTGCGGCCCCGGCCAATCACCGTCGTGGGGAGGGAGGAACAGACGCCGCGTCAAAGAGCGACTTAAGCGAGTATGGGTGGGTGCCGGGCAGTCGCGACCGGACGGTGAGGAAGATGCCACTGAAAATAATCTCGTTGAACACGGCTGCGTCCGTATGGACGTCGGCGGCAGGACAACTTTTGAGAAACCGTCCGGTCGGACGCCGCACCAAACGGCGAACGAAGCGATTGGGCAAGAGACGCGAGACCAGGGAAAGTGACGTCGCCCTGGCCGAGATCCGGGCCTGCTACGCCATCCCGCGCCCGGTGTCGCCGATTCCCGGCGAGGGGACGGAGGCCGACGCAGCAACAGCACCGCGGGCCGTGTCCCCGTGGTCAGGCTCCCCGCCGGGGACCCCGACGCAGGACGAGCGTCGGGACGACGGCGACCGACCACCACCAACCGTCGACTTGCGAGCCGTCCGCTCATATGTATAGCGAAATTATTGTTAGATTACCTCAGCCATGTATGTTATGTTAGCTTAGAACAAATTTATTATGTATATTATAAGGATATAGATAGATCAACTATGTATGCATGTAGCGGAAGGTAATTGTAGTATTATAAGTATAATAAATAGGGAAAAAAAAAAAAAAAAAAAAAATGTAATTTCAAATTAAGGGGAGGGGGTCCTGCAAGGGTAGGCTTGGGCACCCTCTGGCGACAACTCTGACCATCCCTGACCCATCGCCTTAAGCGATGGGTGGTCCAGGGACGAGAGTCGCCAGAACACCCCCATGCCTCCTCTTGCAGCCCACATGGCCATGTTACGTCACCATGGCCATGGTCACGTGGGCACCCCCGAACCGTATAAAAGACCGAGCGCTCGAGGGCCAAAGTGTCAGTAGGTTCCCTTAGGCTACAGTGGGTGGACGAGTGAGTCCTGTAACCCTAGAGTGTACTAAACAGGGAATAAACCGACCGAAGTTGTATCTACTGAATTCGCTTGCATTTACTGAAGAAGAAACCCATCCCCGTTAGGCTTCCCCTCGCTACAATTTCACTTGCAACTTATCTTGTAAATTAATTTTTACGAAAATTTTCAGTTTTCCAAAACACCGAACATTTTAAATTGATCATAAAAGCCTCTAGGCTATGCGCACACTCAATATAATCGCGTTGTGGGTGAGCGTAAATATTACGCTCATCCACAACACGCTTATATGAGTGTTCGCATAGCCTAGTGATAAAAGTAATTGAAGCAAGAGCCCGTTATTATTTTGAAATTACGGCAGTGCAGTTTGCTCGAGTCTCTTCGCCCTGATCTTAGAATAGGTACTAGGCTATGCGAAAACTCATATAATCGTGTTGTGGATGAGCATTCCACGCATTTACGCATTTACGCATTTACGGGTGAGCATTTACGCTCACCCTCAACGCAATTATATTGCATGTGCGCATAGCCTAGAGGCTTATATGATCAATTTAACATGTCCAGTAAGAATTTAGCAGTTTTCTCAATGACATTTGAATATTTCAAAACGTAAAAATCGATTTAAAGAAAAACTATTCAATTGATTTGGTTCAAATTAATACAGTATATTCTTTTTACGATTTATAATGTACACAGTAAATTTTGTGAACATCGGTTGAAGATAAAGTTGCTTTAGTTGCAAAAAACTGAAAAAACGCTAAATAATCGCAAAAAATCGTCATAAAAGCGCCATTTTCAAGAAAAGTGCTTAACATACAACAATGAAATTTTTACACAAACATTCAATCGTGAGGGTCAACATTTCCTGAAAGTTTCATCAAATTATATTCAAATGTTTGGCCTCTAGAGTGCAAAACGTGTTTTGGAAAAACTGAAAAATTTCGTATAAACTTAATAACATAAAATTTACTCGTCCGATTTGCTTCAAAAACGTGGCAGAAAAAAAAAACAACATGGGAGACTTTTTTCTGCAGTAAGTGTAATTGAAGATTTCGCTTCACTCGCTACGCTCGTTACGCTCATCAATTAAAACAATAATAATAATCAGTTGTTATTTTATTGTTGGCAAATGCTAGAGCACAACATGTAGCCAGTGAAATTCAATTTTGAATCTTGTGTGTGATATCTCACCTGAGTGAACCCCCTACGCTGGCACCGCCTGTGTGATATCTCACCTGAGTGAACCCCCTACGCTGGCACCGCCTGTGTGATATCTCACCTGAGTGAACCCCCAGCCGGCGGCCACGCTGGCACCGCCATCTTCCGTCGGTGCGTCTTGACCCGGAATGGGGATCGGAGCCACGATGTCGGTGATTTGGAATGGGGAGCTCAGCTGAGGAGTATAATCAAGGGTATTCATCTTCATGGCAATTATTAGAGTGCTCTGGGCTTCGCGAACACTAAAATGATATAAATCTCTATCAACATTAAATTATAGAACGTTTCCATCAAACGTTTTATTTACTACTAGAATACCTTCTAGCTATTTACCAAATAAACTTTTTGCACAGGTTTTTTAAGAAAGCAGATAGAAGTTAAGGTAAATTGGTGGCTGCATAACTTATCAGGTATAATGTTGGTACAAGGGCTTCGCGAACGCTCAATCTAGTCGCGTTGTAGATGAGCGTACTTATTTAGTGCTAGGATAAGATTTAAGACCTACAAGAATATGAAGGTAATCGCACCTAAACCTTCCGCTTGAATCTCAAGGGATTAATAGCTAAGAATCATAAAAAAATGTCGGAAAAATGCGAATAAAAGACGAACAAGATAAGATATAGATCCAAAAACTTCAGCACAGCTGCATATCAATTTGCTTGGTATGTTTCTTAAGTTTGGTGAGATTATATAAATAACTTTTGGCTGTAAAAAATTCTGAAATATTTTGTAAATTTTAAATAGTTACGAGACTGTTACCCCGACTTTGCTGAAAAAAGCAGGGGGTCCAAGTTAAGAACAAAATATGATTTCCTGAAATTTTTATCAAAATCGGAGCCGCCGTTTGGCCTGTAGAGCGCGAACAAACACACATACACACAAACAAAAACAAAAAAAAACACACAAGTGCTTTTTTTCTCCACTAAGTGAAACTGAAGATTTCGCTTCGCTCGCTACGCTCATCAATTAATGTTGACTTCTTGCGCTGAGCGGACATGAATTTAATAGAGTATAAAAATAGGTAAATTCTTTAAGCATATTTAGACTCAGGTGACGATACTACTAACTGCCAGGATGTGAAATACCTGAAGAATGGCGATGTCGTTCCTGTGGGATCCAAGCGGGTTGTTGTAGTCAGGATGGCAGATTATCTTGCTTACTTCGGACGCTAACCCAGGGCCGCGCCGGTCTATGGTTTTGCCCACGACTGTCAAGTGGATAGGGGGCCCCCTGGAATATTTTAAGTAGACAGAAGAGAGACAGAAAACTGCATTGACCCTTATAGTCAATGGCCCAGTGGTCAAATATCGCAAGTTCCTCGATAGGCATGATTACAACATGCCACCTATTTAGAAAGGTGCATATGAAGGTCCTGAACACTAAAAATTTTGGTGCCAGCCTCACACCCCTGGCAGGGGGTGGGGGTGCAGAGGTTTAGTAGAATAATTCCTGTCGGGTGCGTTTCAAAGATAGAAAACTGAAACTTTTTTTATAGACTAAAAATAATGTTTTCTTGCTAAATAATTTTTTTTGTTTGCCATTTTGGGCCCCCGTCTTGCCCCAAAAAATGATTGAAAAATATATTTACACTTTACAAGAAATTTTTCGTCTATAAAATTGTCAATTAATTTTTTCTATTGGTGCATCGATCTGTTGTGGACAAGTTTGTTATTTAAAGTGTAAGCGTAAATTTTTTAGTTTGCCCGTGGGGGCCGTTTTTGTGTCGCGCCGTGCGGCGGGATATGCGATTTAGCATGGGATCGCACTCGACGCTTGATCGGTCCGAGCAAGGTCAAGCCGAAAACCACACATTTTGACCGTTCGGATCAATTTGAAGTGCTTTTAAGGCCTCTAAGAAGGTTTTGACTAGCCGTGCGTCCTAGCCCAGAGTCCATTCTTTATTTTAGCGTTTGTTTCACATCTTTATCATCATTTACCTGGCCTACAGCGTGGTTGCAAGTTGTGATAGTGACGTAAAAAGGCGATGTTTTGTACGCTGACACGCGCGTCGCCGGCAGAGGTGCGAGGCTGCTGGCACCAAAATTTTTAGTGTTCAGGACCTTCATATGCACCTATCTAAATAGGTGGCATGTTGTAATCATCTCTATCGAGCAACTTGCCACTGGGCCATGGACTATTATTAAAACTTCTATATTCGACCATCATGAAATTTTGTTTGTTCTTGACCAACATGGTAAAATTATGTAGGACGTGGCCTCACTTAAAAAAATCTTGAAGATATTTAGGTTTGCGTGAATTCCAAGTCGAACAACGTTTCTAGAGATTCATTGCCAACGTATGCCAGGTATTTTGTCATTTCGTCAGTTTCGCTTGTTGGTGTTAGCTGGCTCAGAGCGAAATGGTTATAATTTATTATCTACTTGCTCTTTCATTACACATTTTAATCGATTTTGCATGAATTAGTGTTGAAAATCCAGTTAAAATTTTAGTATTACTTGAAAGAATAATTGGTAACTATCGCCGGACTAAACAATTATCGACTATGCGGGGCTGCCACCCCGCCGTGTGTTTTTGTTTTGCCTAACAATGTATCACCAACTAGCAGAGGAGCCCGTGCCTCCGGCACTATGTGGTTACGCCTTTTACTTATAATATTTTTTTTTTCATTTAATTTTTTTAAGCTCATAAGGCTGCCCCTTTACCTTAAGGCAAACCCTATGCCCATAAGGCAAACCCTATGCCCATAAGGCAAATCCTATGTCCATAGGGCATAAGTACGTCCATAATGCAGAAATGTGCAAATAAGGCAAAACCTTTGTTCAAAAGGCAAACCCTACGCCCATAAGGCAAACCTTCTGCCCATAGGGCATAAAGCATGATTACGACTTTTTCTTTTAGTTTGTAACGACATGGGGTGCATGTTCACCCTATGGACGAATAGTTCACCCAATGGGCGTGAATAGAACCTATAGAACTTAAGGTGAACCATACGCCATTAGGGCTAAATATGCACGTAGCAGTTGAAGTAGCTGTTTAGACTGGGTTCCTAAAGTTTCGACCAAGTTTTCAAACAGAACTGTTCAATTGATTCCATGGGAAAAAAACCTCTGCTGTGTATAATAAGCTGTGTTTAAATTCTAGACAAAGACGCGTGGTGGAGTGTAAGTGAATTTTTCCCTTTATGCATAAAAGATTTATGCAATTGATGCACATAACATATGGTGGACAATACGCCATTAGAGCGAACAATACGCCCATTGGGCGAACTATACACCCATAGGGTAAACTTTACGCCCATAGGGCGAACTATACACCCATAGGGTTAACTTAACGCCCATGGGGCGAACTATACGCCCGAAGGGCGAACTATACGCCCATAGGGAAAACTATACACCCAAAGGGTGAACTATACAATCATAGGGTGAACTATACGCCCATAGGGCAAACTATACACCCATAGGGCGTACTCTACGCCCATAGGGCAAACTATACACCCATAGGGTGAACTATACGCCCATAGGGCAAACTATACACCCATAGGGTGAACTATACGCCCATAGGGCAAAATATACACCCATAGGGTGAACTTTACGCCCATAGGGCAAACTATATGCCCATAGGGCAAACTAAACGCCCTTATGGCGAACTTTACGCCCATAGGGCGAACTATACGCCCATAGGGCAAACTGTACGCCCATAGGGCGAACTATACGCCCATAGGGCGAACTATACGCCCATGGGGCGGACAATACGCCATTGGGCAAACCATACGCCCATAGGGCGTACAAAATGCTCATAGCGCAAACCATACACCTAAAAGGCGAACCATACGGCCATAGGACGAACTATACGCCCATAGAGGAAAAATACGCTCAAGGTTAACAATACGTTCATAGGCCTAATTTTCGCAATACGGGTGAATGTTCGCTAAACGTATAGGGCGAACCATACACCAAAAGGGCAAACCATACGACCATGTGGCGAACCATACGCCCATAGTTCAAACTATACGCCCTTAGGGCGAACTATACGCCCTTATAGCGAACCATACGCCCATAGGGCAAACTATACGCCCATAGGGCGAACTATACGCCCTTAGGGCGAACTATACGCCCATGGGGCGGAAACTACGCCCATAGGGCAAACCATACGCCAATAAGTCGAAATATAAGCCCATAGGGCGTACAACATGCTCATAGTGCAAACCATACACCTAAAGGGCGAACCATACGCCCATAGAGAAAAAATACGCTCAAGGTTAACAATACGCTCCTAGGCCTAATTTGCGCAATACGGGTGAATGTTCGCTAAACGTATAGGGCGAACCATACGCCTTAAAGGCGAACCATACGACCATGGGGCGAACCATACGCCCATAGGGCGAGCTTTACGCCCATAGGATGAAAAATACGCCCATAGGGAACACCATACAGCCATAGGGTGAACTATACGTCCATAGGGTGAAACGCCCATAGGGCGAACTATACGCCCGTAGGGTGAACTTTACGCCCATAGAGCGAACTATACGCACGTAGGGCAAACTATACACTACACAACTATGGGTGTATAGTTTGCCCTATGGGCTTATAGTTCACCCTTTGGGTGTATAGTTTGCCCTATTGGCGTATAGTTCACCCTATGGGTGTATAGTTTGCCCTATGGGCTTATTGTTCACCCTATGGGTGTATAGTTTGCCCTATGGGCGTGTAGTTCACCCTATGGGTGTATAGTTTGCCCTATGGGCGTATAGTTCACCCTATGGGTGTATAGTTGGCCCTATGGGCGTATAGTTCACCCTACGGGTGTATAGTTTGCCCTATCGGCTTAAAGTTCACCCTATGGGTGTAAAGTTTGCCCTATGGGCGTATTTTATTCAATGCATTGACTCTTCAAAAGTCTAAAGTGACAAATGTATCCATTAGGTCACTGCTTATTTGAGTTTTGAATAGAAATCACTTTTTGCCAGTGCAGTCAAATACTGCCGTGAAGACAATTTTGCTTTTGGTTTTTCGCGATTTAAAATGCAAAAATGAAGACTGATGATTACAATTGAAAGTTGGTACGCGAACATGCCCTTATTTGTGTGTTTTTATTAAAAAATAACGCGTTAATTATTGCAATGTAGATGAGTGTGTGTTGCACTCTTGAGTCATAATGCATGTTTGTGTTTTGAGCAATAGAAATTCATTCTTAGCCATCTGTTAATTGACTAAATGTCGGAATTGTTTTTACGTATTTTCCTCAATTTAAATTGCATTGAAAAGACGAAAAATTGTTTCAAATTAAAGAAGAAACATGTCCACGTTTGAGAATTAGTATGAATAAATATCACCTGTAAATTGGCGTGACGATGATTGGACGATGCATTCGGATTAAATGTCTAGGCTGGACGTTCAAAGTTTCGATCGCCTTTCCTTGTAGAATTTCTCGTGTGATTGTTTTGACACTTCCATGCTGTCCTCGTGGAAAGAGCATGTTGCTTTTTTCTTGCAAAATAAACTCGTTTTTAACCATTTTTTTAATGGCGAAATTTCGGCCATGTGCTGTTATCAAGTTATCGCAATTTGAATTAGATTATTAGATAATACCTTAGATTTTCCGTTCTTATTAAATAAAAGTGTATCGTGTCACGTCAATGAGTGAGCGTTGCACTCGGGTTAGCTGTCTAGGCTGGACTTAAATACTTTCGGTCGACTTTTCACAAAAAAATAATCAATTGATTGCATTGAAACTTGAATCGGTCGGTGCAGAATGAAATCTTTACTTTAATTACTTGCTTGCTATCTTTGAGTTGTGAGAGATGGAAATTAATTATTTTGCCAGCTGTCAGATGGTGACATTTCGTTGATGCTCATTTCAAGTTTTCGTAATTTTAGTTGCTGTAAAAAATACGTGAGACGATTGAAAATGGTAGAAAAATCAAGAAAGTACCCGAATTTAGTTGTTTTTAGTGAATATAAAGTAGTAAAATGCAGATTTGTTGAGTGCACGTTGCAAACCAAAGGCCTATAGGCCAAAATCTTCGCGAAAGTTGGCGGCAACTTTTGATTTAATTCATTCCATCAACTCTGAAACAGCCCTAGTGAAAAAATGTATCCTGGTAGTCAGTGCCTGTTTGAGTTTTAAGCCCTTGAAATGCATAATTTGCCAGCTGTCATTGACGAAATATCAGAAATGTTCTTATCACGTTTTGGCACAAAAAATCGCAATGAAACGATGAAAGACATCTCCAAATGGTTAAAAATGCATGTACGTACCAAATTGAATGTGTATTTATTAATATTTCGTGTAAATTGAAAAGTCGATGAGTGCACGTTGCACTTGAAGTAGCTGTCTAGGCTGGGCCGCGAAAGTTTCGACCGAGTTTTCGACCAGAAATGCTCGAGTGATTGACTTGAAACATAGCCTATAGCACGTCAAATAAGTTGTTTTACATTTCTAGCCAAAGACGTTTGGTGTAAAGTGTGTGAATTAATAGTTTACCTGTCAGCAAACTTTTGACATTTCAAATGACTGAATACAAAGAAACATAGCCAACAATGGAAACCCGGAGCAACCAAATCGACGGACATTATATATTAGATGAGTTAGATTTTGTTCTTGAGTGAGACAACACCGGTCTCGGGCATTATTCCAAAATTGTATCGATTGTATCGAATTGTATCGTTTGTCATAGAAGATTAAACTCGTGAGTTAAACCGTGTTTTTAAACTGGATTCGACTGGAGTGTTTTAATTCGTGTGAGAAACCGATTCTCAGTGACCCTCTACTAGGAAGATAACATTCTACATCACCAATTCTTCTATCAAGTAGTACTACAATTTTAACCGGATTTTCAACACTAATTCATGCAAAATCGATTAAAATGTGTATAATGAAAGCTTTGTTTTATTTGCCAGATTGGATTTTTGGCCGCAAAACAATAACCTGCTAAGAGAAAATGTTGCGATGAAATTTATTACACAAACTAAAAAAAATATTGCAACTCTTACGGTTCCAGGCAGTGGGCAGCTGTCAGAACTGTATTCGGACTGATGATTGAGCCGCCGCAAAAATGCCTTTCACGTGAACGAAGAGAAACCTAAAAATACACATCAAGTCACGTGTGCTCTTTGAAATAACTGCCACTATTATAGGTGCTCTGCCAGCTGTCTCACCATCCAAGGGAATTCACCGAGCCTGACCACACTTCCTCCAATTGCTCGTTGTATAGGTTTTGACGGTGGTTCTTCTGCAAAGTAGGTACCAGGTGTTGAATTGTTTGTGCCAAGCTAAAACTTTTCCCGAAGTTTTGCAAAGCTACGCTGCTTTCTGTATCAAGGGTCTAAAATCGAGTGCCAAAATCGAAACATACACCAAAAATATACTGAAGTCTCATAAAAAAAATCAATTTATATATTGATCCTGCTTTTCAACAAACTAAAACCAAAATAACTATTATTTAAATATAGGGACATAATAATTATAACATAATAATAAGAGAATTATTATGTTATAACATAACATAATAATTTAGGGACAGTCAAATGACTGTCCCTAAATTTTATTGATTTTAAATTATTTTTTGAGATATTTTTATGTTAACATTGCCCAAAGCCACGAAACGCTTTATTTGCTAGATTGATGATATCTAGATTCCCTTGTAAATACGCTTCATATCGAAAGCACAAGGGTGGCGTGGAAGCAAGTCCCGGGGCCAGCCAGAGAGTAGAATTTTGTCTCTTACCAGGATGGGCCACGACCGCTGCGAGAGCCATCGTGCCCAGCGAGAAGACGAAGAAGTTTACTCTCATCATCTTCTAAGTTTTTCCTCGGCTGCTTGAGGAAGTTATGCTGTTGAAACCAACATACGACACTTTCAGCGGCGATGCCTTCAAAGACCTTGTCCCAGCAAACCGTGTCGAATTGCCAGCTGGCCTCGTAGATTAAAATAAGCACCTACCATTGTCATTGTTCTCGGCGGCTTATGTTGCACGCTTCTTGAAGCATGACCGACAGTACAATTTATTCTATCAAATAGGCCTATGGCGTTAATTTTGTATGCCTTTATTGGCTATTTAATTAAATCTAGGTAAGAGGCATCACTATTTATTGTTTTTCACTGTTTTTCGATTCACTCGCTAGGGCCTAGTTATGCTCTTGGGGTTTGCACAAGGGGGTTAGGGTGGTTCTCCAGCGACACGAAGAACCTCTCGTTAGTGGAGTCCAGAAAGTCCCGCAACAGTGGGACGGCTGTCTGTCGATGTACACTCCTGGACACTGAAAACCGTCCACTAGAAAATTATACAAGTCCCGAGGGAGGTTGGCTTGAAAAATAGTGTAGGTAAGTCGGGTACACACCATGCTGTATGCCATGTGCTTTCTGAACCTATACCTCGTTATGATAAACCAGTTTTCCTTATCAGTAATGCCTGTCCAGTGAAATGAGGATCGATCAAGCTCACAAATATGATATCTCGTGAGTCTTGCACACCATTTCAGCACCCCCCAATGGCCTATAACTCGTAATTTTGAAGATGCAGAAATAATTCGAAAACTTCCTGCCTCTTCTCTTTACAGCAAACACGTTTATCTCATCACTTCTTCAGTATTCTGGAAAAAGTTTGTTTCCATGGCACGATTTAATTTTCTCTCCTTTTAATTGCTTATCTTATCTTTGGATCAATCAAGTCAATGGTTGGCTCCGAGACCCGACCTTTTTGATGCTACCTTGTCCTGGCGGGTCGGATATATTATATCAAGTACGGGAGATTAGATAACAAACGACGTCTATTATGACGATGCAGTGGAGGAAATTCAAACGGTTGTCATTTTTAGTATTTTTACCATCGAATAAATGTTTTTTAACTATTAATAGGTATCAATAGTAAATGTAGTGTAATTACAGCAAGGATATTGAAATTCGTCCAAACCGTCTAAATCTTCACCGGCAACTCTGTGACAAATGCTGGAGCTCGATCATGCCAAAAGGGCTACTCTGGTGAACGAATATTCGCAATGCACGGTTCATATGAATTGTTAAAAGCCCCACTGATAAGAAAACTGGTTTTCCATCATTAGGCAGCTTCCCAAGCAAGTGGTTTCATATGCCATGTGCTCAGCCTCTACCTGGCTACCTATACTATTTTCAAGCAAGACGAAATTGGGACTTGTAAAAATTTCAGGTGGACGGTTTTCAGTGTCCAGAGGTGTACGTCGGCCGTCCGGGCGTACATAGGTAAGCGCAGGGCTCGACGCAGCGCGCTGTTCTGCACCGTCTGCAGCCGGTGTAGGTGGCTGTTGGCGCAGCGTGACCACACTGGGCTGCCGTAGGTCAGCGTCGGGCGGACAATCGACGTGTGGAGCCGGGTCTTCGAAGCGGCGGACATCGCTTTGTTGTGCAGCAGCGGCCGCAGCGCAGCCAACTTATGAAGCGCGCTCGTGCGTGCTTTGGTGATGTGTGCTTTGAAAGTGAGTTTGGCATCAAGTGTCACTCCCAAGTACTTGCACGTCGGCGTCCACTCGATGGTTGTGTCACCCATCGCGATCTCCGGTTGGTAGTAGACGCGGCGGCGGGTGAAGAGCGTTGCCGTCGTCTTAGTAGCGTTTACTTCAATGCGGGCACGCACAAAGTATCGGTGAAGCTCATCAAGGGCAGTTAGCAGTTGGTTTTGCAAGGACTCGCCCGTCGTGGATGTGCTGACAATGGCGGCGTCGTCTGCGTAGAGCGCTATCTGCGTGCCGGGAAGCTCAGTAGGGATGTCGTTTGTGTATAGGCCATACAGCAACGGACTGAGCAGGCCTCCCTGTGGTACCCCTGCGGCAATCGGTTGGAGCTCGGAGCAGGCGTCTTTGTGGGCGACAACCGACAAAGAAGCGTCGATCACTTAGGTAGCTAGCTATCAGGGTGACTAGGCTGGAGTCGATGTTCAGGGCGATGAGCTTCTCTATTAGTCCAACGTGCCAGACGCGATCGAAGGCTTTGGCAATGTCTAGGCAAACAACTCCGGTCAGCTGTTTGCAGTCAAATCCATGGCGGATTGCCTCTGTTACCCGTAGTAAATTGACGGTTGGTCGAGTGCTTGGCTCGAAAGCCAAATTGTTGAAGGATTTTTATGTTTGTGTCGTCGACTTGGCGCTGAAGGCGTGAGAGGATCGCTTTCTCGCATAGCTTGGACAGGCAAGAGAGTAGGGAAATCGGTCGATAGTTGGTCGGGTCGCGGAGCGGCTTGCCTGGCTTAGGGAAAACAATCACCTTTGCAGTTTTCCGCGGAGTTGGAAAATGTCGTAGCCGGAGTGTGGCGTTGATGATGTCTACTAGACGAACAGCGGCAGTCTCGTCGAGTTCGACGATAGCTTGGTTTGGAATGCCATCGCCGCCGGGGGCTTTACGTGAAGGCATTTTGGTCACCAGATTTGCAATCTCGTCCATGGTGACAGGAACAATGGTGCTCTCCTCAAAGGTTTGTTTTTCGAGGAACTCGGAGACGTGGTCCACGATGGCGGCCGAGTAGTGGTTTGGTGGATTTGGCCTGAATTGCTCGGTAAGCGCATCAGCCAGGACGGCTGCCTTATCTGATGGAGTGACTGCCAGGTGGAAGCGGCCCTGAATCGGGGGGTCGGCGTCGGCTTGTTCAGCAGCTTCCGCGTCATGTGCCACGTGCTGCCGTCTTCCTCGTTGAGGTCGCCAACGGTTTTATCCCAGCGGGCCTCCCGGTGCCTCGCGAGCTGTTCTTGGAGTTGTCGCGTTTTCCTGTTGTAGTCTGCTTTCAAGTCGGCTGTGCGGTGTTGTTGCCACAGACGACGGGCGCGGTTCTTTATGCGGACAGACTCCGTCAATCCGGGCGGTAGGTCGAAGATCGAGCAGCGCTTCTGGGTGCAGATCGGGACGGCAGCAAGAATCGCTTCCTGGATAGATTCGGTGAGTTGGGTGGTGGCCTCATCGAGCTCGCCCGATGTAGTAATGGGTGTTGTGGCAATTGTGGTTTGTAGGCTCGAGCGGTATTTATTCCAGTCAGCTAGTCGGTAGTTCGGTCTGCTTGAGGCCGGCTCGGCGACAACCTCGTCTCCGACCGTGATGATCACCGGGTTGTGGTCAGAGGTCAGCTCGGCCAGTGTTTCAAGCTCGACCGAGTGCCCAATGTTCTTGAGGAGTGCGATGTCTAGGACGTCACCGACACCATTTTAGTCATATCGCGTTGGATCACGCGGGCCAGCTACTGTGAAGTCGGTTGCCAGCGAGTGTCGTAGCAGGACGCGGCCTTTCTCATTGCAGGCGCGCGAATTCCACGCTGTGTGCTTAGCATTTAGATCGCCGGCCAAGATGGTCGGTAGTGGCGAGTCAAGCAGTGCATCCACGTCAGCGACTTCCAGTCGTGTTACGACGATGAAGCTGGTGGAAGTTCTGCTAGCCTGGAGAAGTCTGGCAACTTGGCAACATTTTCCATAACTAAAACTACATTTGTAGACAATATTCTGAAGTATTTTAAAATTTTATCTGATAGGATGATTACTTTTCGAGTTAGAACTGATAAGTTTTGGCATCTTTGAGAACTTTGTCATATAAACTTTAGTGCACAATTAGCTGTTTGTTTGTGTACCTCAGGATCTTAGAACAGTTTCAGCTTGCGGAGAAGTACAGCACTAAAGACTTCTTTATAATATGTGTAGAAATGTAATATGTGCAGAATATGTGTATAATGATGTGTAGTGTATGTGATATGTGTTTCTAACCAGGTCTACATCTGCCCATGTGAGTGTTTTCATCATCAATATCTGTGCGAGTTATTTGTCATATTATTGTGTCTTATTGTATCATCATTACTGTAAATTAACTAAATTTAAGAGAGTTACTATGTTCTATCAAATTGCTTCTAATGCCTCTGTCCATTCTAGATTCAGATTTACAATTAATTTGAGTCCTTAGCTGTGACTCATGGTAGCAGCAAGTATTACCTTTCACCCGGCTTTGTCTGGACAAATAAAGAATTACCCCTTGGAACTAGGTTTTTTTAAAATATATATTTATTTATTGATGCATATGCAGGTTAACTTTACATACAAGAAAACACGAAACAAACATAATACATATGAGAGCAGAAGCAACAATAAACACCCACATAAGCTGAAGCTTGTGCGTGAGATAAGCAAGATGGGGAATATTTCAAGTGACTATTTTAGTAATAGAACGAGTATTATAAAGTAACCACTAAGAATTCTTCCCATTTTTAATTACATTCGAATAACAACCATCGGCTGTTATGATTTCAAAACATCTCGTCGCGATGGTTGTGACATTATTTGGTTTACAAAAAATGAGTGGTTACTTATTTTCTCTACGAAGAATTATTGTATTTCCATGTACATGAATATAACAAAGTAATATGCGGTTCTTTGTTCACTTTGTTCACTATTTTGGCATCAGGTTTAATACAAATTATCTAAAGTTTGCAGCAAGTTTCGGTCTGGGCCCGTCACAATCTTACGTTTAAAAAGTTTAAATCTTTATTTGTTTGAGGAGGATCTATTTTTTAGGATATGTATAATGCCTTTAGCCAAAGCAAATAAAATATAGTGTGTGTTACTTCACTTTATTTACTTCATTATCTTTAGGAAAACGAAAATATTGCAAAGCTCCCAACAGGATGTCTGGTTATGACAATTTTCCTTACAAATATGCAAACTGCCAGATTAATGCCACCACACCAGGCATTATTGAAAGAGTTGGTTAACCCCATCACAACTTCATGTTTGTGGATTAATCTTCAGACATCTGTGTAACCATTATTAGGAACATTTCAGAGAAGTTAAAAGCAGATAATTTGACAGGAACTACAGAAGAAAACAATTCAAAATACAGTGGCATTATGGCTTTAAATAAATTCAAATATGCGGTTGTTCACTAAAAGCCGTAACAATTCCAATCAAAAACTGTCCACGTTAAGGCCCATTCACAACCAACTTATACCGTAAACTTAGATGTTTACGTAAAATATTTAGTACACATGCACATAGGAGCGTTCAAAACAAACTTAGCCTGACGCAACGTAGTCTAAATGTTTAACCGAGCCAAAGATTTTGTCATACGTCCAAGTTTGACGTAAGGGAGAGTCAATAAGATTTGTTCTACAGCCTGCTGGATTTAAATGGTTATTCGAGTCAAGTGGCGGTGGATTTTTGTTTCAATTCAGCTGTCAGATTAGCCTTAACTAATATTTTCTCTCCCAAGCATCCAATGATCAACAATCAAGCTTAATTGTCTACTTTTGAGGAAATTAGAGATGGGAACAAGCTGAATAAATGGCGCTGGTTCAGAGGCAGCCTTATTGGCGTATTTATTACGGATACGTCAATTGTTAAGGATGTTCACAATTTAATTAAGTTTGCGTTTACGTGAACGGCTACTGCTAGTAACAACAATTAAAACAACTTTGCTCACTTGATCTTATATAATATCAAGGGGGTTTTCATGCACACTAATGCTTAATCTCAAATTTCAACTGGAGGCTGACATATAAAAGTATGTATCTTTTCAGGTGATAACTGCACTCGTTTACTGCAACTTCAAGCCAGTCGGATAGGTTCGACACCAGCACTTTGTCTCCCTATTTCGCTGAGAGTTTCCTACACTTTAAAGTGTGGAAGATATTGGGTTAATCAATTAGTAGTTTGGTGTACTGCGGCAGAGGATTATCGCTGTAGTATTTCTGCAAGTAGGTGCACGTCAGTTTCATTCTCAAGTTGTTCTCGACACAGAAGTCAAAGGCACCCTGAAAGTTCACAGTTTCAAAATCAATATTTAATTATAAAATGCTCCTTCTTGGAAATTTCAATACACATTTTAGAAACCTTTGCTAGAACTTTTGCTACTCCTAATCCCTGGAAGGAGACAGGAACTTCGGTGTGATAGAGGTCTACAGTTTTGGCGTCAACTTTAGTGTAGCAGAGGACAGCATTTTCTGAAATGTACAGATAAAGAAAAGAAAATTATTTCCGGTGTACCTAATGAATGTGATTTTCAATTCATCAGAGAAAATTTGGAATTTGGTTTTAGTACCTTCCAACTGTTCTAGTTTAACATTAAATCTCAGTGCCGAGCAATCATGCTTCACAATCAGATTTTCTACAGAAAACGTTTTACAAGGAATCTCAGGAGACAAAAGTCTTGCTGACCGTCGTAACATTATTTGAGTAAGAAAACGTAATAAAAATTAGGTACGTAGTTTAGGCTCCTTGGCTTGGCCTGGGCAATCTGAAATCTGAATCTGATCGCATTCGTGATAGCTGAGCTATGACAGCTGGACTTGCGAAATGTCAAACGTCAAAGTGACGTGTGGAATGAAGTGAGCAGCTGACTGGCAGTTGCTGTCATGTCATGCAGCGCTCGCTTCACTAACATTGAAATCACTACTTCTACTCAAATTATTTATTTTGACCCGCAGCCTGTCTATTGCGACAGCTACTGTAATTTCTTTGTATCAATGATCAATCCACGAATGTAGTATCCGAGGTCGGTAATGTCACTGGCTGTGTCTCTCTGTGTCATTCGACTTGAAATATGTCAAGAATCGGCTGAAAACTTCAACATGGGAGACAAAGAACCAGAGGGTAATTATATTTGGAATCATCAGGGTCGCACAGGAACTAATTCTTTCCCATGCATTGAAGGCAGTTTCTTGGATTGGTTGCAGAATGCGGAGCGATGGCAATCGAAGGGGAAAAGAATCGGGAATGCAGAGGCCAGCGTGAGATGACGATTGAGACTTTCACTAGGCTGGGCGTTGCTCCTGTCGGATTGCTGCCCGTTACAGGCACTGATGAGTCTCAAGCAGCGTTGCCTCATCCCGAAGCCGCCGGAACAAAGCCGCGTACTTCCAGTGAATCCGTCAGCCAAGATACACTTGCCAAAGACCAAATCCACTTTATTTCGGGAAACCCTTTCGTTGAGGTTACAAAAGGAATAATGCATCTCTTTAAAGAAAAGTGAGTAACTCCATACTCCCAAATAATGTCACCATACTAGGTCCCTGACTTTGTGTACTAATCAATTTATTATTTGTTGTAAATTGAGATTGCTAGACACATTTAAATCCCATTTGCACGTCTAACACATCATGTCAATTAAACCATAACTTCTAGTTTACACTCTTCCTATGGTGCCGTATTTTGCGTAACTTTGCTCAAGAGATTGAAGAAATACAATGTACCTACGAATGCTTGCAATATTTTATCAGTAAGCTCCAACCAACAAGCTCATAATCAAATTTACTGCTTGCATTCATTTCAAAGAACAGTTTTGCATAGTGCAAATTAACAGGAACATTTTCTTTGCAAGCAAATCAATTCAGGCAAAATCTAATGAACCCTGGAGATTGTACAATCATCATTAACCAAATATAACTCTGATAACTCTGAATATAACTCTGAAATAACTCAAGTTCAAAAATCATTACCTAGCAAACCCTAGTAAGAAGTAGGGTACTACCGTATTCAATAAAATATATAATAATTCATCCCATGTCAGGAATGATACAAAGTGTAGAAGGCTTGGTTAACATGATGATTCTCGGCAGCCAGCTGACGTCGGCGGCGGCGGCGGCAGAACGGAGCCAGACGGTCTGCATGCTGGCAGTGCCGGCGACCATGACCTGCCACGATCTCTTGACCTTCACGGCGGCCTGCCACCGAGACATCCAGCACATACGTGTGATACGCGACGGATCGCCCAATCAGTACATGGCGCTGCTCACGTTCCGTTCACAGGTAGCCAATCAGAGCAGGTTTCACTCCCAGGGAGCCAATCACAGCAGGTTTCACTCCCAGGTAGCCAATCAGAGCAGGTTTCACTCCCAGGTAGTTATAAGTAATAACATGAAAGATTGAGAAGTAATAATATTTGGGAAGCGCTGGAATTGAAAGATGGGAATTGAACTAGGAAGAGAAAGGTTGCTGTTGTTTGGACAGATAAAAAGAATGGGTAAAGAGAGGATACCAAGAAGAGTGTTTGGAGCCACAGCAAAAAGAAAGAGAAGAGTGGAAAGAGCAAGAGAGAGAGAGAGAGAGAGAGGTGATTGATGATCATTGTTAATCATTGATAGTCATTGATTGATGGTAATTGATAATCATGACAATAATGATGATTAATAATTAAAATTTACATCCATGCCAACTGTGGAAATGATATCAAGTTTATTTGAGTTGTTGGGCTCCATGAAGATAGAAACAGGAGTATGAATGACCATTGAATGCGGTGAATCTAGTGACGCTATGCTGCAATCACACACCAACAACTCGACTAACCCCGATTATAACGTGGCTCCATGGAGATAGAAACAGGACTATGAATGAACATAGAAGGTGGTGAATCTAGTGACGCTTTGCTGCAATCACACGCCAACAACTCGACTAACCCCGATTATAAAGTGGCTCCATGGAGATAGAAACAGGACTATGAATGAACATAGAAGGTGGTGAATCTAGTGACGCTATGCTGCAATCACACACCAACAACTCGACTAACCCCGATTATAAAGTGGCTCCATGCAGATAGAAACAGGACTATGAATGAACATAGAAGGCGCTGAATCTAGTGACGCTATGCTGCAATCACACGCCAACAACTCGACTAACCCCGATTATAAAGTGGCTCCATGCAGATAGAAACAGGACTATGAATGACCATTGAAGGCGGTGAATCTAGTGACGCTATGCTGCAATCACACGCCAACAACTCGACTAACCCCGATTATAACGTGGCTCCATTGAGATGGAAACAGGACTATGAATGAACATAGAAGGTGGTGAATCTAGTGACGCTATGCTGCAATCACACACCAACAACTCGTCTAACCCCGATTATAAAGTGGCTCCATGCAGATAGAAACAGGACTATGAATGAACATAGAAGCCGGTGAATCTAGTGACGCTATGCTGCAATCACACGCCAACAACAACCCCAATTATGACTTTTGGAACGCTTGTATTAGTGTGAATTTAATCCTAAATGCAAATACTCGTTGCACTCTTTCTTACAGTTCTATTATACACTTGCAGCGGAGCCCGTGCCTACTGCACGGTGCTTATGTCTTATACTTTGAGTTTATTTTTATTTTTTCATTTATTTATAAGGCCATAAGGCAAACCTTATGCCATATAAGGCATATACCTATACATGCCCTTAGGCAAAACAATATGCGCATGACTGGAAGTGAGAGTAGGTAGAAATTTTTTTGAAATTTGAATGGCAAGAAACGGTGAAAATCGCTAGTTATTTGCATTTTTCACCTTGAAATACTTGACGGATTAGCTCGAAATATTGCCTATTCAACGTGTCGTGAAATTCTAAATTCCGAAACTGCGGGTAAATATGGTTGAATTGCTGAAAACATGAAAAATCCCGAAAAAACAGTTGGAAAAGTGAGCAGGCAGGCAGCCAGCCAGCCACAAAAAGATGAAAGCTACCAAAATAGGGATTTTATATAAGGTTGATTTTACATGTTCCTTTTTCCAATTGCTTCAACCTCCTTGGATAGATCAATGTAGATAAATGGATCAATGATTAAGTAACGTCACGCAAGTCCAAGTAAGAATTCTGTCTTGTCTTCCACCCGTGCAGGCGTCAGCGTCCGAGTTCTACAACAGCTTCAACGGGGCGCCGTTCAACCTTCTGGGTGGCGCGGCCACGTGCCACCTGGTGTTCGTGTCGCGCGTGGAGCTCACGTCGGGCCCGCCGCCCCTGCCGGCCCCGCCGGGACACACGGAGCTCCCCACCTGCGCCGTGTGCCTGGAACGCATGGACGAGAGCGTCGACGGAGTGCTGACCATCCTGTGCAACCACGCCTTCCACGGAGGCTGCCTGCTCAAGTGGGGCGACGTCAGGTACGCACTGGCCGCGTCGTTATGTTTATTTTTGTGTTTTTACTGAAACGGATTTTTATCGCTGTGGATCGAGCCGAGTTTGAAGGCTGGTAGAGGGTGAGCGGTAACGGCAAGCAGTCGGCTTGTAGCTATCGATGTCCGTCGGGAGCGCTGTAGTAGAAGTGATGTGGATCGAGGCGAGTTTGAAGGCTGGTAGAGGCTGAGCGCTAACGGCAAGCAGTCGGCTTGTAGCTATCGATGTCCGTCGGGAGCGCTGTAGTAGAAGTGATGTGGATCGAGCCGAGTTTGATGGCTGGTAGAGGCTGAGCGCTAACGGCAAGCAGTCGGCTTGTAGCTATCGATGTCCGTCGGGAGCGCTGTAGTAGAAGTGATGTGGATCGAGCCGAGTTTGAAGGCTGGTAGAGGCTGAGCGGTAACGGCAAGCAGTCGGCTTGTAGCTATCGATGTCCGTCGGGAGCGCTGTAGTAGAAGTGATGTGGATCGAGCCGAGTTTGAAGGCTGGTAGAGGCTGAGCGGTAACGGCAAGCAGTCGGCTTGTAGCTATCGATGTCCGTCGGGAGCGCTGTAGTAGAAGTGATGTGGATCGAGCCGAGTTTGAAGGCTGGTAGAGGCTGAGCGGTAACGGCAAGCAGTCGGCTTGTAGCTATCGATGTCCGTCGGGAGCGCTGTAGTAGAAGTGATGTGGATCGAGGCGAGTTTGAAGGCTGGTAGAGGCTGAGCGGTAACGGCAAGCAGTCGGCTTGTAGCTATCGATGTCCGTCGGGAGCGCTGTAGTAGAAGTGATGTGGATCGAGCCGAGTTTGAAGGCTGGTAGAGGCTGAGCGGTAACGGCAAGCAGTCGGCTTGTAGCTATCGATGTCCGTCGGGAGCGCTGTAGTAGAAGTGATGTGGATCGAGCCGTGTTTGAAGGCTGGTAGAGGCTGAGCGCTAACGGCAAGCAGTCGGCTTGTAGCTATCGATGTCCGTCGGGAGCGCTGTAGTAGAAGTGATGTGGATCGAGCCGTGTTTGAAGGCTGGTAGAGGCTGAGCGCTAACGGCAAGCAGTCGGCTTGTAGCTATCGATGTCCGTCGGGAGCGCTGTAGTAGAAGTGATGTGGATCGAGGCGAGTTTGAAGGCTGGTAGAGGCTGAGCGCTAACAGCAAGAAGTCGACATGTAGCTATCGATGTCCGTCGGGAGCGCTGTAGTAGAAGTGATGTGGATCGAGGCGAGTTTGATGGCTGGTAGAGGCTGAGCGCTAACGGCAAGCAGTCGGCTTGTAGCTATCGATGTCCGTCGGGAGCGCTGTAGTAGAAGTGATGTGGATCGAGCCGTGTTTGAAGGCTGGTAGAGGCTGAGCGCTAACGGCAAGCAGTCGGCTTGTAGCTATCGATGTCCGTCGGGAGCGCTGTAGTAGAAGTGATGTGGATCGAGGCGAGTTTGATGGCTGGTAGAGGCTGAGCGCTAACGGCAAGCAGTCGGCTTGTAGCTATCGATGTCCGTCGGGAGCGCTGTAGTAGAAGTGATGTGGATCGAGGCGAGTTTGATGGCTGGTAGAGGCTGAGCGCTAACGGCAAGCAGTCGGCTTGTAGCTATCGATGTCCGTCGGGAGCGCTGTAGTAGAAGTGATGTGGATCGAGCCGAGTTTGTAGGCTGGTAGAGGCTGAGCGCTAACGACGCGTTCCACGGCGGCTGCCTGCTCAAGTGGGGCGACGTCAGGTACGCACTGGCGCCGTCATCATATATATATTTTTTTTTGATGAACGTAACGAGCGTAGCAAGTGAAGCGAAATCTTCAATTACACTTTACTGCTTAAAAAATCCGGAATGTTTTTTTTCCTTTTCCTTTTTCTATTTATTTTATTCATTTATTTTGCGCTCTACAGGCCAAACGCAAAAACGGATTTTGATGAAAATTTATATGGACCTTCATTTTCTATGAACTTAGATCTGCCACGTTTTTGAAGCAAATCGGACGAGTAAATTTTAAGTTATTAAGTTTTTACGAAATTTTTCAGTTTTTCCAAAACACGTTTTCGACTCTAGAGGCCAAGGATCTGAATATAATTTGACGAAACTTTCCAGATATGTTGACCTGCACGATCTTATGTTTGTGTACAAATTTCATTGTTGTATGTTAAGCGCTTTTCTTTAAAATGGCGCTTTTATGACGCTTTTTTAGCTTTTTTTCAGTTTTTTGCAACTTTAGCAACTTTATTTTCAACCGATTTTAACAAAATTTACTGTGTGCATTATAAATCGTACAAAGAAGATACTGTGTTAATTTCAAGCAAATCATCTGAACATTTTTTCTTTAAATTGATTGTTACGTTTTGAAATATTCAAATAATTTCACGAAGACGACATCATGATATTTGCAGGAAACGAATGTCTTTGAATAAGTTGCTAAACTATCACCGAACATGTTAAATTGATCATATAAGCCTCTAGGCTATGCACACACGCAATATAATCGCGTTCTGGGTGAGTGTAAATATTACGCTCATCCACAACACGATTACATGAGTGTTTGCATATATATATAGCCTAGTTTACTGAAACGGATTTTTACATTTTCAAAATTTTTGAACAAAATAATCAATCAATTATGGTGATGTCTTGCAGCTGCCCGGTCTGCCGGTACGTCCAGACTCCCGAGCTCGCTGAAGACAGCCACTGCCTGGAATGTCATTCGGCAGACTCCCTCTGGATCTGTCTCATCTGCGGACACGTGGGGTGCGGTCGCTACGTCATGGGACACGCGTCACAGTGAGTCTTTGTAGTCATTGAAGTCATTTTACTCATTGTAGCCCTGGCATTACCACTTTTATAAACTTATCTACTAGTTTTAGTTGAGATTTCAAAGCATTTTATATGCCAGGCACAAGTATTTATAAGAAATGTGTCTGGAAAATATGATAACTGGTTTTTTAGCAATGTCTCAAATGCTTTTTAACCATTGACAATTTTTTATTCATCTGACTCCACAAACATTTATTTGCTCGTAGTTTGCTAGAATAATTTGATTTGTCTTTGTTGTCATCCTGTCATCAGCCATGGCAATATTTTATCCGACTGATCGATAGAGAAATCTATTTGTTTGAAGATGGTAAAATTGTTGTCACTTGTGTAGCTGTCATTAGTACGGTTATTTCAGTTTTCAGTAATTTATCTCATTAAACAAAGTAAGGCCGCAAATTAATGTGCGAAGCAAAATCTTCAATTTCACTTAGTGGAGAAAAAAAAACACTTGTGTTATTTGTTTGTGTGTTTGTTCGCGCTCCACAGGCCAAACGGCGGCTCCGATTTTAATGAAAATTTCAGGAAACCGTAATTTGTTCTCAACTTAGACCCCCTGCTTTTTTCAGCAAAGTCGGGGTAACACTTTCTCAACTATTCAAAATTTACAAAATATTTCAGAATTTTCAAAACTTTTCTTATTTTTTTTACAGCCAAATTTATTTATATAATCTCACCAAACTTAAGAAACATATTAAGCAAATTGATATGCAGCTGTGCTGAAGTTTTTGGATCTATATCTTATCTTGTTCATTTTTTATTCGCATTTTTCCGACGATTTTTCATGATTCTTAACTATTTATCCCTCGAGATTCAGGTGGAAGGTTTAGGTGCGATTACCTTCATATTCTTGTAGGTCTTAAATCTTATCCTCAAGCCCTAAATAACTACGCTCATCTACAACGCGATCAGATTGAGCGTTCACCAAGCCCTAGTTAACCGAAGTTAATGAGATGGAAAGTTAAACATAAATGCTTCGCCGAAACACAAGGATTCACAGATTCAACGGTAATACGGTGTGTTTTGTCCAGACATTACCAGGCCAGCCAACATTGCTACTCGATGCAGCTGGGGACGCACCGGGTCTGGGATTACGTCGGGGACAACTTTGTCCACCGGCTGCTGCAGAACAAGGCCGACGGAAAGCTGGTGGAGGCTTCGGCGCCGGCAAAGTCTTCAGGAGAAGACTCTGAGAAGGATGACTCGGTAAGCTGACTGTGAAGATGCAGATGACAGAGTGTCACTTGTTTGTGCGACAGATGCATGCATTCATGCATGCATGAACTGTCCTGACAGTTCCCAACGGTTTGGCAACGTTGTAAAAACCGGTTCTCGTGAGATCACCAAAGTTAAGCAACATCGCGCTGAGTCAGGTGTTTGATGGGTGACCTTCATGCACATGATCAGTTCTGTTCGGGAGAGAGGTCGGAGGGTTTGAAGTTAGTACGACAACTTCACTCGCCTTGCTTGTCAACCTCTCGACAGCAAGGTTAGGTTCATCATCACCCTTTCATTCACCGACGCAGTTAGACTAGCGCCACAGGGCCAGTTGTGAAAACAGCGTGTCGTTAAACACTGATAATCAATCAATCTGACAAGACATAGGGCTTGTCAATAATAAAACTGTTCGGTTGGTGATATCACCAAAGTTAAGCAACATTGCGCTGAGTCAGGTGTTTGATGGGTCACCATCATGCACATGATCAGTTCTGTTCGGGAGAGAGGTCGGAGGGTTTGAAGTAGAGATGGGAATTTTCGGATTTCCATCGGCCCGGCCCGACCTCGGCCCGACCAGTCCCGAGTCCGGCCCGGCCCGAATTTGATTTCGGCCCGAAATCAATTTTTTGATTTCGGATGAGATTGGGCCCCCAATTTTTTCGGCCCGATCCGGCCCGAAGTATTTTCCCAAAATTTACACCTGTCCGAAACTGTCCGAAGGCCCGAGACTGTCCGAAAGTCCGAAACTGTCCGAAGGCCCGAGGCTGTCCGAAAGGCCGAAACTGTCCGAAGGCCCGAAACTGTCCGAGGCCCGAAGCTGTTCGAAGGCCCGAAGCTGTCCGAAACTGTCCGAAAGTCCGAAAATTTCCAAAAATCCAGACATGTCCGAAGGTCCGAAACGGTCCGAAACCACTCCTGATGCCAGCAATCTCCAGAAATCCAATCCAATTCAGCAGTGCAATCCATAGAGGCCATGGAGTATTTTTTGTCCTGGTCCCGGTTTTCCCAAAACGAAGAATGCTCCAAACATAAAGAAAATCTGACTCACTGTATTAGAAGAGTTCATTCACAGCGCAGCAGGTGCAATAAAGCCGATTAGGCAGCTCTCCCTGTCTATTTTTGCTGCACATATCACATTATCACATTGAAAACTACACTAGCAGTGACTGCATCCCGGTCGGCTCTCAGGGGAATACTGAATGAACATCGCATAATATTTACGCATGGAGTGGAAGGCATTCGTAAGAGAAGCAAAAATTTATATTATAAAACTAAAAAACAAGATAGCTCGTGACTAATTCTATTCTAATTTCCGAATCCGTCAAAATGCCGACCGGCTGGCTGGCACCAGCGAACTCAAGCATAGTCTGCAAATCTCATGTCGAAAATTCCTCGAACTCATGAAGGACCAAAGCCCAAAGCCTCGCAAGGCTGCGTGAGATCGGTCTAACAAGCACATAGCATGGGAAAATTTTCACTATCGCTGTGATACAGATGTAGACGTAGTATGGCTGTTCGGGAATTAGCTTCGACTGCAAAACGAGGGATAATGTTGATTACAGAAGCCAGCTGCGAGTAAAAAATATCGACTCGAAAGAAACATTACGGTTTAAGATATTGGACGGGAAAGGGAATTCTGAGTGCACGGGCCACTACTCGACAGCCCGATGGCCCGACAGCCCGAACCGGCCCGAACGGCCCGAACCGGCCCGACAGCCGGGGATGTCCGGCCCGAGCCCGGCCCGACGTCTCAGATTCAAGATCCGGCCCGGCCCGAGGCCCGAAGTTGAAAACAAAATCCGGCCCGGGCCGGGCTTTCGGGCCGTTCGGGCTTTTTTTCCCATCTCTAGTTTGAAGTTAGTACGACAACTTCACTCGCCTTGCTTGTCAACCTCTCGACAGCACGGATTAGCGGAGGAATGCTGTCGTTCGAGTTGTACCGTCCTTCAGAAGTGACGTAAAGCCGGTGGTCCCCTTGGTGCTTTTCGACAGGAGTAGGCTACGTGCCGGCACCGGGTTTCCCCTCCTCCCTTCTAGCCACAGGTTAGGTTCATCATCACCCTTTCATTCACCAACGCCGTTAGACCAGCGCCACAGGGCCAGTTGCCAAAACAGTGCGTCGTTAAACACCGTCAATAGACAGAGTGTCTCTTGTTTGTGCGACAGATGCATTTGTCCTGACTAGAGATGTAAAGCGGTAATATTACGGTAATTTTACCTAGCAATTTTACCGTAATATTACCATTTTTTTTATTATTTACTGTAAAAATAGAACTTCAATGCATTTTTTTGTTTCTTAGCTTTGAATAATATGTAATAATATATTATTTAATTTTTATTCATAAAGTTTATCCACTCTGAGTAGTGTGTGTGAATGATTTTTATAAAAAAAATAACCTATTTTCTTTTTTTTTGAACCTTTAATATAATTTTAATTACCAATATTACCATATTTCGGTAATAGTACCAATTATTAAATTACCCGTAATCTTGCATCTCTAGTCCTGACAGAGTTCCACTCGGTTGTTTGACAGATGCATCTGTCCTGACAGAGTGTCTCTTGTTTGACAGATGCAGCTGGAATTCTCGTACCTGCTGACGTCTCAGCTGGACTCCCAGCGCCGGTACCTCGAGGAGAAGAGCGCGAGGGCGGAGGCGGCGGCGGCTGCGCAGGTCAGAGAGTCGCTGGAACGTGCGGCAGCCGCCACCGCAGCCAGCGACAAGCTGCTCAAGAAGCTGCAGGTGTTGGCGCGCGAGAAGATCGCCACCGACAAGAAGGTTACACCTGCACCTCTATTACACCTTTATTACACCTCTATTACAACTCTATTACACCTCTATTACACCTCTATTACACCCCTAGTACACCTCTATTACACCCCTAGTACACCTCTATTACACCTCTATTACACCTCTATTACACCTCTATTACACCCCTAGTACACCTCTATTACACCTCTATTACACCTCTATTACACCTTAATTACAACTCTATTACAATTCTATTACACCTCTATTACACCTCTATTACACCTCTATTACACCTCTATTAAAGAAAAACTATTCAATTTATTTGCCTCAAAATAATACCTAGGTACAGTCTAATCTTTGTAAGATGTTAAATGCACACAGGAAAATTTGGCAACATCAGTTGACGATAAATTTGCTTTAGTTGCTTAAATGCTTAAAAAGCGTCGTAAAAGCGCCATTTTTGCCACAAGGAAACACAAGGAAACACAAGGAAACACAAGGCAACACAAGGCAACACAAGGAAACACAAGGCAACACAAGGAAACACAAGGAAACACAAGGAAACACAAGGAAACACAAGGAAACACAAGGAAACACAGGGAAACACAAGGCAACACAAGGAAACACAAGGAAACACAAGGCAACACAAGGCAACACAAGGCAACACAAGGAAACACAAGGAAACACAAGGAAACACAGGGAAACACAAGGCAACACAAGGAAACACAAGGAAACACAAGGCAACACAAGGCAACACAAGGCAACACAAGGAAACACAAGGAAACACAAGGAAACACAGGGAAACACAGGGCAACACAAGGCAACACAAGGCAACACAAGGCAACACAAGGCAACACAAGGCAACACAAGGAAACACAAGGAAACACAAGGCAACACAAGGCAACACAAGGCAACACAAGGAAACACAAGGCAACACGAGGAAACATAAGGAAACACAAGGCAACACAAAAACAACACAGGGTGACAGCTGCAAGTAACCTTGTAACTTTTGACAGCTGTGAGTTCAGCTGCGTTTACAGCGACGCGAAACTTGTCGAGCGAAGCGTAGACATTCGACGTCGGCCACGGCGCGAAGGCTTGTTTGCGTTCGCTGCGGCAGACAAAAGGCCAACAGCTGTCAGTCGTTTGCTGTATTGTCAATCTCATTGTCGATGGCAGCAACGTTGCTATAACCTTGCTCTCCACCCGAGGAAATGTACAATTGTTGCTGCTCTGTGAATAGCCCAAACTAAAATCAAGGAAATGTCGAGAGCGAGCAAGCACTCTTCAAAACTGCCAAGAGCATTGAGCAGGGGTACTACCGCAATCTCATCGCCGATATCAAGTTATTTGACAACTTTAGCTTCTTTTAATTTTCATCGAATGTCTCCCAGCAAGTTTGACAAGTTGCTCTTGATTGTTGGCATTCATTTATGCATGATTGACATTTACACGGATGAAACTATTTCTGCTAGCAAACTTCAGTTGATGTCAGATCACGGAGCTCAGTTGTCAAATGATGACAGCTGGCAAACACCGGTTCTCGTGAGATCACCGAAGTTAAGCAACATCGCGCTGAGCCAGGTGTTTGATGGGTGACCATCATGCACATGATCAGTTCTGTTCGGGAGAGAGGTTGGAGGGTTTGAAGTTAGTACGACAACTTCACTAGCCTTGCTTGTCAACCTCTCGACAGCACGGATTAGTGGAGGAATCCTGTCGTTCGAGTTGTACCGTCCTTCGGAAGGGACGTAAAGCCGGTGGTCCCCTCGGTGCTTTTCAACAGGAGTAGGCTACGTGCCGGCACCGGGTTTCCCCTCCTCCCTTCTAGCCATAAGTTAGGTTCATCATCACCCTTTCATTCACCGACGCCATTAGACCAGTGCCAAAGGGCCAGTTGTCAAAACAGTGCGTCGTTAAACACCAATAATCAACAGCTGGCATTAAAATTTGATATTTTACGCGGGAACGGCAGTCTAGAAGGCGGTAAGGAGCGAACCCAACGCTTCGCTCGAAAATGTTTGACAAGGCCAAACTTTTTCGAATGCCAAAAGCTACGACGAAAGGTTTCGTCGAAGTTAGTCACGTGACCCGAGTTCTGGGCTCTGATTGGTTGACGCGAAACAAAAGCTCGTCAAACCCTAAAATCTATTTTATTTAAAAATAACCTTGTGCGCTCAGCGCTAGTAGTCAATACGACTACCAACTTGATGCCAAAAACATTTACAGAGACCGATATATGTATTTCTATGCATTCTAAATTTCTAACAGTATAACTGTCACAATAAAGTAACCAGTAAAAAGCAAGAAGATATGCGAGTGGTAAATACAACATTTAGCCACTGTTCTAGTGAATGATTTTGAAATTTTGAAATAGCGCCTTGCGGATTTAGTTTCATGAGTTTGTGAAATGTAAATGGCAACCATTTTTAATGTATGACCATACCATGTAAATGTACGTCGTACCTTCACGTTGTAACTTTTGTAACTTTTGACAGCAGCAAGTGACCTTGTAACTTTTGACAGCAGCAAGTGACCTTGTAACTTTTGACAGCTTCAGCACACGGGACAGCGGCTGACGGCGGCGCTGGCCGAGCTGCAAGATGAGAAACAGATGAGCAAAGCCCTGCGAGAAAACCAGGCCGTCTGGCAGACCAAGTTCTCCAGCCTGGAAACCCGGTTCAGCGATTATCAAGCCAGCAAGGAAAAGGTGGGTTGCTTGCGCCTTCCTTCCTTCCTTCCTTACTTCACTGTGTTTCACTGAAAAATTGTGATTTTATTTATTACATACTAGGCTTTTATGATCAATTAAAAATGTTCGGCATTAATTTAGCAGCTTTCTCGAAGACATTTGTTACCTGGAAATATCATGATTTAGTCGCCTTGTAATTATTTGAATATTTCAAAATGTAAAAATCGATTTTAAGAAAAACTGTTCAAATGAATTGCTTGAAATTAACACAGCATCTTCTTTCTACAGTTTGTAATGCACATAGTAAATTTTGTTAAAATCGGTTGAAGATAAAGTTGATTTAGTTGCAAAAAACTGCAAAATCACGAAAAAAGCGTCATAAAAGCGCCATTTTCAAGAAAAGTGCTAAACGTACAACAATAAAATTTATACACAAACATTAAATCGTGAGGGTCAACATATCCCGACAGTTTCGTCAAATTATATTAAAATGCTTGGTCTCTAGAGTGCAAAACGTGTTTTGGAAAAACTGAAAAATTACGTAAAAACTTACTAACAAAAAATTAACTTGTCGGATTTTCTTCAAAAATGTGGCAGATCTAAGTTCAGAGAAAACGAAGGTACATGTAAATTTTCATCAAAATCCGTTTTGGCGTTTGGCCTGTAGAGCGCAAACAAACACACAGTGCTGGGTAAGCTACTTTTTAAAAGTAGCCCAGCTGCCGCTACCGCTACTTGGTTTTTAAAGTAGCTAACGCTACTTGTGCGCTACTCACAAGGGAAAGTAGCGAGCTAAATGCTCGCTACTTTAAAAAAAGTAGCGCGCTTTTTTTTCGCTTCTTCCAATTAGTATCATCACTACCCGAATTTTCACTTTCCATCTCAAACAATAAATGTATGTATATGATACGCCTAGAACGAAATACGACAACCGAAACGTGCACGCGATCGCTTCACACTTGAGTGGGACTCCCCCAACGTCGCAAACAGGCAATGGCCTCGAACAAGCTAGCCGCTAGGGGATTCATGCTGATACTTGCATTCCATCCAGACAGCGTCACCACAGGCCCGGCGTGGGGGCGAAATTTTAGGGATTGATTACAAACATACTTTTCGGCAATTGTTTTTCAAAATTATAAACTGCACAACACATTTTTGCGAGTGTTCATGGTAAAAGAGCGCGATAATATCCGCTACTTTCCGCTAACGCTACTCAATAAAATCAGCTAGCTTCTCGCAACGCTACTTGGTTTTAGAAAGCAGCGTGCTTTTGTCCACGCTACCAGAAAAAGTAGCTAGCTTCGAGTAGCGCGCTACTTTTAGCGCGCTACTACCCAGCACTGCAAACACCAAAAAAAAAAACATTCCGGATTTTTTTAGCAGTAGAGTGTATTTGAAGATTTCGCTTCACTCGCTACGCTCGTTACGCTCATCAATTATCATGACTAGGTAAACGAAAATACTGGACATCAAGCCGGGCTAACGCGCAGTTATTAATTCTGTTGCCAGGAACTGACGGAGCTCAAGGAGCAGCTTCGTGACGTCATGTTCTTCCTGGAGGCGCAGAAACTTTGCGCAGAATCAGCCGAGAGCGCGGACATTGCTGGGGGCCGGGTCACGATCGGCGCGACCCCTCCAGACAAGCCCGTCCGTCGGCGCAAACATCGCTAGCATTGCTGCATTGCTAGCATTGCTAGCATTGCATCGCTAGCATTGCTGCATCGCTAGCATTGCTAGCATTGCTGCATCGCTAGCTTCCTTGCATCTTATCGCATCGCATCCCATCGCATCGCATCGCATCGCATCGCATTGCATCGCTAGCATCGCAGCATCTCAGTTGCCGTCAGAGCAAGATTTGGTCGTGAGGATGTGTCTATTTAGTGTGCACTTTATGTGTTTAATTTAATAAAGCTATGTTTTACTATCATAATACTTTTGTGTTTTTTTTAACTAAATTATTGACGCTGACCCTCGTTGATCGACCCTGCTGGAATTAGTGTAGAAATTAACGTAATTAGACTGAAAACATGACGGGAAAATAGTTAGGTAAGTACCAATGGTTACCATTCCGACCACTGAGTTGAGGTAACTTCAACGTTCTTTTCAATTAAGGAGGGAACGCTGTGTCTTTTATACAATGCAAATCATCGAATCCTCTTAAGTCTGTTAAACTATTTGTTAGAGTGGCAACTCCTCGATTGTAAACTGCTCCAATAGTGAATGTTATAAACGCTTGCAACGGCTCGAAACGAAATCTGGCAACTGCTCCAAAAGTCTGCTACTTCTTCGATCTGCCGCAGTCCAGGGTGCACGTCTGCGACTCCTACAGTTATGCATTCCCCGGTACACGGATGCTAGATGGGTTGCTAAATGAAAAAAATCGGATGAAAATAATCGATTTTTTTCGGTAATATCACGTGAACGGGACAAGAGAGGCGTATGACATGAAGCACTACCAATTATTTTCCTTGATTGAAATGTGCCACAGAATCACAAATAAGTATATACTAGAGCTATAATTCAATGTATCATACAATTCTGCTGACAAAGACGAACCCAACCGTTTAATTTAAATCAGGTAATTCGAGAAATAGCAGTTTTTTCATTATGATGAATAATCATTGGTTATGCACCCAGAAAATTTTAATAAGAACGAAAGGTAAAGAAACCTCTTGTAAGTCATGTTCCTTAAAAATCCCTAGAGCCTCGTCGTGTCTCGGCATCCGCGTGGTTAATTTGTGAAGCTGATAAGCCAGTGATACCGGGTTCGAATCCCGTCTGGAACGGAGACGCGTCGCGTCCACCTTTTTTACCATTGTAAAGATCTTTCAAAAATACATATAATGAAAAATATCGGCTACAGGCACATCACTCGAGTGGCAGAGTGGTTAAGTCGCTTGGTTATTAACGCACAGATGATGCGTTCAAATCCGAGTAGCTTCTGAGCTTTGCCCATGAATTAGGGTGGTGGGGGTAAGCCAACCTCGCGATATTTTAATAAGTACAAAAGGTAAACAAACCATTTGTTATTCACGTGCCTTAAAAATCTCCATTATTTAATCGTGTCTCGACGGCCGAGTGGTTAATGTGAGAGATTGATAACCCAAAGGTACCGGGTTCGAATCCCGGCTAGTGAAGAGATGCGAGAACTTTTTTGCATCTAATTTAGGCAAACATCATTAAAACATCATTAAAGATAGTAGCAAAAATCCAAATCTCGGTCGCTTCGCGACCTCGATTTGGATTTTTGCTGGAGAATTATACGTCCCACCCAAACACCCTAAGCTTTTGCACTGAGCTTGGCCAAAATGTTTGCTCCAAACGGCAACGAGTTTGCATATTTTTGACAGACAGCGCCATCTGGTAGATAAAATTGAACAAATCTGTGACTTTTTTCCTGCATCACCTT
Organism: Nemurella pictetii; assembly: GCA_921293315.2. Lineage (NCBI taxonomy): Eukaryota > Metazoa > Arthropoda > Insecta > Plecoptera > Nemouridae > Nemurella > Nemurella pictetii. The sequence continues at coordinate 2,464,485 of OV121120.1, read as the reverse complement.
ACTACACCTTCGTGGCTTTGCACTATACATATAAATCAACAAATTCACTTTAATTTTACGATCCAAAAATGGGATGGTACGGGATTTGAACCCGCGTCGCTAGATTACTAGGCAAGTGGGCTATCCAATGCACCACGCTGTCGATGTGTGATCGCCTGGAATTCTCTCTACTCATTGCACGTGGTCAGCTGATGTGCTTTTTTTAGGTGATTTACTTTTGTGTTTAACATTGCAGACAACCAAGTCCTATACTTCACTGTTAAAGAGTGTATTCAGTATTTTGACAATGACAAACATTGCCAAAAAGCTTCGCCTGTTACTGGGATCGAACCCGGCTCGTATCCAACTCTAAATCGAAAGCCAACGTGCAACCCGCTTGTTCCAAGGTTTTTTTTATGATCAGCACGTTCATATTTCAAACTTATTCCTTGCTATGAACCTAGAGGCTGTAATAAATAAAATGGCTTTGTTCTTCTCTGGTCTCTCAGCTTGGCTCTTTGTGACGTAAGTACTGGCAAGCATCGAACAACGAAGAAGTTCCAGCCAAAGATTGTTGGACAAAAAGCCATGCCGGGTTCGGGAATCGAACCCTAGCCGTCCTGGTGGGAGACAGCGATGCTGGGCACTCGACCACACAGCAGACGAGGCATTTGTTTCGTACTCAACGCTCAGGATTTGTATAACGAATAGAGCGATCCCGAAAGATTTCATGTTTGGAAGCATATCAGAAATGGTCAAAAACCGTGAATTTTGGCGTATATGGGCATTGGGTGCGTGTATTATCAGTTCGTACTCTCTCGTTCTCTGCTAGATTATTAGAAATAAGATAGATCGTTGTTAAGATCCTTGGTAACCACCAAGATTACCAGCTTTGCAAAACGCCGGGTCAAAGATTAAATTTTGAAAACCTAATCACCTAGTTGAGCAGGTTTTTCTTTCGGTACAGATCGTAGAAAAGAAGTAGAAAAAAAAGGAAGTTGAGTTGCTTTTAAGCTAAATGGCCTGGGATAAGGAATAAGTAAAAGTGAAACTTAAGGGATAGTAAAACATTTAAGGTTTAAATATTTATAACAATAAAATGTATTGAAAATCAGATAATGCAGAAGGAATAACTTGATACATCATCTACACCTGCCTCAATTGTACAGTTGTTTCATTAATTTAACACAATATGAGTAAGTTGATGCAGCAAGCAGCAGCGAGCAGCGAGCAGCAAGCAGCAGCAGCAGCCGCAGCAGCAGCAGCAGCAAGCATGCAAGCAGCAAGCAGCAAGCAGCAAGCAGCAAGCAGCAAGCAGCAAGCAGCAAGCAGCAAGCAGCAAGCAGCAAGCAGCAAGCAGCAAGCAGCAGCAGCAGCAGCAAGCAGCAAGCAGCAAGCAGCAGGCAGCAAGCAGCAGCAGCAGCAGCAGCAGCAGCAGCAGCAGCAGCAGCAGCAAGCAAGCAAGCAGCAGCAGCAGCAAGCAAGCAAGCAGCAAGCAGCAAGCAAGCAAGCAAGCAAGCAGCGAGCAGCGAGCAGCAGCAGCAGCAGCAGCAGCCAGCAACGCGTTGGTAGAGGTGAGATATGACGATTTTATCACAAAACAAACGCCCCCCACTTCAAACCACCCAACAGAATCTCACTGCAGAAGACGCTGTTTATATCTCTAGATCTTCGTCGGGGTCTTCGCTGTCCCAATCATCTGCATCGTCGGGCTCGTAGAAGACGCTGCCGCCCCCGCCGCCCCCAGCGATGTAGGGCAGCACCAGCCGGCGCCGTGCCGCCTCCTCACGGGGCGCGCGCCCCACGCTGAACGTGGTCACGGGGGCGGAAGGGGCGGTGGGGGCGGCGGGGGGTGGTCCAGGGGTCGGGGGCGCAAAGGGGGCGGGGGCGAGGGCGGCGGCGTCTAGGGAGGCGGTCTCGGCGGAGCGAACCACCCGCCCCCCGGCCTTGAGGTGGCGGCAGCGCACGAGCACGCGGCCCAACGCCGCCCCCGCCGCCCCCGGCGAGACGAGGAAGCTCGTAGGGAAGGCGCGGCGGAAGCGGGCGGCGGCGGCGGCGGTGACGCAGTCGGCGTGAAGCGCGCAGACCAAGGTCACGCCCGCGCTGGAAACAAGCCGAGGTCAGCCGACTGAGTAATTGATTGATTATTGGTGCTTAACGACGCACTGTTTTGACAACTGGTCCTCTGGCACTGATCTAACGGCGTCGGTGAATGAAAGGGTGATGATGAACCTAACCTATGGCTAGAAGGGAGGAGGGGAAACCCGGTGCCGGCACGTAGCCTACTCCTGTCGAAAAGCACCGAGGGGACCACCGGCTTTACGTCCCTTCCGAAGGACGGTACAACTCGAATTACAGAATTCCTCCGCTAATCCGTGCTGTCGAGAGGTTGATAAGCAAGGCGAGTGAAGTTGTCGTACTAACTTCAAACCCTCCAACCTCTCTCCCGAACAGAACTGATCATGTGCATGATGGTCACCCATCAAACACCTGACTCAGTGCGATGTTGCTTAACTTTGGTTAAGCAACATCGCCGGTGTTTCCAACCCACCTCAGGAGGTCGTGCAGTTGGTCGAACGCCCGCCGGAAGCCGCAGCGCGCTACGAGCGCGTCCACCGAGTCCAGCACGAGCACCGCCCCCGGCTCCGCCCCCAGCCGGGCTAGGTCCACATCGGGGGCGGGGCCAGGGCTGGGGGCGAGCCAGCCACGGTGGTCCCGCGACAAGTCCACGTGGCGCCCTGCGAAACCAGCCTCTCTGTACACCCCTGCATGCGTTGCCAGGCGATAAGTCAGCAGCAATCAGGATCACAGTGTATCGGGATCAAAGTGTATCAGCATCACAGTGTATCAGGATCACAGTGTATCAGGATCACAGTGTATCAGCATCACAGTGTATCAGGATCACAGTGTATCGGGATCAAAGTGTATCAGCATCACAGTGTATCAGGATCACAGTGTATCGGGATCAAAGTGTATCAGCATCACAGTGTATCAGGATCACAGTGTATCAGGATCACAGTGTATCAGGATCACAGTGTATCAGCATCACAGTGTATCAGGATCACAGTGTATCGGGATCAAAGTGTATCAGCATCACAGTGTATCAGGATCACAGTGTATCGGGATCAAAGTGTATCAGCATCACAGTGTATCAGGATCACAGTGTATCGGGATCAAAGTGTATCAGCATCACAGTGTATCAGGATCACAGTGTATCAGGATCACAGTGTATCAGGATCACAGTGTATCGGGATCAAAGTGTATCAGCATCACAGTGTATCAGGATCACAGTGTATCGGGATCAAAGTGTATCAGCATCACAGTGTATCAGGATCACAGTGTATCGGGATCAAAGTGTATCAGCATCACAGTGTATCAGGATCACAGTGTATCAGGATCACAGTAGAAAATACTGTGTCCTCTCACTCATTCTGTCAGCCCAACTGTTATCTGCACACAGTAGGCTGTGGTTCCTTGTGTTGCCTTGTGTTTCCTAGTGTCTCCTTGTGTTTCCTTGTGTTTCCTTGTGTTTCCTAGTGTCTCCTTGTGTTTCCTTGTGTTTCCTTGTGTTTCCTTGTGTTTCCTTGTGTTTCCTTGTGTTTCCTTGTGTTTCCTTGTGTTTCCTTGTGTAACCTTGTGTTTCCTTGTGTTTCCTTGTGTTTCCTTGTGTTGCCTTGTGTTGCCTTGTGTTGCCTTGTGTTTCCTTGTGTTTCCTTGTGTAGTCTTGCAGCTAGAGGACTTTTTTAAATGTTAACAAAAAAAGGTGATTTGTTAATGCTCTGGCTCACAGAAATTTCTTGATCTTCGCGAAAGCACGATCTTCGAAGTGAACAAAATGAAACAGACTTGGCCCAAACCAAGGATGACCACTACCCAAAATGCAAAACATTTTTATACCGCCGCGATTTGAAAATGTTGTGTTGCAATGTCCTATCATTATTTTTACTTAAAACAGTTTTATGAAAGTAGTCGCTACATTGACTTGAATACTTAGTAATGAGGAAGTACAACTTTTGACTAGAGTAGTGCTCAGACTACAAAGGGTTAGTTGCTGTGTGCGAGGGGTGGAATAAACACGTGTAAGAGTGAACGATTTTGTCATCCGAAGTAATCTGGGAATAAACAACTCAATCTGCTTAATAAGTGTATTATTGATAGAAAGAGTAGCTGTGTGCGTGTTTACAACAGTTGTGTTTTGAAAAGTAGCCACGAACCTGACGGCAGATGGCGCGGGGGTCGGTCCAGCCAAACAAACAGCGGCGCGGGGGGCGGGGCCTTGGCTCCAGAAGGCGGGGCCCGGGCGGCGAGCGCCACGGCCAGGCCGACCAGCAGGGGCGTGGCCGGTGCTTCCACGGTGTCTTGGATCAACACGCCCCGACACGTCTCGACTCCGCCCAGCAGCGCAGCCAACATGGCCGCCACGGAACCTGGAACACCGTCAGCAACAGGCTTTAGCAACAGGCTTAAACATCAGGCTTCAAACCGAAAGGTTTGGCAACGTTGGAAACACCGGTTCTCGTGAGATCACCGAAGTTAAGCAACATCGCGCCGAGTCAGGTGTTTGATGGGTGACCATCATGCACATGATCAGTTCTGTTCGGGAGAGAGGTCGGAGGGTTTGAAGTTAGTTTGAAGTTAGTACGACAACTTCACTCGCCTTGCTTATCAACTTCTCTACAGCACGGATTAGTGGAAGAATCCTGTTGTTCGAGTTGTACCGTCCTTCGGAAGGGACATAAAGCCGGTGGTCCCCTCGGTGCTTTTCGACAGGAGTAGGCTACGTGCCGGCACCGGGTTTCCCCTCAAACCCTTCTAGGCTAGGTTAGGTTCATCATCACCCTTTCATTCACCGACGCCATTAGACCAGTGCCACAGGGCCAGTTGTCAAAATAGTGCGTCGTTAAACACCAATAATCAAATCAAATCAAAATGCTTTAGCAACATGTTTGCTTCGACCTTGACGTTGACCTTGTTCTGAACCCTTTATCTGATATTCAAAGAATGTTGATACCCGAATTGCCACACCTGTTGACAGCTCGATATGATCGATGTACAACCTCTCGTGGCTATCTCAGAAGCCGCAACGCGATCATCTGTCATCTGTCATCTGTCATCTGTCAGGTCCTATCAGCAAATGAGCGATGGAAGTGTCAAGAGCCACCTGCAAGACTCCAGATCGACGAATTTGCTATCAACAGATGTTATCAGCTGAGAGATTGCCGGCCTAATTGCTGGGAGAAGTTACAAGTGTTCAGACTTTACAAGTGTCCAGACTCTACAAGTGTTCAGAAGTTACAAGTTTGCAGGCAAGACAGGGGTGGACAAAAAAGAATGGCGCGCTGGTTTGGCACATGCACATTGCTGGCTATGCTGGCAGCAACTTACGCGTACCAATGTAAGTAACTCGTGCACTTGTTACATCGTGTTACATCGTGTTACATCGTGTTACATCTCGTTACATCTTGTTACATCTCACTTGCGAAAATATTTTGGATTCACCAATTCGGATCGCGTTGAAGGTTTTCTTGGTTGTTAAGTTGATTGATTGCCGGTGTTTAACGACGCACTGTTTTGACAACTGTTTCTTTGGCGCTGGTCTAACGGCGTCGGTGAATGAAAGGGTGATGATGAACCTAACCTATGGCTAGAAGGGAGGAGGGGAAACCCGTGCTGTCGAGAGGTTGACAAGCAAGGCGAGTGAAGTTGTCGTACTAACTTCAAACCCTCCGACCTCTCTCTCGAACAGAACTGATCGTGTGCATGATGGTCACCCATCAAACACCTGAGTTGATTTAGTTGCAAAAAACTGCATAATCGCTAAAAAAAAAGCGTCATAAAAGCGCCATTTCCAAGAAAAGCGCTAAACATACAACAATGAAATTTGTACACAAACATTAAATCGTGGGGTCCAACATATCTGGAAAGTTTCGTCAAATTATATGGAAATCCTTGGCCTCTAGAGTGGAAAACGAGTTTTGGAAAAACTGAAAAATTTCGTAAAAACTTAATAACATAAATTTACTCGTCCGAATTGCTTCAAAAACGTGGCAGATCTAAGTTCAGAGAAAACGAAGGTTCACCGAAATTTTCATCAAAATCCGTTTTGGCGTTTGACCGGAATCGTGCGAACAATCACACAAAAAAAAAAAAAAAAAAATCCGGATTTTTTTTAGCAGTAAAGTGTAATTGAAGATTTCGCTTCACTCGCTACGCTCGTTACGCTCATCAATAACTCAACAACCAAACAAGCTGAAATTTTCAGAGAATGTGCAAATAATATGTACATTTACAACTACCAATTTTTAGTTTAAGAAAACCACAGATTTTCGAGAAATAATGATGCCTCCTTAACAACCAAAAAAACTTTTAACGAGATCCGAATTAGTGAGTCCAATTTTTTTTCGCAAGTGTGCTTCTTACACTAGGCTATGCGAACACTCATATAATCGTGTTGAGGGTGAGCGTAACATTTACGCTCACCCTCAACGCGATTATATTGCGTGTCCGCATAGCCTAGAGGCTTTTATGATCAATTTAAAATGTCCAGTGATAATTTAGCAGCTTTCTCAATGACATTCGTTACCTGAAAATATCATGATGTAGTCGTCGTGAAATTATTTGAATATTTTAAAACGTAAAAATCGATTTAAAGAAAAAATATTCAATTGATTTGCTTCAAATTAACACAGTATCTTCTTTTTACGATCTTCAATGCACACAGTAAATTTTGTGAACATCGGTTGAAGATAAAGTTGCTTTAGTTGCAAAAAACTGAAAAAACGCTAAAAAAAATCGCAAAAAAACGTCATTCTAACGCCATTTTCAAGAAAAGTGCTAAACATACAACAATTAAATTAGTACACAAACATTAAATCGTGTGGGCCAACATATCCTAAAAGTTTCGTCAAATTATATCCAGATGTTTGGCCTCCAGAGTGCAAAACGTGTTTTGGAAAAACTGAAAAATTTCGTAAAAACTTAATAACATAAAATTTACTCGTCCGAATTGCTTCAAAAACGTGGCAGATCTAAGTTCAGAGAAAACGAAGGTTCACAGAAATTTTTATCAAAATCGGTTTTGGCGTTTGGCCGGAATCGTGCGAACAAACACACAAAAAAAAAAAAACATTGGAGATTTTTTTTAGCAGTAAAGTGTAATTTAAGATTTCGCTTCACTCGCTACGCTCGTTACGCTCATCAACAAATAATGACGCATTGTCTAATCTCTACTTTTCTCCTTTCCCCATTCTGCTTCGGGCTGCTTCGTGATACTTCGTGATACGTCGTGATACTTCGTGCTGCTTCGTGCTGCTTCGTGCCGCTTCGTGCCGCTTCGTGCTTCTTCGTGCTGCTTCGTGCCGCTTTGTGCTCCTTCGTGCTGCTTCGCGCAACTTCGTGCGACAGTCGAGCAACAGGCCGAAGACTTTTCGACCGACTTCCTCGCGTACCACGCGACCGGCGCGCGCAGCCCCGCGCTCTCCGCTGCGCTTGCGCGCTACGCACTTCCCGACGAGCTGCGCTTCAAGGCGTGGACGTCGACGAGGGGCGGGGCGGGAGGCGGGGCTGGGGGCGTGGCGAGGGGCGGCGCCGGCGCAGAACGCTCGATTCTGACCTGCTCGCTCTGCACGCTCGGCGTCAACACGCTGCTCAACGCGCATGCGGCTGGCAACTCGACAGAAGAAATCGGCCAGATCCTTATCAACCTGTGCGAGTCCCTGAATCTGTCAACAGATCGCGTTTGTGAGGGCACCGTGCTCGCCAACCTGGTGAGTAACCCTTGAACCACGCCAAGACCACATCCAAGTAGGATGATAACTATTGACTAGGCTATGCGAACACTCATATAATCGTGTTGTGGATGAGCGTAATACTTACGTTCACCCACAACACGATTATATTGCGTGTGCGCATAGCCTAGAGGCTTTTATGATCAATTTAAAATGTTGGGCGTTAATTTAGCAGCTTTCTCAATGACATTGAATATTTCAAAACTTAAAAATCGATTTAAAGAAAAACCAATCAATTGATTTGCTTGAAATTAACACAGTATCTTCTTTCTACGATTTATAATGAGCACAGTAAATTTTGTTAAGATCGGTTGAAGATAAAGTTGCTAAAGTTGCAAAAAACTGCAAAAACGCTAAAAAAGCGTCATAAAAGCGCCATTTTCAAGAAAAGCGCTTAACTTACAACAATGAAATTTGTACACAAACATTAAATCGTGAGGTTTAACATATCTGGAAAGTTTCGTCAAATTATATTCATAACCTTGGCCTCTAGAGTGGAAAACGTGTTTTGGAAAAACTGAAAAATTTCGTAAAAACTTAATAACATAAAATTTACTCGTCCGATTTGCTTCAAAAACGTGGCAGATCTAAGTTCAGAGAAAACGAAGGTTCACAGAAATTTTCATCAAAATCCGTTTTGGCGTTTGGCCTGTAGAGCGCGAACAAACACACAAAAAAAAAAAAAAAAAAAAAAAAAAAACAAAAAAACAATCTGGATTTTTTTAGCAGTAAAGTGTAATTGAAGATTTCGCTTCACCCGCTACGCTCGTTACGCTCATCAATAAGGACGCACTGTTTTGACAACGGGCCCTGTAGCGCTGGTCTAACGGCGTCGGTGAATGAAAGGGTGATGATGAACCTAACCTATGGCTAGAAGGGAGGAGGGGAAACCCGGTGCCGGCACGTAGCCTACTCCTGTCGAAAAGCACCGAGGGGACCACCGGCTATACGTCCCTTCCGAAGGACGGTACAACTCGAACAACAGGATTCCTCCGCTAGTCCGTGCTGTCGAGAGGTTGATAAGCAAGGCGAGTTAAGTTGACGTACTAACTTCAAACCCTCCGACCTCTCTCCCGAACAGAACTGATCATGTGCTTGCAGGATGTCATGGAGTATGTGCTTGTAGGATGTCATGGAGTACGTGCTTGTAGGATGTCATGGAGTATGTGCTTGTAGGATGTCATGGAGTATGTGCTTGTAGGATGTCATGGAGTACGTGCTTGTAGGATGTCATGGAGTATGTGCTTGTAGGATGTCATGGAGTATGTGCTTGTAGGATGTCATGGAGTATGTGCTTGTAGGATGTCATGGAGTATGTGCTTGTAGGATGTCATGGAGTATGTGCTTGTAGGATGTCATGGAGTACGTGCTTGTAGGATGTCATGGAGTATGTGCTTGTAGGATGTCATGGAGTATGTGCTTGTAGGATGTCATGGAGTATGTGCTTGTAGGATGTCATGGAGTATGTGCTTGTAGGATGTCATGGAGTATGTGCTTGTAGGATGTCATGGAGTATGTGCTTGTAGGATGTCATGGAGTACGTGCTTGTAGGATGTCATGGAGTATGTGCTTGTAGGATGTCATGGAGTACGTGCTTGTAGGATGTCATGGAGTACGTGCTTGTAGGATGTCATGGAGTATGTACTTGTAGGATGTCATGGAGTACGTGCTTGTAGGATGTCATGGAGTATGTGCTTGTAGGATGTCATGGAGTATGTGCTTGTAGGATGTCATGGAGTATGTGCTTGTAGGATGTCATGGAGTATGTGCTTGTAGGATGTCATGGAGTATGTGCTTGTAGGATGTCATGGAGTACGTGCTTGTAGGATGTCATGGAGTATGTGCTTGTAGGATGTCATGGAGTATGTGCTTGTAGGATGTCATGGAGTATGTGCTTGTAGGATGTCATGGAGTACGTGCTTGTAGGATGTCATGGAGTATGTGCTTGTAGGATGTCATGGAGTATGTGCTTGTAGGATGTCATGGAGTATGTGCTTGTAGGATGTCATGGAGTATGTGCTTGTAGGATGTCATGGAGTACGTGCTTGTAGGATGTCATGGAGTATGTGCTTGTAGGATGTCATGGAGTATGTGCTTGTAGGATGTCATGGAGTACGTGCTTGTAGGATGTCATGGAGTACGTGCTTGTAGGATGTCATGGAGTATGTGCTTGTAGGATGTCATGGAGTATGTGCTTGTAGGATGTCATGGAGTACGTGCTTGTAGGATGTCATGGGTCATGTGCTTGTAGGATGTCATGGAGTATGTGCTTGTAGGATGTCATGGAGTATGTGCTTGTAGGATGTCATGGAGTATGTGCTTGTAGGATGTCATGGAGTATGTGCTTGTAGGATGTCATGGAGTACGTGCTTGTAGGATGTCATGGAGTATGTGCTTGTAGGATGTCATGGAGTACGTGCTTGTAGGATGTCATGGAGTATGTGCTTGTAGGATGTCATGGAGTACGTGCTTGTAGGATGTCATGGAGTACGTGCTTGTAGGATGTCATGGGTCATGTGCTTGTAGGATGTCATGGAGTATGTGCTTGTAGGATGTCATGGAGTATGTGCTTGTAGGATGTCATGGAGTACGTGCTTGTAGGATGTCATGGGTCATGTGCTTGTAGGATGTCATGGAGTATGTGCTTGTAGGATGTCATGGAGTATGTGCTTGTAGGATGTCATGGGTCATGTGCTTGTAGGATGTCATGGAGTATGTGCTTGTAGGATGTCATGGAGTATGTGCTTGTAGGATGTCATGGAGTATGTGCTTGTAGGATGTCATGGAGTACGTGCTTGTAGGATGTCATGGAGTATGTGCTTGTAGGATGTCATGGAGTATGTGCTTGTAGGATGTCATGGAGTATGTGCTTGTAGGATGTCATGGAGTACGTGCTTGTAGGATGTCATGGAGTATGTGCTTGTAGGATGTCATGGAGTATGTGCTTGTAGGATGTCATGGAGTATGTGCTTGTAGGATGTCATGGAGTATGTGCTTGTAGGATGTCATGGAGTACGTGCTTGTAGGATGTCATGGAGTATGTGCTTGTAGGATGTCATGGAGTATGTGCTTGTAGGATGTCATGGAGTACGTGCTTGTAGGATGTCATGGAGTATGTGCTTGTAGGATGTCATGGAGTATGTGCTTGTAGGATGTCATGGAGTATGTGCTTGTAGGATGTCATGGAGTATGTGCTTGTAGGATGTCATGGAGTACGTGCTTGTAGGATGTCATGGAGTATGTGCTTGTAGGATGTCATGGAGTACGTGCTTGTAGGATGTCATGGAGTATGTGCTTGCAGGATGTCATGGAGTACGTGCTTGTAGGATGTCATGGAGTACGTGCTTGTAGGATGTCATGGAGTATGTGCTTGTAGGATGTCATGGAGTACGTGCTTGTAGGATGTCATGGAGTATGTGCTTGTAGGATGTCATGGAGTACGTGCTTGTAGGATGTCATGGAGTATGTGCTTGTAGGATGTCATGGAGTATGTGCTTGTAGGATGTCATGGAGTATGTGCTTGTAGGATGTCATGGAGTACGTGCTTGTAGGATGTCATGGAGTATGTGCTTGTAGGATGTCATGGAGTACGTGCTTGTAGGATGTCATGGAGTATGTGCTTGTAGGATGTCATGGAGTATGTGCTTGTAGGATGTCATGGAGTATGTGCTTGTAGGATGTCATGGAGTACGTGCTTGTAGGATGTCATGGAGTATGTGCTTGTAGGATGTCATGGAGTACGTGCTTGTAGGATGTCATGGAGTATGTGCTTGTAGGATGTCATGGAGTATGTGCTTGTAGGATGTCATGGAGTATGTGCTTGTAGGATGTCATGGAGTACGTGCTTGTAGGATGTCATGGAGTATGTGCTTGTAGGATGTCATGGAGTACGTGCTTGTAGGATGTCATGGAGTACGTGCTTGTAGGATGTCATGGAGTACGTGCTTGTAGGATGTCATGGAGTATGTGCTTGTAGGATGTCATGGAGTACGTGCTTGTAGGATGTCATGGAGTATGTGCTTGTAGGATGTCATGGAGTACGTGCTTGTAGGATGTCATGGAGTACGTGCTTGTAGGATGTCATGGAGTACGTGCTTGTAGGATGTCATGGAGTACGTGCTTGTAGGATGTCATGGAGTATGTGCTTGTAGGATGTCATGGAGTACGTGCTTGTAGGATGTCATGGGTCATGTGCTTGTAGGATGTCATGGAGTACGTGCTTGTAGGATGTCATGGAGTACGTGCTTGTAGGATGTCATGGAGTATGTGCTTGTAGGATGTCATGGAGTACGTGCTTGTAGGATGTCATGGAGTACGTGCTTGTAGGATGTCATGGAGTACGTGCTTGTAGGATGTCATGGAGTACGTGCTTGTAGGATGTCATGGAGTATGTGCTTGTAGGATGTCATGGAGTACGTGCTTGTAGGATGTCATGGAGTACGTGCTTGTAGGATGTCATGGAGTATGTGCTTGTAGGATGTCATGGAGTATGTACTTGTAGGATGTCATGGAGTATGTGCTTGTAGGATGTCATGGAGTATGTGCTTGTAGGATGTCATGGAGTACGTGCTTGTAGGATGTCATGGAGTATGTGCTTGTAGGATGTCATGGAGTATGTGCTTGTAGGATGTCATGGGTCATGTGCTTGTAGGATGTCATGGAGTATGTGCTTGTAGGATGTCATGGAGTATGTGCTTGTAGGATGTCATGGAGTATGTGCTTGTAGGATGTCATGGAGTACGTGCTTGTAGGATGTCATGGAGTATGTGCTTGTAGGATGTCATGGAGTATGTGCTTGTAGGATGTCATGGAGTACGTGCTTGTAGGATGTCATGGAGTATGTGCTTGTAGGATGTCATGGGTCATGTGCTTGTAGGATGTCATGGAGTATGTGCTTGTAGGATGTCATGGAGTACGTGCTTGTAGGATGTCATGGAGTACGTGCTTGTAGGATGTCATGGAGTATGTGCTTGTAGGATGTCATGGAGTACGTGCTTGAAGGATGTCATGGAGTACGTGCTTGTAGGATGTCATGGAGTATGTGCTTGTAGGATGTCATGGAGTACGTGCTTGTAGGATGTCATGGAGTATGTGCTTGTAGGATGTCATGGAGTACGTGCTTGTAGGATGTCATGGAGTACGTGCTTGTAGGATGTCATGGAGTATGTGCTTGTAGGATGTCATGGAGTACGTGCTTGTAGGATGTCATGGAGTATGTGCTTGTAGGATGTCATGGAGTATGTGCTTGTAGGATGTCATGGAGTATGTGCTTGTAGGATGTCATGGAGTATGTGCTTGTAGGATGTCATGGAGTATGTGCTTGTAGGATGTCATGGAGTATGTGCTTGTAGGATGTCATGGAGTATGTGCTTGTAGGATGTCATGGAGTACGTGCTTGTAGGATGTCATGGAGTATGTGCTTGTAGGATGTCATGGAGTACGTGCTTGTAGGATGTCATGGAGTACGTGCTTGTAGGATGTCATGGAGTACGTGCTTGTAGGATGTCATGGAGTACGTGCTTGTAGGATGTCATGGAGTATGTGCTTGTAGGATGTCATGGAGTATGTGCTTGTAGGATGTCATGGAGTATGTGCTTGTAGGATGTCATGGAGTATGTGCTTGTAGGATGTCATGGAGTATGTGCTTGTAGGATGTCATGGAGTATGTGCTTGTAGGATGTCATGGAGTATGTGCTTGTAGGATGTCATGGAGTATGTGCTTGTAGGATGTCATGGAGTATGTGCTTGTAGGATGTCATGGGTCATGTGCTTGTAGGATGTCATGGAGTATGTGCTTGTAGGATGTCATGGAGTATGTGCTTGTAGGATGTCATGGAGTATGTGCTTGTAGGATGTCATGGGTCATGTGCTTGTAGGACGTCATGGAGTATGTGCTTGTAGGATGTCATGGAGTATGTGCTTGCAGGATGTCATGGAGTATGTGCTTGTAGGATGTCATGGAGTATGTGCTTGTAGGATGTCATGGAGTATGTGCTTGTAGGATGTCATGGAGTACGTGCTTGTAGGATGTCATGGAGTACGTGCTTGTAGGATGTCATGGAGTATGTGCTTGTAGGATGTCATGGAGTACGTGCTTGTAGGATGTCATGGAGTATGTGCTTGTAGGATGTCATGGAGTACGTGCTTGTAGGATGTCATGGAGTACGTGCTTGTAGGATGTCATGGAGTATGTGCTTGTAGGATGTCATGGAGTATGTGCTTGTAGGATGTCATGGAGTACGTGCTTGTAGGATGTCATGGAGTACGTGCTTGTAGGATGTCATGGAGTACGTGCTTGTAGGATGTCATGGAGTACGTGCTTGTAGGATGTCATGGAGTACGTGCTTGTAGGATGTCATGGAGTATGTGCTTGCAGGATGTCATGGGTCATGTGCTTGTAGGATGTCATGGAGTACGTGCTTGTAGGATGTCATGGAGTACGTGCTTGTAGGATGTCATGGAGTACGTGCTTGTAGGATGTCATGGAGTACGTGCTTGTAGGATGTCATGGAGTATGTGCTTGTAGGATGTCATGGAGTACGTGCTTGTAGGATGTCATGGAGTACGTGCTTGTAGGATGTCATGGAGTATGTGCTTGTAGGATGTCATGGGTCATGTGCTTGTAGGATGTCATGGAGTATGTGCTTGTAGGATGTCATGGAGTACGTGCTTGTAGGATGTCATGGAGTACGTGCTTGTAGGATGTCATGGAGTATGTGCTTGTAGGATGTCATGGAGTATGTGCTTGCAGGATGTCATGGAGTATGTGCTTGTAGGATGTCATGGAGTATGTGCTTGTAGGATGTCATGGAGTATGTGCTTGTAGGATGTCATGGAGTACGTGCTTGTAGGATGTCATGGAGTATGTGCTTGTAGGATGTCATGGAGTATGTGCTTGTAGGATGTCATGGAGTATGTGCTTGCAGGATGTCATGGAGTATGTGCTTGTAGGATGTCATGGAGTATGTGCTTGCAGGATGTCATGGAGTATGTGCTTGTAGGATGTCATGGAGTATGTGCTTGTAGGATGTCATGGAGTATGTGCTTGTAGGATGTCATGGAGTACGTGCTTGTAGGATGTCATGGAGTATGTGCTTGTAGGATGTCATGGAGTATGTGCTTGTAGGATGTCATGGAGTACGTGCTTGTAGGATGTCATGGAGTATGTGCTTGTAGGATGTCATGGGTCATGTGCTTGTAGGATGTCATGGAGTACGTGCTTGTAGGATGTCATGGAGTACGTGCTTGTAGGATGTCATGGAGTATGTGCTTGTAGGATGTCATGGAGTATGTGCTTGTAGGATGTCATGGAGTATGTGCTTGTAGGATGTCATGGAGTACGTGCTTGTAGGATGTCATGGAGTATGTGCTTGTAGGATGTCATGGAGTATGTGCTTGTAGGATGTCATGGAGTATGTGCTTGTAGGATGTCATGGAGTATGTGCTTGTAGGATGTCATGGGTCATGTGCTTGTAGGATGTCATGGAGTATGTGCTTGTAGGATGTCATGGAGTATGTGCTTGTAGGATGTCATG